>OX465295.1:158522280-159122280 GCA_949987735.1 Leucophora obtusa | reverse complement strand
GGGTCCGAGATATCCTACAATTGGTCAAGGTTGTCCACCTTGCCCTCGTCTCCCTATCCGATATATCCCCTATCACACCGAATAGCTCCACGGAGGACCAGGACCCCCGTCTGTATAGGGTCCTCAACCGACTCGGAGCCATTCCTCGCACACTCGTCAGCCCGCTCGTTCCCCGCAATCCCAGCGTGTCCAGGGACCCACGCCAGCCTTACCGAGTGCCGACGAATACGGTCGAGGGATTCAATACAGTGCCGCATACACCCCGATCTGACAGTATCGGATTCCAGGGCTTTCAAAGCAGCAAGACTGTCCGCAAAGATGCTAATGGACGATGGATCCAAATCCCGTTCCATTATCATCCGTGCGGCCACGTCAATTGCATACACTTCCGCCTGGAACACGCTGCAATCGCCCGAGAGTCGTATGGAGATTCGAAGGTCCAGTTCGCCGGAGTAAACTCCCGACCCTGTCCCCATGTCCGTCTTCGAACCGTCCGTGAACACTGAGATATCACCACTCCGAATAACGGAGTCGGCTGCCCAGTCTTCCCTGGTCGGTACAATCACCTCAAAAGTCCTCTGGAAATTCGTGACCGGTACAATAGAGTCCGTTTCACGATCCAGTAGTGCACCACCAATCTCATGCAGAATGGTACTGTGGCCCCAAGTGCGTTGCCTCAGCTCCTGCATCTTCCTAAGTCTGAGAGCTGCCTTTGCCGCCGTGCCCCTGATATAAATATCCAGTGGTGGGATGCCAAGCATCACCTCCAAACTTGCCTGGGGTGTAGAACAAGCCGCCCCCGTAATACCCAGACAAGCCAGTCGTTGCACCTTTGCGAGAGTGGAGAGATATGAACCCGTGTCCACCGCCCTCCACCACACCAGTGCCCCGTAGGTCAAGATTGGTCTGATAATCGCCGCATACATCCAGTGAATGATATACGGCTGTAGACCCCATCTCTTCCCAAAGGTCCTTCTACAGGTGTAAAAAGCACACAAGGCTTTTCTCATTCTCTCCTCGTTATTCCTCTTCCAGGAAAGTTTAGAGTCAAGAATGACACCCAGATACTTTGCCTCCCCCGAGAGTTGAAGAGTGATTCCGTCCAATCTAGGGAGATCAAATCTCTCCGGTTTGTACTTCCTTGTGAACAAAACAAGTTCGGTTTTAGATGGATTGACTCCCAGACCGTTCTCCCTTGCCCACCTGGATAGCATCGTAAGCGCCGACTCCATGAGATCACTGACCGTCTGTAGACCCCCTGATCAGTAGCACAACGTCATTGGCGTATGCCACAACCTTCGTCCCCGTTCTCCCCAATGAGTCAAGGATTCCATTGATCA
Organism: Leucophora obtusa; assembly: GCA_949987735.1. Taxonomy (NCBI): domain Eukaryota; kingdom Metazoa; phylum Arthropoda; class Insecta; order Diptera; family Anthomyiidae; genus Leucophora; species Leucophora obtusa. The sequence continues at coordinate 159,120,940 of OX465295.1, read as the reverse complement.
CAAGATTCCACAGAAGAGGAGAAATGACCCCCCCTTGTGGAGTACCCCTTGTGACCACCTTCCGCGCCCCATCACCGCCTATGTCCGAGTTTATAGCCCTACTCCTGAGCATATTGCCCGTCCACAGGGTTATCTGCGGGTCAGTGCCAATACCCTCCAAGGCACTAGTGATCGATGATATACTCACGTTGTGGAAAGCCCCTTCTACATCCAGGAAGGACGCCAACACATACTCACGGTCGTGAAGAGCATCCTCAATTGTACCGACAACCTCACTCAGAGCCGTTTCCACCGACCTTCCCTTGAGGTATGCGTGTTGGGCTCTGCTGAAATTGTCTGCAGAGAGGATGCTCCTCACATGAACGTCCACCAGTCTCTCCAGCGTTTTCAATAAAAACGACGAGAGACTAATCGGCCTGTAGTCCCTGGCGGTGCTGTGGTTTATCCTCCCCGCTTTCGGGATGAAAACCTCCCTGACCTCTCTCCACCCAAAGGGTATATACCCCGATGCCAGGCTGCCAGTAAAAATACGCAGCAGCCATGGCATGATAATGTCCAGGGACTCCCGCAAAAGTGCCGGGAAAATACCATCCGGCCCTGCTGATTTGTAGGGCTTAAAAGACCGTATCGCCCAAGCAATTTTGCGTTCGTCCACCATTGACCAGATGTGCTCACCTATCTGAATTGCAGTCGATGAGAGTGCGTCCAACGGGACATTGGACATCACATCCTCTCTGCAACCCGGAAAGTGAGTCTCCATCAGGAGCTCAATGGTTTCCCTATTACCCTCCGTGAAAGTACCATCAGGCCTCATAAGGGATCCTGGTGCACTGGGTGCCTTAGAAAGAACCTTACGAAGCCTCGCTGCCTCCGTAGTGCCCTCCACTTCCCCACAGAACTCAGACCACGATTCCCTTTTTGCCCTTCGAGTCGCCTTCTTAAAGGCATTAAAACTGAGACAGTACCGCTCCCAGTTCTCAGGTCTGTTCTCCTTCTTTGCCTTATTGAAAAGTTTTCTGCTCTCCGTCCTAAGTTTCTTAAGCTCCGGAGTCCACCATGGTTGGTGAATTTTCCTCGGTGGCAAGCGCTCAGGACACGAGTTCAGAAATGCTTCCCTAAGATTATCCGTCAATAGATGAACTGAACCTTCCACGTCTCGCACACTGACCGGGGTGTCCCGTTCTGGGCCCGGTATCGTCTGAACAAGACTACGAAATTTGGCCCAGTTTGTCTTCCTAGGATTCCTATATGGAATCATTTCCCTAACAGAAAGATCAACGCTGAAGACAATCCTGTAATGATCAGAGAATGAACATTCTTGTGAAACTCTCCAGTCTTGGACTTCAACAGAGTCGGTATTCGATACCATGGTTATATCAATAACCTCTTCCCTAATCCTATTATAGAATGTTGGCCTATTGCCCCTATTACATATAATCAAATTAGTGGACATTAGGTAATCAAACAGTGACTCACCTCGGTCATTGATGTCAGTGCTGCCCCATAAAGAGTGATGAGCATTGGCATCACCCCCCATAACCAGATCATGGCCCTTGGTTATGCCCACCTCGACCAGATTACGGACCGCCTGTGATGGAGTGTTGTCTTCCTCATACGGGAGATACATCGAGGCAAGGAGCAGAGTGGGCATGCCCCTGCGCTCAAGTGCCGCCACCGTTAGATCCCCATTGCTGTAATGAGACATAAGAAAAAGATTAATGCCCTTCCTATACAATATACAGCTTCTGATCCTACCTTCGCATAGCGGAGAGAGAAGCATGAAGTTGCGTGATCCAAGTCCCCGAACCCTGTTGCCAGAAAGCCAAGGTTCTTGGATCAGGGCCACGTCCATCCTCTCCGTCTCCATGAAACGCAGCAATTCATCGGTCGCTGCCTCGCAGTGATGCAGGTTTATCTGCACCACCTTGATGCATCTAGGACGCATTGCTGGTATCCTCCTTGGGTAGAATCATCTTAAGATGGTTCAACCCAAACTTCACCGATCCGTTGGAGAGGCGCAGGAGGCGCAAAGACTCCGAGCCGACTTTTAGCCAGAGGTCCTTTCCGTCTCCTTTGTCCCTCCATCTCCAATCATCTGAACCAAGTCCCTTGTTCTGACGTTTCAGTAGTGTCAGAATGGCTTCATCCTCTATTATTGGAGGAGGAACCCACACCTTCACGGTCGTCTGAAAAGGGACCTGATCAATGGGAACGATATCGACATTCATACCCGGCCAAAGCTCGTCAAGATCCTGTATTGTGCTTTTGAGAAAGTTCAACGCTTTCTCATTGCCACAACCCACTATCTTGACACCTTTCTGCCACTTGGCGCCATCGATCGCAGTGAAGGAATCATCTTCACTGTGTGCGAGTGCGTCAACTAGTGCCCTCAGTATTCGTTCCTCCAACACCAGCCATCTGTCCGTTGCCATCCTACCTTCAGGATGACTCCGGTCCACAATGGCTACCTGTAGCTCAGGTGCAGATGGAAAGCTAGCCGATGGTTTCAACCGCTTACCCTCTGACACCTGCGTCTCACCTGACCTCTGTCGCTTTCCACCGGGCCTGCAGGCTTTGTCCTTGGAGATAGCCGTACTTCCTTTTGATGAGGACGGTACAGCCCGCACCTCGGATTTTCCGCCGTCAGGTCCGGCTTTGTCGCCAGGATCACCGCCAAACTTCGTACCCCCAACATTGCCACGTGATGTGGACGGTCGCGTTGAGAGTGCTTCGGTTTGGTTGGTCGAACGCTTCCCGGACTCCGCAGGAACCTTGGAGTCCGTTCGCCGCGCCTCAGAGTGGCCATGGGATCCGGTTTTATGCGGTTTTCCCATGGCTTTGCTCTGATCTTGCGCCTTTGTGTGTGGCCTGGATTCCACTACGGAAGTATTCTTCGCCATGGATTCATACTTCCGCACATGGAATTCATGTTTCCGCCTCAATCGCTTTTCTCTGGCAGTTAAGGCAGCTGGATCTCGACGAGCCAGCTGCTTCAAATACCGGATAGAGCGCTTGTAGCCTGCCACTCTTTTCGAGTCATCTGCCGGCAGAGGACTGCCAGTGGATTTGCTCTCTTCGGTGCCTCCAACGATCATTTTCTTGGGATTGTTGGACTCACTGACCACCGGCTGGGAGGATATCATACGAATATCCTCCTCATCCGTCTGGTATAAGAAGAGTTCCTCCAAACCCAATAGTTGGTCGTTGGTGTCACTGTCCGAGTGCACCTCCATGGCCTCCTGTCTGACGAGAGATGACCCCAGTTGCGAATTTGCCGTTGCCGTGTCCGTTACCGTATCCGTTGTGTGACTGCTGGCGACACGCAGAGGAGACCCGTTGTCTCCACCGTGCCCGCCGGTGGTCGCAGCCACTGCTAACACCGACGTTTGGGCGTATATTACCGCCCGGATTTCCTTTTCCTCTTGTTGTGTTCCCATATTATTTCCTCTACCAACATCGTTAAAAAATTCTCACCGCCGACCTACTAGGTAAAAACAGACGCGGACCAGGAAGCCGCCCACTATGGGAAACAGACGCGCCTGGATTTGAAGAACCACGAGAAAGGAAGCGTCCCAAGCCGCTCAATGTGAGAAAAACAGACACTCGGACCGATACCTAGCCGCGGTTACCTTCCACCTATAGTCAGAGCCCATCTCAGTAATGCAGACAATAGACCTTACATTGTCCCACTATGATCAAAACCCTGACCTTAGCCGTGTACCGCCTGGTACCCGTTTCCAGCCAGCACCCCCGAGGAGGGTTCAGTGGAAGGATTTTATGTGCCGGCCCAATCTGTGTGTTCGTTTACTCGAAATTCTTACTACTTTTACTACAATTGGAAAGTTTTGTTTACTTTTTGTATTGAATTTTTCCAGCTGTAGTAAAAGTAGTAACTTGTAGTAAGTAAACGAACACGCCTAATTATAGCTTAAATTTCAGCTGATATTCCTGGCAGCTATATAAAAATAAATAAAGGAGTTATTCAAAATGACTGACATATAATATAATTATATATAGCATAATGTATAAAAATATTACTATAACATATATTCGAACTGATATTCCTGAATACTGGTTTTATATAAAAATAAATAACTCAAATTGACATGTTAGAGTTTCCAGTATTTTTTCTTTTTAACGACTTTTGATGTCGGTCCTTTGCGGTATTAAAATATTTCTTGATAATTTCATCAATTTTTTCGTAGTTTGTCTGGCTATAATTATTGATGCATGAATCTGTGGAATGTTGAAAATTTTGTTATTTGCTATTTACTTTTATTGTTTTATTGTGTGGTTAGAAAGTACCTTTAAGAATCTTAATAAACTTAAAATCCTTCACACCAATGTTTTTGTTGACGTTTGTCCACAAAAATGTAGATGCAAAAGTGTCATTGCCAAATACTGCTTTTAAATTTTCAAGAATAAATTTCTTTAGGTCGTCCTTTGACTGCTTATTAAACTTTGTCATCTATTTAAATGAAATTTATAAAGATAAGGTTATTACATTGAAACGAGAACAACTTAGCAGTTCAATTACCAAGTCGTCTTCCTCCTCTATTTTTTTTTTCAAACACCAACAAATCATCTACATTTTGAAATGGTAATGAGAAAGCTTCTTATTTGTACTATTTTGACCCTCTAATGTATTTAAGCAGCACTCAATTGTCCTTTTTAATGCAATAAACTCTTCTGTAAAATGTTGATATATTTTGAGATTGTCTTCGCGAAGTCTGTTGTTTTGTTCTATTAATATTTTGTTTTGGGCAACCACTTATTCTAGCAATTCTTGTGTTCCTATAAAATAGAAATATACAAGACAACAGAACTAAAATACTAAATAAAATTTTTTATGTCTTACTAATTTTCTGTTGTTGAGTGGATAAATCATGACCTTCTGTCTTTAATTTACATAATAGCTCGTTTGTAGCAATAGTTGAAATTCCATGTCTGATTGTCCAAGATGCAAGAAAATTGTTTAAAGATTCTGGAATTTCTCTTCGTTCCGTCACTTTGCAATAATTTACGTTTTTTAATGAATTAATATTGTTAACAAAAGGGCTTACCGGCAAGTTTTTCACTGTTTTTACCTATAAATCAATGTTTTATACTTTTTTTTTAGGTTTTACACATTACAATTCTCACATTAAAAAATCACGTGGTGACAAGTCCGACTTCAGAAAACAACTGAAAGTCTTAACGAATTCGTTATGACAAGTCTGATTGCAGACTAACTACCGAAATTTCTTAACAAATTCGGACAACTGAAGAGTAGGGTGATGCCTATGAAACAATTGTATTGTCTATCATGAAAATGATCAACCCCCTTTTTGAAACTACAAATAAAATCTAATATGACAATATCATATTAGAATTTGGACTTAAGGTAGAAGAATATTCTAACTAAATATATGAAAATATAGAAAGTCCAAAAAAACAATTTTTGTATTTTTAATGCAAAAATTAGGATGATTGACAAGCATACCACAGCTAAAATCTCATTCAAAATATTTATTTTGTTTTGAGTTTAAAGTTAGTTGTTTTTACAAAATGTATTGACAACAAACATACATATAAATAGTACCCAAAGGGTACTTTTATGTAATTGTTGCTTTCAAAAAGGAGTTGATTTATAACTGGTTTTAACAAATCAGATAGTTCATATACGAAAGTATAAAATTCTCGTCACGTTGATTTTTTGTACCTTATGTAATGTCTTGGTTTGAGTAAGAAAGTTATCATTTTCTTATTGCGGACAACTGAAGAGTAGGGTGATGCCTATGAAACAATTGTATTGTCTATCATGAAAATTATCAACCCCCTTTTTGAAACTACAAATAAAATCTAATATGACAATATCATATTTTAATTTGGACTTAAGGTAGAAGAATATTCTAACTAACTTTATATATTTATAAGTAAATGTAAATTTTTTGTTTTTAACTAATTCTACATATTTACTGTAAGAAAACAATAAATAACAGTAATGTTTGGTTTTGTACAAATATGGTTTATTTGAAGTATAAAAAACGAATGAATGAATTTGAGAAAACATAATTTGATATTTCATAGATTATAAAAGCAAAGGTATTTAGATACAGAATTTACATTGAAACCAGTTAAGTATTCCGAATTGGCTTCCAATAATCACCACCTCAATGTAAATTCCGCTAAAAACAATTAACAAAATAATACAAATTTTACAAATTACGTGACTAACTCAAAATTTCAAATTTAACAAATTACAACAGTTTGAATGACTCTGATTTAATAAACATTTAGTTAATATACATATCTGCAACGTTTTGGTCCGTTGAAACATAGTTCAATGCTATCTCATTCGCATTGTATTTATCTTTAATGTAATGATACCTTATATCAATGTGCTTGCTTCTCTTCATTGTCATATGGCTTTTTGTCAAATATTGAGCTCCTTGATTGTCACAGCACAAAACAGTTGGTTCCATTAACAAATTCTCAAAACCCAATTCAGTTAACAAACTTCTAAGAAAACTTATTTCTTTTACAGCTTGACACATTGCGATATATTCGGCTTCCATTGAACTCAATGCCACAATATTCTGCTTTTTTGATTCCCACGATATAGGGCCACCTGCAAAAAAGAGAACATAGCCACTGTATGACCTATGGTTAAATACATCTGACCCCCAGTCTGCATCAGAATAGCACAACAACCCTTGATCATGTTTATACACCAGAGACACGTCTTTTGATTTTAGATACCGAAGCACATGTTTAGCTGCTATAAAATGTTCATGATGAGGATGTGAATTAAACTGAGCTAATCTTGAAATCGTATGAGCAATATCCGGTCTTGAAATTGTATCTAAATACATTAAACTTCCTATTAACGACTGGTACTTCTTGACATCTATCATATCCCTACAGCCTTCAACTTCACATTTTAATAAAATATTACCTGCTGCAAATGGTGTCTTTGCTGGCTTACAATCTTTCATATTCCACTGTTTAAGCAGTTCTTCCACAAACCTTTTCTGATGTAATTCCATTTCTCCTCTCGGATCATTTCTAATAATTTCCATTCCGAGATAATAACTAACTAAGCCACGATCAACGATATCAATTTGTTGTTTTAAATCATCCAAAATATTCTCCATATTTTTTCTGGAATTACACGCTAACAAGATGTCATCTACAAAAAGTGCGATTATGTTTATTTCATTACAATTACGTTTTACGCTGAAAAAAATCGGCCTGTCCCAAACATATTTTTGCTGGTAATATATATATATTTGGAGAAATTGTTAAACATATTCGCCGTGTTTTTACTAGAAACAATATATATTTGCTTGCAAACATATTTGCATGCAAATTATTATGTTTGCAAGCAAATATATTATGTTTGCCTGTAAATATATAATGTTTGGATGAAATGAAATGACGCTATCGACAAATATTATATGTTTGGCAGCAAACATATAATATGTGTGTCATAAACAAATTATGTTTCCATGCAAATACTATATATAAATAATATATTTAGTTATAAAGCAATTATTAATATATGCCAATCAATAGGCGTATTTATTTTACTCTCCAAATTTCTCTATTATTTTAATGGAAAAACATAAAAAGTAAAATTAATACATCTACTGTTTGGCGATAATTTAATAACTAAATATGTTATAAATCACATTGAATTTTACATCTAACAAATCTTTCATTGAAAAACAATAACTACAATCTCTTCATTTATTTTTTATTCATTTTTATTAACAAATATTAATTAAAAACTCTTACTACTTAAATATACACAATTAAATAATGTTTCTTTTCTTTTTAACACAATTTTATGGTTTATTTATACTAATTTATTTTATTTTTCACATCTTTCACAATAAAATTAATAAATAAATAAAGGAAAAATATCACTACATTTTCTGACTAGATGCAGTCTAGCTAAACTAAACGATTATTACCAACTACAAAAGTTATAATGGCTACATACAACTTTATATGTATCAAGAATACATATATATAATACATACATCGCCGTTTTTCCAAATATATGTTAATTGTATCCCACAAATATAATTATTACCGGGAAATATATGTATAGTAACTATAAAAACAATATAATTGGAAGCACACTGCAAATATATATATGGTAGTTTGTATACATACATTGATTACCTCCAAACATATACAAAAACGTCTTTTTCCTCCGTGTACACAACTATCAGTTTTACATTGCATAAACCCCATACTGGTTAAAATTCCATTAATTTTGTGATTAGATTCCCTACCAGCCTGTTTTAGTCCATATAAGGATTTTTTTAATTTACATACCTTATTTTCCTGACCTTTTATAATAAACATTTCCGGTTGCGTCATATAAACTTCATCTTTTCAGCCACCATTAAGATATGCAGATACAACATCGACATGCTTTACTCTTCACTATAACGCTGGTAGCAACCTTGAGCTACTAATCGAGCTTTATACCTTTCAACTGTACCATCAGCCAGACGTTTTGTTGAAAAAATCCATTTACATCCAATAACATTCTTATCCCCCGGCTTTTCAACTAGCTCCCATGTTTCATTCTCCAGTAATGATTTATACTCCTCCTTCATTGCGTTATGCCATTTTTCGGACTCTTTACTGTTCATTGCTTGCTTTAAACTTCCAGGATCAAAATTGAAATCTTTGATCGTCCCAGTGTAGAAAATCATTACCAGATATGTGGTTATGTAACTACATACTTGGTAATGGTAACTATTTACTTTTGTTATTACATTTATTATTACCTTTATATGGCGATGTCGCGAAAAATAATGAGTTATGGTTACAAACCAGCATACGGAAAATCAAAAAATATATCGTTACCTTTATGCTTACCAGTACTGACAAAAATAATGAGTCTAAAAATAGATTTTCAAAAAAATAAATTATATAAAAAAAAATGTTTTTTTTTTTTTTTTTTTTATTAAATAAAATTTGCTGGTGCGGGAATCGAACCTGGGTCTACAGATTGCCAGTCAATAGCTCTACCATCTGAGCTATATCGACATGTAATATTTAATAGATAAAAACATAATTGACCTGCTGCACACAAGTAAGCTTACTCGCCAACATACAAAAAATCAAAAAATATGTGGTTACATATATCCTTACCAGGGTTTAAAAAATATTGAGTCTAAAAATAGATTTAAAAAAAATCTAAAAAATTACTTTCTATTTGAAATAATGATAAAAATAAGTCATTATCAGTAACTCATTATTATGTGTTTTAAAATAATACAGAAGGTAAGTGGGTGTCATTACCGGTAGTCCAAAAAATAATGATATGTCATTACCGTTTCTACACTGGTTACTTCCGGCTCATCTACCGTAACAGTGTCTGCTTCCTCTTCTATTACTACTACCGGCTCTACTTTTGTTACTTCTTCTGTAGCCTCTTCTATTACTTTATCCGCTTCATACAAATATTCAACTTCCGATTCGTTTTCATTATTTCTCATCGTTCTTGACACTTCTTGAAGCACATTTTGATGGTTTACAGCTCTGAAACCATCAAAAGCATCACAAAGATCATCTTCGTCGTTACCAACATTTTCAAATTCGTTTTCAAAAAACTTAACATCTCTTGACACAATTAATTTTCTACTCTTTATGTTAAACAATCTGTATCCCTTTGTAGTTGGTTGATATCCAACAAAAGAAAAAATATCACCTTTTGGTTCTAATTTTGAACGTCCAGGTTTTTTATCCAATACTACAGCTTTACAGCCAAAAATTTTAAAATATGAAACACATGGTTTTTTACCAGTCCACCGTTCATAAGGGGTAACAGTATCTAGTACTTTAGTAGGTGATCGATTCTTTATATAAACACTCGTATTAATGGCTTCTGCCCACAGAGATTTCGGTAGCTTAGAATTTTCTAGCATACACCGTACCATTTCTACCAACGTTCTGTTAGCTCTTTCTGAGACTCCGTTTTGTTGCGGTGTATAACATACAGTTGTTTCATGTACTATACCATGCTATTTGAGAAAATTATTAAATTCATTATTTATGTACTCACGTCCATTATCGCTTCTTAACCGTTTCAATTTGCAACCAGTTTGTTTTTCAGTCATAGCTAAAAACTCCTTAAAAGCATCCAAAGCATCAGATTTTTTCTTTAGTACGTACACTGAGATATACCGTGAGTAATCATCGATAAAAGTAATAAAATAGAGGGCCCCACCTTGTGACTTAATTCGCATAGGTCCACAAATATCTGTGTGTATTAACTCCAATACATTAGATGCCACTGTAGTACCAACGAGTTTAAATGGTTCTGCAGATATTTTGCACAAGGAACAAGTAATACATGAGTAATCATTTGGAATTTTACCTTTTAATCCTCGAACCATTTCATTGTTTTCTAATTTTTTGAGATCATTAAAATTGAGATGACCAAACCGTTTATGCCATAGAGTATCTTTGCATTCTTCAATATTTATCATCAAACACTCAAAAGACATTACCTCGACTCTGTAAATACCATTAGAAAGGTAAGCATTAAATTGAAATACATTTCCCTTAAATACTTCCGCTTTATTTTCCGATATTCTTACGGAAAATCCTTTTTCGACCATCTTGCTTACGGACAAGAAATTGCATTTCATTTCCGGTATATACAATACTGTTACGTTTTTACTTTTTAAAACCGTTGGTTTATTTCTCTTAAATAAACCGGATTCTTTTCTATTGCAATCAAAATAACCAGTCCCGATGCTGACACCAATTGTTACGTTTTACATTACAAAACGTTCGTTTATCTCCCTTAGATAAACCGTCCTAGTGCTGTCACAGCAATAATAACAACCAATTAGCCAATAACCAAAACACGAACACACCTAAGTTTGAATTAGCTTAGACACTCGTATTTATTTACACACTATTACTTATTTACAAACTCTCTTTATTATGACAATTACTAAAGCGCTACTAACTTTAACACGATACTAACTCGCGGTCTTAACAACACAACTGTTAGTTATCAACTTCTTCTCACTAATGTTAACGCGCGCCTTATATACCCTGCAAGAAGCCTGGGGTCAAGTGTCTCCAAGTCACCACTTTTGTCGACTATTTTGGGTGACTCTTTGGTGACATTGTCAACAAAGCGTCAACACTTTTCATTTTGCAGTGCTTCTTCTTGATTTTTTTTATTTCTTCATTTTGTTTTGAGCAAACCGCGAGGGTAAACGTAAAATTAAAGTTTGAGAAAAAAAGTGAATTTAAAAGGTAAATTTGATAAAAAAAATATATCATGAGTAAAAGAAATTACAAAAGGCTAGTGAAAAAACAATCTATTTTATATAAAAATAGATTTGTCTACTCCAAATTTGAATTTACGCGAAAAATCAAAAAAGTGGTGTATTGAAACATCACCTTCCATAAAATGTTTGGAGAAGCTGCTGGCTATATTACAGGAGGAAGGTCTGGAGGTTCCGCTTTCAGCAGCAGCATTGTTGGGCAAAAAGCATCAAGTTTCAATAAGAAAAGTTTTCCCCGGAAGTTATTGCCACATAGGAATTGAAACTCAGCTAAGAAAAGTTGGAGACGTTTTGAAAAACTACAACGAAATTCAACTGGATATAAATATTGACGGAATCCCTTTATTTAAAAGCTCTCGAATCCAGCTGTGGCCAATTCTTTTGAAAATAGTTAATTTAAAAGAGAAAGTGAAACCTTTTCCTGTAGGAATATATATAGGGCATACCAAACCGAGTTGTGTTAAAGACTTTTGCAAAGATTTTGTCGAGGAAGTACTTACGCTAAAAGATGGATTTATTTTTAATGATAAGAAAATTAACATTGTGTTCCGTTGTTTATCATGCGACACGCCGGCTAAAGCTTTCGTTTGTGGTGTCCCAGGTCATACTTCATCGCATGGTTGCACTAAGTGCACACAAGTATCGAAAAAAGTTGGGCATGTGCTAACATATAGTACTTTTAGTGGCACTTTAATTTCCGACGCTGACTTTTCTTTAAGAAAATATCCAAAGCACCACAGCCAAAAATTTAAAGATGAAAAAACTCCTCTCGAAGAAATAGGTTTTGATATGGTAACGCAAACTCCTTTAGACAGTATGCACCTTATCGATCTTGGAGTTACAAGAAAAATGCTTATTCGAATCATTAAAAATAGAACAGAAGAAAATACTCCGAAAGCAAGTATGTATATCGAAAATATCTTCTGAACTCGTGAATTTAAGAAAATTTTTTCCGAAGGAGTTTCAATGGAAACCTAGATCATTAGATAAAATACATAATTGGAAGGCCACTGAATTTCATCAGTTCCTCGCCTATACAGGTGTAATTGTACTTTACAACAACGTGCACAAAGACATTTTCTATGAACTTTTGCTTTTATATTGCGCTTATAGGCTACTGAGTAATCCACGTCATATTAACAATAATGTAAATGATCTACTACTAATGATCTACTTGAATTATTTGTTGAAAATTTCCCAATTGTATATGGTCCAGACAGCGTTTCTTTTAATGTACACAATCTATTGCACATAGCATCTTGCGCAGAAAGGTATGGTCCTCTCACGTCTTTTTCGGCATACGATTTTGAAAATAAACTTCAAATTTTAAAAAGACATGTTCGAAAACCATCGTCGATTCTTCAACAAATTGTTCAAAGAGAACAAAACGAAGTATATGTTGAAACTAAAACCGAAAAGTTTAAGCACAAAGGAGGTGCCATTGTAGAAGCTTCTGTTAATGATTGCTTAATTTCTTGCAAAGAACCTAATAAAGCAATAATAAAAAAAGAAAACGACATCTACGTTGAAGGACTGCGTTTTTTAGATTTAGAAAGTTTTTTCCAAGAACCTCCCAATTCTTGTGAATTAGGCATTTCCAAAACAAATCTACTTTTAGGTGAAAAAGAACAATTTTTACTAACGGATATTCAGTACAAGTTTTTATGCTTACCTTTTGATAAAAATTTTGTAATAATACCAATTCTCCACAGCTGCCTTCCCGAAAAATGTCGAATGATGATGCCCAACATTCCAAAGGAAAACTAAAGTATTTTCCTCCACAAGGTAATTTTTATATTTTCCCATTTTAACATTATATACTGTATTGATAACATAAGTATTTTCTATTTTTTTCAAGTTAATCAAAAGTGTCGTGGCTGCGAAGAATTGTCAAAAAAATTCGATTTATATAAAGGTTTGTTTAAAAATGGCTGTTGAGCCTAAACGGGTAATGAAGATCAAAAACCATGTCAAAGGGGCGAGTCCATAGTGCATCATAATTTTTTCACATAGGTTTTCAGATCATAGATTTTTATTGAAAATTCCTGCAATAACACTTAAAAACTGTGGAAAAAGTTTTTCGTTCAAATTTTGGTTGTTGGTTTTACTTCGGGGCCCTGAAGAAGTTTTACGAGAAACTGTATGTATGTACAGATACTGCTCAAAAGCAATATAACACTTTGGTTGATATTTTGGCGGAACACAATGTTTCATTGGATCGCATAGTTACCCAAAACACAGTTGCCAAAAATATAATAGGCATTTTTCCAATCAACACCGAGGAAAAATTGTAAGAATTTGACACAATTTTAGCGACGCAAGCAGATCCATATGTAAGTACCCAGCAAAATATTGGTAATGACACCTCATTACTATCTCCATTACCAAAAATGATATATCTTACCTTATTACCTTTTGCATTATTTTATAATATAAAATAATGACTTCCTAATAACGGCCTATTGTATTCATTGTTTCTATATATAAAATAATGACTTACTCGTAATAGTTTAAATAAGTACTTTTACACAGTTAAATTTTATACATTTTTATACGTTTATTATATGTAAATATGTTTTATGTTTAAATTTTTATGACGGGTCCTAAAATTACACACTAGAGAAAACTTAAATTTTTCTGAATGTATTTCCTTAAGCTAATAGTATTTGCTTAAAGCCACATTCACAATGATGGAGTACTCCACTCTGCAGAGTGTACTAAAATATAGATGGCATGATACAAAAAATATGTAAGTGCGAATAAGAAAGTAACAAAATCCACTCTGCAAAGTGGAGTACTCCATCATTGTGAATCTGGCTTAACTCCTTATTTTTAAGAATCAAGTAAGCAATCGGATAACCACTTATAATTCAACCTTTTGTAAGCATGTGTGTAACCACTTATTATTCAAAATCTCATAACTACTTATTTCTCATTTTTTCGTAAGCGAGCGGGTAAGCGTGACTGCTTATAAAAACGACCACGCCAAACAAAAATAATGAGTTTAGACGCCAAAAAATAAGTTGTGCGGAGCTATGAATTTCTATTATATAACCACTTATTTGGTAATGAAAGATTTTTGTATTTTACTTTACTGTGAAAATAAATTAATAAACAATTTTAAATTTCTGGTTTATATTTGATAGATACGACAAATCAAGTTACTTCTTGGTGGCAATGCTGAACGCAACCTACATCAGGTATTTGGACACGCTATAATTATGGATTTCAATGTTGATGGATCTTTCGGCAAAAAGCGATTACGGGACTACGGAAATGTGTTTACGGCTATGATAGGTAAAAACTTTGTTAAACGATGTTTTCAATTTTATTTTTTAATATTTCAACTTTTTTTCTATACCCAGATGCTATATCAACTTTCAGCGATTCTTCTGATAAAACATTGAGAGCAGCTTTTTAACGACAGAAGAAAAAATATTTTAAACAAACCAGTCGCAGCAAAGCCAAAAATAAGGAACAACATGAAAACGAAGGCGACACTTCTGACAAAGAAGAATAAGTTTTTTTTATGAATTCAAAATGCTGAAAGGTTTGGCCAGCCTTGAAGAAAATGAGCCTTTTTATTAAAAACAATTTTATACGGAGAAATATGTATAAAAATTTTTAAGTTGTTACTATAAAAGAGTATTTTAAATTTAAAGTCGACTTTATTTTTAATCATACGGTTTTATTCATTTTGTGTATGAAAACCCTACAAAAATATTTGTTTTTAACTAAAGTCGACTTCAACAAAACTATACATTTACAAAATTTAGATAGTAAGGGTGATAAGCTTTAAATCTAAAAAAAACTTACACAAAAAGACTGTAACGCAAAACATGTACCTTTTTACTTTTATGAAACTATTGTAATTTTCTTTTATTAAATAAAACATATAATTTAAAAAAAATGCACCTGTTTAAATTTATACCCCTCCCAATATTACTAGTGTACAAAAAATCTAGTACAAAATTCCAAAAGTATAGACTAGAATTGTTAAAATGTACTAGTGAATCTTTGGTTCCAATGTCTCCATATGATCCCACAAGAACTATATAGTCAATAGTTCTAAAGCCATTATTACTAGTGTGGAAATTTAATAAAAAGTACTAAAAGTGTAGACTACAATTATTAAATTGCACTATTGAATCCCTGGTTCCAATGTCTCCATATGGTTTCATAAGAACCATCTAGTCAATAGTTCCAAGGGCACTAGTGGATTCTCAATGATAAGCACATGTTAAATGTCTACAGCAGAAAGCATTGTATGGGGTATAACTCGTCAGTAGTACTGGTGACAAAGTCAATAGTGAATCAGTAAAGTTTTACTATCGACATTTCTTACAGGGCAACTATACAATATTACTCTACCTTAGGCTTGACATTATACATACACACAAACTCTTATAATAAACTTACATTACGCTTAAAGACTATACACACATACAAACACTTATATTCAACCAACTATACAATTCTAATGCATAATTAATCATAGCATATTCTTAGGTGTATAATTAAATGTAGTACTATGTTGCCAGATTGATGTATTTTGCCCATCCCGTCTCTTGGGCTATTTTCTTCTAGAAAAGTCCAGAGTTTTCTATACTAGGCCAAGCCATTTTCGTAACAATACGTTTTTAAGCTATATTTTTTATTTGAAATTGTTAGATTTACTTCTCCAATCCCCTTTACCTTAAAATTATCATCAGTTGCAAGCCAGACATTACTCTCGCAGGCGTTTAAAAATGAGAACAAGCCTTTTTCTCGACAAACATGCGATGATGCGCCACTATCCAAAATCCAACCAAAATGGTTTGCATTTTTCACACACGAATTTATTACCGCCATGGCACAACTTGAATCAACTTACGGTTCATGCATTGCCACCGTATATGACCGCTCTTTCCACAACCAAAACATATAATATTCTTCCATTTATCTTGATTATTCACCTTTGGATTTCCCTTTACAAAATTCATGTTTCTGTTTCTCACTGAAAATACTTCGTCACTATCAAAATTAATATTTTCAATTCTTCTTTGTTCGTCCTCCCAGCAAAATATTGGTAATGACACCTCATTACTATCTGCATTACCAAAAATGATATATCATTACCTTTTGCATTATTTTATAATATAAAATAATGACTTCCTAATAACGGCCTATTGTATTCATTGTTTCTAAATATAAAATAATGACTTACTCGTATTAGTTTAAATAAGTACTTTTTACACAGTTAAATTTTTTTATTATATGTAAAAATGTTTTATGTTTAAATTTTTATGACGAGTCCTAAAATTACACACTAGAGAAAACTTAGATTTTTCTGAATGTATTTCCTTAAGCTAATAGTATTTGCCTAACTCCTTATTTTTAAGAATCAAGTAAGCAATCGGATAACCACTTATAATTAAACTTTTTGTAAGCATGTGTGTAACCACTTATTATTCAAAATCTCATAACTACTTATTACTCATTTTATCGTAAGCGAGTGGGTAAGCGTGACTACTTATAAAAACGACCACGCCAAACAAACATAATGAGTTTAGACGCCAAAAAATAAGTTGTGTGGAGCTATTAATTTCTATTATATAACCACTTATTTGGTAATGAAAGATTTTGCTGGGCTCCAATATTTTGTTTTTAAGTTGATCAAGATTTGGCAATTCATCTCTGCTCTCAATGGCTACAACAAAATTTTCCATTTCAATGGGCAAGCTACATAATAAAAATATTGAAAGCAATTCATCTGGAATTTTAATGTAACATCTTTAAGATCGTCTGCTAAAGAACAAAACTTATTCGGCCTAATTGCGGTTGTCGTATACGACAAGAAAATTTGTCGTTTTTGCCAAAAGGCATTTTTTGGTACCGCGAGTGTCGTTTTTTTCGGTCAATATACCAAAAACTGTCGTATACATTTTTGTGCACGACAGCCTCAAAAAACTTTTAAAAAAAGTATTAAAATAAGTGAAATTAAACATAAAATCACTTTAATATATTAAGAAGTTAAATTAAAGAAGAATTTTTTTTATTTAAATAATAATTTTTTAAAACAAAAATTAAAAAAATTTAACGCACTGGGTATTTTAAAATTTTTGGAAAAACACACTATCCTTAAAATGAAAAGTTTCACTCTGACACCTTGATTTTATGAAACAATAATCGTTTTATTTAGTGTGTTCCCGTACGTTCCCAATGTTACCGAAATTTACCCAAAGTTACCGAAATTTACCCAAAAGCGTTCCCGTACTCGAGAATTGGGTAAATGAGAGCGCTAATGAGAGTGTATTAGTGCTTCTCTTTTTACCAAAATTTTCCCAGACTTTTTCTTCGGGTAAACTTTGGTAAAACAGCTGATGCAAATATAAACAAAAAACAATTGTGAAATTAAATTAAAAATTGTAATTAAATAAAGAAATAAGCAAAAGAAACTTGGTTTTTTGTTAAAATTAATTGAATAAAATCAAAAACAACTTTTAAATGCGAATAAATATGTCTATTTGTGCCGATTTGCAAACTGAAATTATACGTATTTTCACATCAGTGATGGGATTTTTGGCACAATCTAAGATTGATTGGTACAATGGCACAACCGATACTATTTTGGCACATTTTGGTTATCTACAAAATTTAATAGAAAATGAATTTAAAAAATAACAATTCTTTAATTTTTAGTTTCTAAGCATTTACTGGAATTAAAATACCTTTTCGAATAAAGCGAAACTAAAAAATGGCATCGAAGATATTACCGAATAAAGCACCGTAAGTTGTTTTTCACGTGAAAAAATTTCTCTCAGACTTTAAATGCTTTAAATTGCAATTTAAGTTAAAAAAATTAACAATATTTTAATTTTATAACAAAGCCACAATCACAATTAACACAAAATGTCACTTTTTCACCAGAAAAATAATAGTCTTGTACATTAAATTTGCGTGAAAACTAAGTTTGCACAATTTTCACGTGAAAACTGAACAACTTACGGTGCTTAATCCATAGAATTTTAAAAATTCAAATGCTATAAATTTATCTCAGAGCTTCGAAAGAATTAATTTAAGTTTAATTCATAAAAAAATTATTACAGTTTTAGAAAATGTTTATATGTATACCATTCCGTGCAACCATTCCTAAAGAATTCATTCATTGGCTGCATTCCCAAATCTTTAATAAGTATCGGATGAATTTAATTTATCATTCACCTTTTAATTGAAAGAAAATTTTAATTCATTCAAATATAATTAATTCCATAAGAATTCAAAATAATTCCATAACAATGCATTTACAAAATGAAAGTTGAAAACACGGTTTCTAAGTGAAAATTGAGTTTTGGCACAATAAAGGCCCATTTGGCACATTTTAGTCACAAACTTGGCACAAAACAAAATTTTTCAAGTCCCATCACTGTTTAAAATTATTCTTTGAAATAAGTTTTTGGGCTAGAAAAGTGGTTTTTTGCGTTCCTGTACTATTGGGTAATTTTGTCATTTTGTGAGAGGATTTTGTGCTTACTCTCATTTTACCGAACTTTACCCAAAAAGTAAAGAAACACACCTATTATTACAAAATTTATTTTTTTTTTGATTATTTTATGAAAACACCACAAAAATAGATAAAATATTTAATTTTCTTAAATTCTCTGTCGTATATTTTACACAATACCAAAATAAAATAAAAACGACAACGACAACGCCTGCTGTCGTAATACGACAACGACAACCGCAATCAGGCTGATTAATCTGAGGGGAATACTTTTCATTTGATACAAATCTGAATCGAACCAATTGCTTGAATAAATTTACTTTCCTTGCAGGATTATTTGCTCTGTAAATGTTTTCCAATTTGATCCATGCTTGCTTTCAGTGTTGCCATTTCAGTGCTTTTCGGGTATTTTTTGGTGCTTTTTTTCTTCTCGTACCCGGTGATTTTTTACAAATACCCGTTTTAAAAAAGCGGGTATTTACAGTGCTTTTTCAAATTTCTGGCAGTGCTTTTAGTGCTTTTTGTACAGTTTATATTTTTGGTATTTGTTCGCGTTGTTTTTAATTTTTCTTCAATTTTCTGTCAAAGTTGAAAAAATAATACAAACTATACAAAAAATACATTTTTTCCAGTGTTTGTAGTACAATTTTAAATAGCAAATTCGTTATATTTAAACTTCAAAATTTTTAAATATTAGTTTGGTGCTTTTTACCCCTTTTTTTAGTTATTTTTGAACCTTTTTTTCACCATTTTACAAAACTGAAATGTGTTTTTAAATTCTGGACTTAAATTTTTCAAAAAATTAACATCGTGCTTTTTTACCCCATTTTTGGTAAATTTTTACCCTTTTTACCCGTTTTCACAATGCTCACGGGGCTTTCCTGCCTTTAAGAGTTGGCAACACTGATCATCAATTATTATTATGATTATGGATACCGAGGATCAGTGTTGCTATTTCAGTACTTTTCGGGTATTTTTTGGTGCTTTTTTCCTTCCCGTACCCGGTGATTTTTTACAAATACGCGTTTACAAAAAGCGGGTATTTACAGTGCTTTTTCAGAGTTCTGGCAGTGCTTTTAGTTAGAGTTGTAAAAGTATTGAGTATTCCGGTACTGAGTACTCAATACTGACTGTTTTTTGAGTACTCAATACTAAAACGGTACTACTCAATACTTTTAAAGGTGCAATTTTCCGTAGAAATGTGTATTTATCGTATGAAAATACAACTCTAAAAATAGTACTCTAAAAATACAACTCTGAAAACACAACTCTATTGTGAAGCAAAGAAATTTATATCGAATTTTTGGGAAAAATTATTTAATTAATTTATTTAAAATGTTTTAAATTAATTAAAATGTAAGTAACAATAGTTATTTAACACGTGTATTTGAATTGTTATTATTTTTCCTAATAAATACGAATTCATAACATTTTTATTTTTAAATTCAAAAAAACCGTTAAAAGTATTGAGTAGTATCGAGTACTCAATTGAAAAGTATTGAGTAGTATTGAGTACTCAAAAAGTATTGAAATTTCACAACTCTACTTTTAGTGCGTTTTGTACAGTTTATATTTCAGGTATTTGTTCTACTTTTTTCAATTTTTATTGAATTTTCTGTCAAAGTTGAAAAAATAATACGAAATATACAAATAATATATTTTTTAACAATGTTTTTAGCACAATTTTAAATAGCAACTTCGTTATATTTAAACTTCAATGTTTTGAAATATTAGTTTGGTGATTTTTTACCCCTTTTTTGGTTATTTTTTGAACCTTTTTTCACGATTTTACAAAGCTAAAATGTGTTTTTAAAATCTTGATTTTAATTTTTCAAAAAAATTATTATCGTGCTTTTTTACCCCATTTTTGGTAAATTTTACCCTTTTTCACAATGCTCACGGTGCTTTCCTGCCTTCAAGAGTTGGCAACACTGCTTGCTTTGAAGAATTACAATCTTTTATATGGATCAGCTCAGACTTATTGACAGAGAGTGTAATCATAGCCAGTGCCTTTTTGTCTCTGATTTTCCACGCAGATTTTTCTTCCTGGTTGCTGATACATTTAAATGGGTTTCTATAACGTCCCAATAATCTTGGGTGATCAGTAAACTTCGCATCTGTACTGACCAGGATACATCATTTTCTGGATTCAGTTTTTCGATCTGGAAACCTGGGTTCGCAATTTTATTAACTTTTATCTTGGAAATTTCGCAATGGACCAATATTTGTTGTTATAATGTACAGCGTATTCCTGCGCCCATAACCAATGTAAGAAAACAATAAATAACAGTAATGTTTGGTTTTGTACAAATATGGTTTATTTGAAGTATAAAAAACGAATGAATGAATTTGAGAAAATATAATTTGATATTTCATAGATTATAAAAGCAAAGGTATTTAGATATAGAATTTACATTGAAACCAGTTAAGTATTCCGAATTGGCTTCCAACATTTACATATGTGAATGTAAATTTTTCTGTAAAAAATATTGAATTCAAATAAATTTTATAAACTTAATGTCATCTTTTTTCTTTTTCAAAATCTGGTCGCCTTAAGTAAACTGACAACTTAACTAAAGAATTTTTTCGTTAAAAATTTACAGATGTGCCTTTTTTAGTAATTATAAAGTGTGTTTGCGTACCCGAAAATTTGTACAAATTTGCACAAGTTTTTACTGGAAGGTGTTTGTTTACCTAATTACTCAGTAAGGAGAGAGGAAAAATAGAGGGTAAAGTGACAGTTCAATACCAGAGAACTTGCAAGTTTTTACTGGATGAATTTTTGCTAGTAAGAATTTGTAAGAAAAAAAAAAAAATATTTAAAACATATGATTGAAGAAACAAAACATTTGTCTAAATAATTTTGAAATAATTTTTTGTAAAAATAAAAAATTTTTAAAAATAAGCTTATTTACGATGGAAGGAGTAAGTAAGTGATCATTTAATAAGGTTTTATTTATTAATCCAATAATTTGAACAGGTTTATTTCGCAATCAGCTATTTTAATAACTGTTGCCAATTTAGCTATTTTCTCGGCAAATCTAGCGATACTTCAACTCGTTTAGGGGGATAAAATATAATTTAGCTATTAGGTTGCGTTTACACTTGCATCGAAATCCCGAGAATTCGCTATTCACCACTCTGAAAAAACAATGAAGAAAAGCATATATATGTGCAATTTTAAATAAAGCACACATAGTTGGCTCTAATAAATACATTTTATAAAAATTTAACGCTTATATGCTTTTCTTCATTGTTTTTTGAGAGTGGTGAATAGCGAAATCTCGGGATTTCGATGCAAGTGTAAACGCAACCTTAGCGGGAAAACTAGCGATTTTTCTTTTTAAGACAGTCTTCACATTTTCTTAGTATTTTTTTACATTTATTTCCTTGACAGAATTTTTGAATCATTAGCGATTTATCGGTAAATTTTTATGGAAAACAAAAGAGTTCGAAAAATTTGGCGATGTATCAATAATTTTTTAAGAAAGTTTTAAGAAGTTTAAAAAATATAGCTTTTTTTGTGAAATTTTTCAACAGAACCTAAAAAGTTCGTGCAATTTAGGGATTTATCGCTATTTAATTTTTTTTATAATTTAGATATTTTCTAGTGATTTTTTTAGTTTGATTTAGCGATATTTTTAGGGAAGAAGTTGGCAGCAGTATTTTACTAATTCTTACAATTTTTCTGTTTGCGTACATTTTTAGATATTTTTCTTTTTGAGAGTAAATTTTGCCTTATGCGGCCTATAGACTACTCAAGTTACTTGCACAATAATGAGTTTGTGCAGGTCAGTTCAACAGTTTGTGGCCTGGTTTGTGTACTTGTACAAGTATATTTTTAGACTTGAGTAAAAATCAAAACGATTTTGATTTTTACGCAATATTTTAGAACTTGTGCAAGTCATTTGCGAGGTGTATGCTGAAATTAGCACAGTTCAGCAGTAATTTTTGAAGAGTGAACATCATAAATACGGATAAAAAATTAAAAGTATCAATAAACGTAAAGTAAAAAATGTTAATATAAATTTATTAACATCACCAACGAATTTCAGGTATTTTGGACTGCGCAAAGTGTAAAATAAAGCTTTTAAAGACTAATATTTCCTCATAGCAATAACAATCCGCTACATGTTTCTGCTGCTATGTGTAAATTAAAATGAATATTGCACAGTTTACTTGAGTGGTGTGTGGCGAGTAAGGTGACTTGAACAAACTCGTTATTGTGCAAGTGACTTGCATAGTCTATTTTCCGCATTACTCTCTGTAAATTTGTTACTGAGTAATTTTTACTGGACTTTACTGGAAAAGTACCCAAACACACCTAATATCAGATATAATACTAACACTAATACTATTGTGTGGTCTCCACGTAATATAATTCTCTCTGCGATTGATTTTGACGTTTGTTAATATAAAAATATTAGAGTTAATCTCTGGTGTAGACACCGAATAAAGAATAATAAACATATACAAATATGATTATAAAGGAATAAAAAATTTCGAAAAGATCAATGAAACATCTACAAATATTTTTTTTTTAAACAAAAACAAAAGTAGCATCAATGAAACATCTACAAATATTTTTATTTTAAAACAAAAACAAAAGTAGCATCGTTCACCAGATTAAGGTAATCAAAAAGCGCTACATATCATTTGTAGCGGTAGCGGGTTTCTCTTGTAAACTTTCCCAATGCTTTGATTGGAATGGTAACAAATTAAAATAATAGTTTTTATGTTGTAACTAAATAGTTTTCCAAATTTAATATATTAAAGCACAAATTAAGATTATAATGCTTTAATTTGCATCCAACTATTAATACCAATAATAATTATAAAATAAATAAATTAATCAAATTGTTTTAATAAGGGAGAAGGAAAGAGCTAAATACTTTAATGTAAATAAATACATAAAATATAGCTTAAGTTTAATAAATTAGTGCTAACAATTCCAAAAACAGAATAAGAAATATTTACAAAGTTTTTTTTGTATAGTTATTGTCAGTGACGGCCCGTGAAGTTGTCAAGGGTGTGCTGCCCTTTTTTAAATGTAAAAATTACGTATATAATGAATATTTTTCAAGGATCTGTCACTTTCCACCATATCTAGAGTTTAGATCATTATTGATTTTATACTTTTTTAATTGACATGCAACTTGTAACAGATAAAGATTTTTGGTTATTTGAATAGCAGTCTATCAGGTATGTGATACAAATCGGTTCGTTTTGAAATGAAATCGTAAGCTGAAAACGAACGATTCGATTTTAGTTGTGATGGAAATCGTATCGATTTTATTTTCCATATTTGTTTCATTTCCACGTGTTGCTTTTACAATATCAACTCTGTGGTTTTGTTTACAGTCGCATTTTTGCTTTAAATTATTATCCTAAAAATATATATATTAAAAATGGCTTTTGTTGTAATATCTTCTTTAGTTTTAATAAATGAAGAGAACAAATATGAAAATATTAAACGAAAACAGTTGCGGGACTCATCCAACCCATTAGATTTGCCAGAAAAAATGTAAGTTAACAATTATTACTATATTGCACTAACAAATATTTTTTTTTAGTTTTATAGAATGTTTTCGCGTAAATAAAGAAGCTTTTTCATGGATATTGGATAATATTGGTCCACACTTTGAATCCACAACGATTCCTTTAACTATCCAATTAGCAGCAACATTGAGGTTTTTTGCTGAAGGGAACTTTCAACGATCAGTAGGTAATGATGCTTTTATTGCTATGCACCTTACAACATTTTGCAAGTCATTAAGCAAAATGGTCGTGCTTCTGGAGCAAGTGTTGTGCCAACATTGGATTAAACTCCCATCTGATCCACAAGAAATTTTAAAGTCGAAAAAGCATTTTTTGACAAATATGGCATTCCAGGCGTTGTTGGCTGCTTAGATGGTACCCACATTAAACTAGTCAAGCCAGGTAGGTACACAGGATCATTTATATTTCAACAGAAAAGGTTATTACAGTATAAATGCCATGATTGTAAGTAAATATTCATATGCTTTTTATTCAAATTTAATTTTACAATTTCGAATTTTTTTTAGATTTGTGACTACAACATGAATATAGTGGCAGTGGATGCAACGCGGCCAGGGTCAAGCCATGATTCTTTTGTTTGGTATTTGAGCGTTCCGAAAGATTTTTATCGTTCCAAGTATGAAAATGGGGAACGTGGCTCATGGCTCCTGGCTGATTCTGGATATGCACTTGAGCCATTTGTGTTGACGCCATACAGGAATCCAAGTGCAGGTTCAACAAGGCACAAGCGTCAGGAAGAAATATAATTGAGAGAACAATAGGGGTTCTCAAAAGCAGATTCAGGTGTCTATCTCGAGCGTTATGGTATAAACCGTCTAAGGTGATAAAAATAATGAACATTTGTAGTGCTCTTCACAACATGTGTAATTTTTACAAAATTCCGCAAAGTTCCATATTGGATAATACCCTAAAAGAAGATCCTGATACTGAAGAAGTTGATGTTGACAGTACAAACAACGAAGCTAGCAGAAACCGAGATGACATAGCTCAAAGTTTATTAACAAATTGATTGAATCTTATTCATATATTTTTATTGATTTTCGAATTTTTATTTATTCATGGGTTATTAATTCATGTATTTTTAATAATGTTTTAGTAATATGTATGTTTGCATCTATACATATATAAATAAATTTCAGAATTTGTAGACAGCTAATTGCTCTATTTGAATATCTAACAACTTTTTTTTTAGAACGTTTTTCTCATGAGCTAATTTTTCCACCTCCTTATGATGTCTTTCGTTTTCAGTTCTTTGTTTGGCAATTTCTTCCGTTTGTTCATTGATGGCTTTATTCTGTTCCTTAAAACGGTCAGACATTTTATCCAACGCTCGATACATACGTTTGGTGTTCGACTCTAAATTTTTTAAAATGCCTGTATTTTCCTTTATGGTACTTAGCAATTTGATTAAGGTTTTTGATATTTCAGCATAGTAATTAGTCTCATCAGACATGAACTTTTTTAAATTGTCTTGAAGAGGATGAGTTTCAATTTTTCTTTTCCTTGGTCGGCTTGATGTGGTTGGTACTTGTACTTCATCTTCCTGGCCTTCCGTATCTGTTGAATCTGATGTATTGAAAACCATAAGAAACACTTTCTTCGATGCCGTCCTCAATATCATATAGCCCACATAGTTTACCAATAGCTTCATCTCTGCTAGATATATATATTTGGTTGTGAGGCCCACCTCCAGTAGCACGGGGTTCTCTTTTGTTTGAAGCCAGCTTTTTTTTAATTTGCGACTTCTTATCGCTCCATGCCTATAAAATCATAAAATTCAAAAACCATAAAGCAATGGATACAAAAATACCTTTTTCCAAGAATCTGCTTTCTTTCTAGGTGGGCCAATGCTATTGAGATTGTCTGCAAGGGTTTGCCAAAGTTTCTCGATTTCTATTCTATCTCCTTTGGCAAATCCCTTGGCCAATTGAGGGTGCTTTCCATAAACTCTATAATCATATCTTCTTGCCGAATATTTATGTGCTTTCCCCTGAAAAATTCTAAATAAATCTATTTTTGTATATTCTAAATATTTATTCTTATATTTTACTAAAAAAAAATGCAAACAAATTTCATAAGAAATGCGAAAATTTTAAAATCATGAACCAACGACTACTCGATTTGAAAACGAAAAAGAAAATCAAATTTCGTTTTCTATAACACTCTTTTTTATCGATATTTTCATGGAATAAAATGGGAAATGAAATCGAATTCGATTTCAAGTAAAATCGAAATAAAATCGATACATTTATGGGCATCACAACTTTTTTCGTTTTTGTATCGATTTTTGATCGATACCGTTTTCCATCACATACCTGTATACATCATCAAAGTATTTTGATGAAACATTTGAAGGTATATTTTTACAGTACAATTAACATTATTTTTTTATTAAAATTATGTTTGGTTGTTTATTTCTTATGTTGGAAATCATTTACAACATACAGTACTTATGTACACCAAATGTTAGATTAGCATAAATTATGCTACACTAGCGATCAACATATTAGCACAACATTATTTCAAAAAGCTCATAAATTTCTTTTTATAATTTAATGTCATGACATAAACGTTTTGCTTGTATAGAAGGTGACCTACATACGTTTTCGGTTTCGATTACTCTTACTTTTTACGAATGGTTGTAAAAAGAAGGATCGTGCCTGAAACGTGCGAAATTAAAATACACGAGCCGAAGAGGTACATAAAATCTTCCGGTTCTTTCTTTTATACTTACAATGGGTGCGTTCGGCAGATACACTTTAATAGTCAACAGTTCTACAACAGTTGTACAACTATCTGCTGAACGACCTGATCACTAACCGCTCAGTCTGAGCGCTCAGGTAGCGCTGTGATATTTTGGTAGCGTGAAAATGTTTGCTACTTTTGATCAATTAGTGATACATTTGTTGTTGTTGATTTTAAACTATTTTTTTTGTAAGAATGACAAATAAAAACATACAAACATAATTCAAAAACAAAAATTTAAAGAAACTGAAGGAAAATATAGAAAAATTGTAAAAAATTATTTTAATTTTTGCATTAAAAAATACAAAAATTGTTTTTTCGGACTTTCTATATTTTCATATATTTAGTTAGAATATTCTTCCACCTCAAGTCCAAATTCTAATATGATATTGTCATATTAGATTTTTATTTGTTTTTTCAAAAAGGGTTGATCATTTTCATGATAGACAATACAATTGTTTCGTAGACATCACTCTACTCTTCAGTTGTCCGCTAAGAAAATGATAACTTTCCTACTCAAAACGAGACATTACATAAGGTACAAAAAACCAACGGGATGAGAATTTTGTACTTTCGTATATGAACTGTCTGATTTGGTAAAACCAGTTATAAATCAACTCCTTTTTGAAAGCAACAATTACATAAAAGTACCCTTTGGGTACTATTTATATGTATGTCTGTTGTCAATACATTTTGTAAAAACAACTAATTTTAAACTCAAAACAAAATAAATATTTGAATGAGATTTTAGCCGTGGTGTGCTTATTTTCAACAATTATTTTAATTTTTGCATTAAAAAATACAAAAATTGTTTTTTCGGACTTTCTATATTTTCATATATTTAGTTAGAATATTCTTCCACCTCAAGTCCAAATTCTAATATGATATTGTCATATTAGATTTTTATTTGTTTTTTCAAAAAGGGTTGATCATTTTCATGATAGACAATACAATTGTTTCGTAGACATCACTCTACTCTTCAGTTGTCCGCTAAGAAAATGATAACTTTCCTACTCAAAACGAGACATTACATAAGGTACAAAAAACCAACGGGATGAGAATTTTGTACTTTCGTATATGAACTGTCTGATTTGGTAAAACCAGTTATAAATCAACTCCTTTTTGAAAGCAACAATTACATAAAAGTACCCTTTGGGTACTATTTATATGTATGTCTGTTGTCAATGCATTTTGTAAAAACAACTAATTTTAAACTCAAAACAAAATAAATATTTGAATGAGATTTTAGCCGTGGTGTGCTTATTGTCTATCATGAAAATGATCAACCCTTTTTGAAAAAACAAATAAAAATCTAATATGACAATATCATATTAGAATTTGGACTTGAGGTGGAAGAATATTCTAACTAAATATAGAAAAATTGTATTTAAAAACAAAACAAAGAAAACGTCGTTCAGCAGAGTTACTAATCACAAAGCGCTACAAGTCACCGGTATCAGTTTAAGGTTTCTCTGCTGAATGCTACCAATTTCAACGTGATCAGTTCGCAACTTCTGAAAATTTAATTTAAAAAAAATATATAATTCATATCGGCTGTAATCCATAGATTTAAAAGTGAAAAAGTTTAGTTCGGAATTCATGGTTTTGCGTCGAGTACAGTCACGATTATAGTATTTTTGTCAATCTATTAAAAAGTTTGATATATTTCAATAAAATTCCTTAAATTTGGAATCACGTTTTTCAGAGGGCTGATCTGGAGCAGATTTTAATCTAAATTGGGATTATCTTCATTTAAGTCTAAGGATATTGGACTAAAACTATTAAATTTTCATCAGAATTATTACATCCTCATGATATACCCACAAAACGTGATTTTGTTAAACTCAAAAGAAAACCCAATGATAATTGGTAAGAATTTGTGTAAAGTATATTCTTTATTTTAATACTGATTATGAAAATTAATTCATAGGGTTTTAATATTGGGATTATATCCACGTCAAAATTAATTCGAGGAGTTTAAATAAAATACAGCCAAAATGGTTAAATAAATATAAAACCTTTTCTTAAATTGGAAATAATTTCACACAATTGCATCTGCAATGCAAATTTAAAACAAAAAAACAAAAAGAAATTAACATGAGGCTAGCAAAGTATTAATTCCATTCAACTTTAACATACGTCATCAATATAACTTTAGTATAATCAACCAAACTGTATCTGCTCAGAATCATCACCATAATTTTTGTAAAAAGAAAAATTGTGTTTCAACTAAACGCCAAATTATCCTCATGCTAGAATCCTCAAACGTGTGCCTTTCCTGCTCGTCACCATTTCATTACAGTCAATATTACCATTGCATCAAATTTTGCACAATTAAAAAAATATATCGAGACACTATATTCAATACTCCACATCTGCAATTTTGGCCAAAATGTGTTTTTAATGGCAAAATCATTGTTGATATTATATCCATCTATGATATCAATTTGGAAGCAAAATACCCATTCTTTGCCACTTTTTTGAACATTTTACATTTTCCCATATCGACAAACAAATTTATTTTCAAATACAGAAGTCTATATCTGCATATAAATTTAAATTATTTGAATTCTATAAGGTACACATAAAAGCTTTTTGAGAATATCTTTTTTCGGACATATTTTTTTTTGCAACTAACCACCAAACTTTATTTTAGGAGATGTGGATTATAGTCCCTAGATTATAAATTTAAAAAAAAACCGCACTTAAAAAATTGCAAAATAATATCGGAACGCTAAAAAAGCCTTTATGGTAAAAAAAAATAATTTAAAAGCTCAATCGGCGATTAAGATTCTGCAAACGAATATAATGATTCAATTTTCCTTTTTGCAAAATATTTTCGCGATTTCTTTTTTGCAAACTAAGAATCAAACTTTGGTGTGGAATTGGTATTATATTCCAAAGATTAAAGATTTAAAAAACCACACTTAAAAAATTGCAAAATAATCGCGGAAAAGAGCGAAAAAGGCTTTATGGTACAAAAAATGAATTAAAAAAATTAATCAGCGATTTACATTCTGCAAACAAATATATTGATGGAAAAATTTTGCTTTTTGAAAATTTTATTTTTCGCGATTTTTTCTTTTTTGCAACTGACCACCAAACTTTGTTTTATGAAATGTGTATTATAGTCCCTAGACTATAAATTTAAAAACGGCGCACTCGAAAATTTGCAAAATAATAACGGAACGCGAAAAAAGTCTTTATGGTACAAAAATTGTATTAAAAATCTTAGTCAGCGATTTACATTGTGTAAAGAATTATATTAATGCAAAAAATTTGCTTTTTGTAATTTTTTTTCCTGACTTTTTTTTACAATCCCAAGATTATAAATTTTTAGAATCTCACTTAAAAATTACTAAATAACGGCGGAATGCGAAAAAGCGTAGAAAATGACTTAGAAGAGCTAAACAACTATTGACATTCTGCAAACGAATACATTGGTGTAAAATTATCCTTTTCGCAAATTTTTTTTTTTTGCAAACTAACCACCAAACTTTGGGCAAGATATGAGTGTAATAGCGATTATGGATTAAAATACACCGCATTTAAAAAATTCAAAATAATGGCGGATTGTGAATAAAAGGATTTATGCCGCAGAAAATGAATTAAGAAACTTAATCAGCGATTAACATTTTGCAAACGAATATAATAATGCAAACTTTTTCGTTTTCGGAAAATTTTTTTTTCGCAATTTTTTTTTTTTCCAAATTAACCATTAATTTTTGGAATAAGATATGGATATAATAGTTCTTGGATTATTAATTTCAATAAAACGAGACTTTTCCATCCCTTATTAACAATTCTGTGTTCGTTGATGTTTGGAGGAACATGCTTTTGTTTTCCACAAAAAGTATAGAGATTTACATGGTCATTTGTTCCTAATAATGCATATTTTTTTATATTTATCAAAACTACATATCTGCTAGTATTATCATAAAATTATATAAAAATTTTATTTCAGAACTATATATCTGCATTAGCGACGTAAATAACGAAAATAATTTCAAAATAAGTTGCCATTTTTAAATAATATTCTAGAAGACAGATTGATTCAAAAAAATATTATAAGCAAGTGAATTAGTTTTATTGCTCTCCTGAACAATTGCATTTTTGCAGATATATAGTATTGAATCTACACGCAGAAAAAAACTGGGGGAATATTATCTAAGTGCTATGTAATTATACAACTACATAATTTTCAAGTTAGTTTTACAAAGTTCTTGTAAAGTATGCACATTTTTTTGTAAAATATATACAATCCTTGCAAAATATATACATGTGTAGTGGAAAATATCCGAAAAAATGCATATATTTTGCTGGAAAATTGTAAAACTTACTTCGAACTTATGTAGTTGTATAATTACATAGCACTTAGATAAAGTTCCCCCTGTTTTTTTTCTGTGTGTATGGTATCGATATAATATATTCAATGGCATATAAAGTTTTCTCTATAAATTCAACAAATTATTCAATTCATCATAATTCTAATGCTTGTGCTACAGCATTGTCCACCTCAGTAATGTTAATGGTTATGAATGGGACTTACAACGAAAACAAGAACATATAGTAGACAACTAAAGACGTCATCATATTTTTATTAATGATCTAAAATTGCTAAGTATAATATTAATTTCATTAAAAGAGATTTAATTTTCGGCATTTGTGTATAACAGTTTATAATCCTAATTTGGAGAAAGAGTGTGTAATATTTGATTTTATCAATGATCGGAGCGAGTTTTAAGCATACACTCTACATTTAGTCTGTTTCAATTTATTGTTACTTTTGTGAATTTTTAGTTTTAACTAATGAGACCATGTAGACTGTATGTTTGAAACAATATGTTTGATGTTTAAGTGCTCAATTTGGACTCATTACCTACTATAACTTTAATATTAATTTTACTATTAATTTAAAAGTTATAGCATGTTAGAAAAATTATTGTGTATTATATTTAAAACCTTTAAATATTTTTTTATTAATAATTTTGAATTACAGTTGCCTGGATGTTTTGAATTCAAACCATCGCCTAAACAGCAGAGAAGGTTAAATACCAATGGGGTAAAATTGAAAACACTTCATAAATTTTTTTGAACCGTAAGTTGTAATACACAATATTCTAAAATCTAACATGTATTCGATTTAAAACATAATAATTTTTTTTTATTTAATTATATACTAACTAATCTAATAAAATCTTACGATTTGTTCGGTTTATAAAAATTGCAAGCTATGATTTAGAATAAGAACCGCGTTTCAAGTTATATACTTATAAATTATAAGGTTAAAGTATATTATTATAAAGTGTGTTTGCGTACCCGAAAATTTGTACAAATTCGTACAAATTTGTACAAGTTTTTACTGGAAGGTGTTTGTTTACACAATTACTCAGTAAGGAGAGAGGAAAAATAGAGGGTAAAGTGACAGTTCAATACCAGAGAACTTACAAGTTTTTACTGTATGAATTTTTGCTAGTAAGAATTTGTAAGAAAAAAAACATATGATTTAAAACATACCCAGCAAAATATTGGTAATGACACCTCATTACTATCTGCATTACCAAAAACGATATATCATTACCTTTTGCATTATTTTATTATATAAAATAATGACTTCCTAATAACGCCTATTGTATTCAATGTTTTTAAATATAAAATAATGACTTACGCGTAATAGTTTAAATAAGTACTTTTATACATTAAATTTTATACATTTTTATTTATTATATGTAAATATGTTTTATGTTAAAATTTTTATGACGAGTCATAAAATTACACACTAAAGAAAACTTAACTTTTTCTTAATATATTTCCTTAAGCTAATAGTATTTGCTTAACTCCTTGTTTTTAAGAATCAAGTAAGCAATCGGATAACCACTTATAATTCAACTTTTTGTAAGCATGTGTGTAACCACTTATTATTCAAAATGTCATAACTACTTATTTCTCATTTTTTCGTAAGCGAGCGGGTAAGCGTGACTACTTATAAAAACGACCACGCCAAACAAAAATAATGAGTTTAGACGCCCAAAAATAAGTTGTGCGGAGCTATGAATTTCTATTATATAACCACTTATTTGGTAATGAAAGATTTTGCTGGGTATGATTGAAGAAACAAAACATTTGTCTAAATAATTTTGAAATAATTTTTTGTAAAAATAAAAAATATTTAAATATAAGCTTATTTACGATGGAAGGAGTAAGTGATCATTTTATTAGGTTTTATTTATTAATCCAATAATTTGAATAGGTTTATTTCGCAATCAGCTATTTTAATAACTGTTGCCAATTTAGCTATTTTCTCGGCAAATCTAGCGATACTTCAACTCGTTTAGGGGGATAAAATATAATTTAGCTATTAATGGGAAAACTAGCGATTTTTCTTTTTAAGACAGTCTTCACATTTTCTTAGCATTTTTTACATTTATTTCCTTGACAGAATTTTTGAATTATTATTCAGCGATTTATCGGTAAATTTTTATGGAAAACAAAAAAGTTCGAAAAATTTGGCGATGTATCAATAATTTTTTAAGAAGTTTGAAAAATATAGCTATTTTTGTGAAATTTTTCAACAGAACCTAAAAAGTTCGTGCAATTTAGGGATTTATCGCTATTTAATTTTTTTTATAATTTAGATATTTTCTAGTGATTTTTTAGTTTGATTTAGCGATATTTTTACGGAAGAAGTTGGCAGCAGTATTTTACTAATTCTTACAATTTTTCTGTTTGCGTACATTTTTAGATATTTTGTTACTGAGTAATTTTTACTGAACTTTACTGGAAAAGTACCCAAAGACACCTATAGTTACATATGCAAAGGAATGAATTGTTAAATAAAGTAGCCCTTATATTGAAATGGGAATTTTGAAATAAGTGAGATTAATTTTGGGAATGTTGACGGGTAAAATGATAAAGAGAATGATATCTTAAAAATATACTTTTTTGATTTAGGGAAGATACTATAACATAATAGTATGAACACTGATGTATCTAAAGTGAAAGATTAAGGGTGGGATTTTTTTGTTTCAAAGTGTTCAATGTGATAATATCAACTACCACTTGTGTGCAGATTTTAATAACCGACAACTTGTATAAAATTTCAATAGCCCTGTTTTGCATATTGCTAATTAAATTTCATTGTACTTGTAAAGTCTTGGAAATAGAAAGTTTCTTATTTCTTTTTATGTTGTAGCTGTTGGTAATGTAACGTCAAGAACCCTCACCAAACCGACGAGCGTAGCTTTTCGAAAATTTCCAAGCACCCGACGATTGCTTTATCAAAACGTCATATTTTTTATATGTTTATTGCTACACTATCTTGCAACAAACTCAAATTTTATGTAGTAAGCATTTTATTTGCGCACCCCTTACACGGTCAACAAAAAAGTCAACAAGTAGAAAAGTGTGCGTAAAATAGATTTTAAATGGCATATGAATTAAAAATATACATAACTAATTAAATCTGATCTGTGCCTATCATAAAAACATTGTACGTATTGAAAACACTCAAACTATAGACGTAATTTTAATTACTTAAAAAATCGCAACACACTTTGACAACTTCACGGACCGTCACTGGTTATTGTTAGTTTTTGTTTTCTTAGTTTTTACCAAGCATATTATATAAGTTGTACCAAAAACTTGGGTAGAGCTATAATACATACTAAAACTAGGTAACTTATATTCTTATTTTATTTTTTGTGGGATTCTGACCAAACAAGGATTTGGATATCGGAGAAGTTGGTGTTTTCTAATAGCTATGGGCTAGTAGAGAAAAAAATAATTATCTTGCAAAAATTTTCCAATACAGATTTCGATCAAAGCTGGAGGAACCCATTTATGGGTACAGTGAGATTCCTCCAGCTTTGCTTGAAATCTGTATTGGAAACTTTTTGCGAGGTAATTATTTTTAGCTCTGCTGGCCCATATCTATTAGAAAACACCAACTTCTCCGATATACAAATCCTTATTTGGCCAGAATCCCACTGTGACCACAAATACGGTTCCTCCAGCTTTGCTCGAAAGCTGTGCTGGAAACTTTTTGCAAGGTAATTATTTTTAGCTCTACTAGCCAAATCTATTATAAAACACCAACTTCTCCGATGTCCAAATCCTCGTTTGGCCAGACTCCCACTGTGATCACAAATACGGTTCCTCCAGCTTTGTTCGAAATCTGTGCTGGAAACTTTTCGCAAGGTAGTTATTTTTAGCTCTACTAGCCCATATCTATTAGAAAACACCAACTTCTCTAATATACAAATCCTTATTTGGCCAGAATCCCACTGTGACCACAAATACGGTTCCTCCAGAATTCCACTGTGGCCACAAATACGGTTGCTCGAAATCTGTATTGGAAATTTTTTGCAAGGTACACTCAGAAAAGTTCTGCAGTTACTACATGACAGTTATTTGTGTAGTAATGCGGTTGTAGTTATTTTAACTACAATTGTAGTTAATTTATTAGAGCAAAATATTTCAATGTTTTTGATAGTTATTTTTTCAAACTAACTACAAAAACTACCACATTGTAGTAACATTTATTTTATGCAGTTATTTTGAATTTTTTTTATAAATACTTATATTTTCAAGTGTGTGTGCACACACACGAAGCAATCAGGAGCATGTGTATGACGCGCTTGTTTAGAAATTTCTAGTGAAAGAATATGAGTAGAACATGTTTTCTCTTGTCTTAGTCATAAAACAACGCCAAAGAGTGAGGACGCGTAATACGGAAAAGTTTATATATTTTTTATTAAGTTATTAAAATAATAAGGTAAGTTTTATAATATAAATTTATTTACGGGATTATTTAAAATTATTGTCTTTATTTTCTTTCAGTTCTTTTATATTCTCATCTCTTTCTACCTGGAGAAAAAAAGGAAGCCAAACAACGCCATATTTCATCCCTCACAGACGGACATCTACAACAATATCTTACTAGTGAAAAATAAAAGTGACATTAGTGTAAATATTGATTTCTCAATTTTAAATAGAATAAAATTAAGTTAGGAGTGTTTACATAAATTTGTTTTTTATTAAATTAATAATTTTTAAAATAATTTTTATTTATGTTTTTAACTACATTTGCAGTTGTTTGTACAGTTTTACAATAATTTGCATGTATGTTGTTTCAATTGCATTTGTAGTTGTTTTTACTACATTTGTCAGTTGATTTTAAACAGCTAAAAATAACTTCATATTGCAGTTAATTTAAATGCAAATGTAGTCTACACCTTTTTAAGTGCAAATGCAGTTATCTTAACTGTCATTTGCAGTTGATTTTACCTACATAATTCCCTGAGTGTATCAGTGTTGCCACGTTAGCATATTTTCTGATCGATTTAGCAGATACAGTTTGAAAATTGCATATTTTTTTCACAAAAATAGGCTTAGTGCTTTTTAGCATATTTCGCTTGACGAAAGCAGATTTTTAGTATATTTTTGTCCACACAAGATTCATTTTTTTTCAACAATGATTTCACTACACGCAGAAAAAAACAGGGGGAATATTACCTAAGTACTATGTAATTATACAACTACATAATTTTCAAGTTAGTTTTACAAAGTTTTAGTAAAATATGCACATTTTTTTGTTAAATATATACAATCCTTGCAAAATATATACACTCAGAAAAGTTCTGCAGTTACTACATGACAGTTATTTATGTACACCGATAAAATTTCTCAGTTGCTCAGTTGAATAATTCCTCAGTTAAAACCGAAAATTTTCAAAGTAACTGAAATAATCGTATTCAGCTTTAGTTTCGGTTAAATACAACATTGTTTCATTACCCTGTATATACTGTCAAAGTATTCTCAAAAAATATAAAAAATTTTAAATAAATTTTTCTTCTTTAAAATTAAATTTCTGTATATCACCACAGATTTAGCTCAAAAATAAGTTTTTAAATGGAAAAGCCGTTAAGAAGTTGCACAAATCAAAAATCTTTTAAGATAAGTTTTAAAGTTTAATTAGGTTTTTTATAATAAAACATTAAATTCTTTGAACTTTTCATTGTAGAAAGGAACAATATTTCAATCTACTAAACTCGAATTATATCAAATGACAGATTTTGGTCCTGAAGAGTAAAGGAACGATATTTTAATTAAGTTTTGCATGCTAAACTGAATTATGCCAAAAAGTTGTATTCTTTTAGTTTAAATATATTTTACATTTGTGTGATTTAAGTTGTAATATTAAAATGTGTAAGAAATTAATGGAAATGCTTCTTGCCAAAATTGTAATTTTTTTTAAATTTTAAATAATTTATAATTTATTGTTCCTTTTGCTCCTGCAAGGAGCATAGGGCCGCATTTTTTTTAAATTTATTGGTTAGTTATAATTAATGTGCGAATTTCTTAAATTTTGACTAAAGTCTGGTTCACTGTAACTGTTTTATTAGTTATATTTTCAAGTCACAGCAATTAGCTAAAGGTAATTGCCCACTCAGTTATATACAATCAATTTTATTAACTGAGCCTCAGTAAGGGGTATTTCACCTGAGTCTCAGTTGAAAATTTAGTAGCCAGTAACTGAGAAATTTTTTCGGTGTAGTAATGCGGTTGTAGTTATTTTAACTACAATTGTAGTTAATTTACTTAGAACAAAATTTTTCAATGTTTTTGACAGTTATTTTTTTAAACAAACTACAAAAATTACTACATTGTAGTAACATTTATTTTATGCAGTTATTTTGAATTTTATTTACAAATACTTAAATTTTCAAGTGTGTATGCACACACACGAAGCAAACAGAAGTATGTGTATGAATCACTTGTTTAGAAATTTCTAGTGAAAGAATATGAGTATAACATGTTTTCTCTTGTCTTAGTCATAAAACAACGCCAAAGAGTGAGCACGCGTAATACGGAAAAGGTTATATATTTTTTATTAAATTACTAAAATAATAAGGTAAGTTTTATAACATAAATTTATTTACGGGGAATGTTAAAAAAATATTGTATTTATTTTCTTTCAGTTCTTTTATATTCTCATCCCTTTCTACCTGGAGAAAAAAAAGGAAGCCAAACAACAGCATATTTCATCCCTCACAGACGGACATGTACAACAATATCTTAATAGTGAAAAAAAAGTGACATTAAGTGTAAATTTTGATTTCTCAATTTTAAATTTTTTATAGAATAAAATTAAGTTAATAGTGTTCACATAAATTTGTTTTTTTTATTAAATTAATAATTAAAAAAAAATTTTTTTATTTATGTTTTTTAACTACATTTGCAAGTTGTTTGTACAGTTTTACAATAATTTGCAGTTTTACAATAATTTGTTGTTTCAATTGCATTTGTAGTTGTTTTTACTACATTTGTCAGTTGATTTTTAACAGTTAAAAACTACATCATATTGCAGTTAATTTAACTGCAAATGTAGTCTACACCTTTTTAAGTGCAAATGCAGTTATTTTAACTGTCATTTGCAGTTGATTTTATCTACATAATTCCCTGAGTGCACTCAGAAAAGTTCTGCAGTTACTACATGACAGTTATTTATGTAGTAATGCGGTTGTAGTTATTTTAACTACAATTGTAGTTAATTTACTTAGAACAAAATTTTTCAATGTTTTTGACAGTTATTTTTTTAAACAAACTACAAAAATTACTACATTGTAGTAA
This sequence comes from Leucophora obtusa, assembly GCA_949987735.1. NCBI lineage: Eukaryota > Metazoa > Arthropoda > Insecta > Diptera > Anthomyiidae > Leucophora > Leucophora obtusa. The sequence continues at coordinate 159,082,210 of OX465295.1, read as the reverse complement.
CATTTATTTTATGCAGTTATTTTGAATTTTATTTACAAATACTTAAATTTTCAAGTGTGTATGCACATACACGAAGCAAACAGAAGTATGTGTATGAATCACTTGTTTAGAAATTTCTAGTGAAAGAATATGAGTATAACATGTTTTCTCTTGTCTTAGTCATAAAACAACGCCAAAGAGTGAGCACGCGTAATACGGAAAAGGTTATATATTTTTTATTAAATTACTAAAATAATAAGGTAAGTTTTATAATATAAATTTATTTACGGGGAATGTTAAAAAAATATTGTATTTATTTTCTTTCAGTTCTTTTATATTCTCATCCCTTTCTACCTGGAGAAAAAAAAGGAAGCCAAACAACAGCATATTTCTTCCCTCACAGACGGACATGTACAACAATATCTTAATAGTGAAAAAAGTGACATTAAGTGTAAATTTTGATTTCTCAATTTTAAATTTTTTATAGAATAAAATTAAGTTAATAGTGTTTACATAAATTTGTTTTTTTTATTAAATTAATAATTAAAAAAAAAATTTTTATTTATGTTTTTTTAACTACATTTGCAAGTTGTTTGTACAGTTTTACAATAATTTGCATGTATGTTGTTTCAATTGCATTTGTAGTTGTTTTTACTACATTTGTCAGTTGATTTTTAACAGTTAAAAATTACTTCATATTGCAGTTAATTTAACTGCAAATGTAGTCTACACCTTTTTAAGTGCAAATGCAGTTATTTTAACTGTCATTTGCCGTTGATTTTACCTACATAATTCCCTGAGTGTATAAGTTATGTGACTTCTAGAGTAAATTTTTCCTTACAGAGATTTTATAGCGTCAATTTGATTTTACCTCTACATATCGACCCAGTAGCAAATGGTCGAACTAGTTCTAAAAAGTTCTCAAAATGATCATTTTGAACCAATTTTGTACTAGTTAAATCCCATTTATGTGGAACAGAGATGGGAGTAATTAATTACTTTGTAATGACCATTGCGGGTTTTCATTACCATTGAATCTATAAAATGAAAATTAAAAAAAAAATTCATTACCATTACAAAATGTAATTGCAATGAAAAAAATTTCATTTCATTTGTTTTCTTTACATGTATGAAACGTTTTTATAATTTTCATTACATTACGCAATGGTAGTAAAAACAAAACATCATTTCCATTTTTTCTACACTTAGTAGACAAATGAAATTTCATTTTCATTTTTTCTACACTTGGTAGACAAATGAAATTTCATTTTCATTTTTTCTACACTAGGTAGACAAATGAAATTTCATTTCCATTACTTTTCAAAATTATATAAAGGTTTTGTTTTTGTTCTACGCTCAAAAATTTTATTTTATTGAAATTTTTCTGGATTTTGTTTTTTGTTTTTTTTTTGCAAATAGCCACCAAAATTTGTTATATGTCCCTAGATTATAAATCTAAAAAAACACACTTAACAAATTGCAAAATTATGGCGAAAAAAAACTTTATGGTAGATAAATTTAATTAAAAAAGTTTAATCAGCGATTGACATTCTTCAAACAAATATACTGATGGAAAAAGTTTCCTTTTTGGCAAATTTTTCGCGATTTTTTTCTTTGCAACTAACCACCAAACTTTGTTGTATGAAATGGGCATTATAGTCTCAAGATAATAAATTTAAAAAAAAACCCAATTAAAAAATTGCAAAATAATCGCGAATCGCCAAAAAAGACTTTATGATACAAAAATTTTATTAAAAAACTTATTCAGCGATTTACATTCTGCAAACAAATATTGATGTAAGAATTTTCCTTTTTTAGATTATAAATTTGAAAAAACCGCACTTAAAAATTACAAAATAATGGCGGAACGCGAAAAAAGGCTTTATGGTACAAAAACTGAATTAAAAAACCTAATCAGCGATTAACATTCTGCAAAGAAATATATTGATGTAAGAAATTTCCTTTTTGCAAATTTTTTTTCAACTAGCCACCAAACTTTGTTGTATGAAATGGGAATTATAGGTCCTAAATTACAAATTATAAGAAATTGCACTTAAAAAATTCCAAAATAATGGTGGGACGCGAAAAAAGACTTTAAAAAAATTGAATTAAAACACTTAATCATCGATTTACATTCTGCAAACAAATATAGTAATGCAAAAATTTTCGTTTTTACATTTTTTTTTCTCGAATTTGGTTTTCAAACTAGTGAACAAACTTTGGTTGATGTAAGGGTACTATAATCATTGGATTATGAATTTTAAAAAACGCAATTTCAGAATCGTAAAATATTTTTTCGTAAATTTGTTTTGCAAACCACCAAACGTTGGTATAAAATATGGGAATTATAGTCTTTGGACTATAAATTATAAAACAGACGGCATAAAAAAATTCAAAAATAATGGCGGAATGCGAAAATAGTGGCATAGAAAACAGAAACGAATATATTGATACAAAAATTTCCCTTTTTTTGAAAACTAATCACCAAACGTTGGTATAAGGGTGTAGATAGTATGATCCATGGACTATGAATTAAGAAAAAACGCAATTACCCAGCAAAATATTGGTAATGACACCTCATCGCTGTCTGCATTACCAATAATGATATATCATTACCTTTTGCATTATTTTGTAATATAACATAATGACTTGCTAATAACGGCCTATTGTAGTCATTGCTTTTAAATATAAAATAATGACTTATGGAAATTTGGATTATGAATTAAAAAAAAAACTACAGTCAGAAATTGCAAAATAACGGCGGAATGCAAAAAATTAATTAAAAGAGCTAATCAGCGATTAACACTCTGCAAACGAATATATTTATGGAAAAATTTTTTTGGAAAATTTCTTTCCAAATTTTTTTTAAACTAACCACCAAACTTTGCTGTAAGATATGAGCAATATAGTCCTTGGATTAAGAATTAAAAAAAAAATACTCATTCAAAAAATTGCAAAATAATGGCGGAATATGCTTTGTTTGTAAAACAGTTATTAGTTTCTACTAAATTTAAATAATATATATAATTTTAGGTTGACAAAGAAATGAAAAAAGTTTTGCAACAGTGAAAAATAACAAAAATTGTTATGTAATTTATTAATTACATAATAAAATTCGAAACACACATCTATAAGAATTTAAAAATAATTAATTGAAGACTAACATTATTTATAGTAGAGAAACACAAACACAAAAACAAAGTAAAAAAGGAAATTAAGAACAAAATTCACTAATTTTTAATAAACTGTTTGTTGGTTTTTAACAATACCAAATGTTCAAAATTGTCATCTGTAAAACGCTGTCGACGTTCATCGGTCACAATACCAGCATAAGAAAATAGCCTTTCGACGGAACGTGGTGTTAAATTTTAAAAATATTTCTTTTATTTTTGGAAATTTAGTCAGTAGTAACGGGGAATCATCTTCTGAATCTGTGTACTGCATTATTTCACTCCTGATCTTATCTTTCTCGTTCTCAATTGCAAATATTTCGTCTAAATCTAAAAATATACAAAATGAAAAACTTGTTTAGAAAAAAATTACAGTAAACCGAGATGTTTTGGTTTTTTATGTAAATTTTAGTATCGTGGAAAAAATTGGCAGTATGTGTGTTATATTGGAAGGTTGCAATATATTGGAAGGTTGCAATGTATTGGAAAAAATCAAAAGGGATTTGATTTTTATTGAGCAAGCATGAGAAGTCATGAGAAGTGAAAAATATGTTGTTATTTATATGTCGTATTGTGCAATTTTTATGTAATCACAGTTTTGGTATTTCTTGTGTAAAAGTATTTCAAATCTCATTGCACGGTGTTAGGCAAAACGATGATAATATTGGCAATAATATTTGCAATAATTTTGCCTAGTGTATGGGTACCTTCAGACCTGAACTTCTATACAGCCGTAAAGAAAGGTGAACACTGGTTGAGGAATTGATTCTGAGTCAATGGAAATAGTTAATTGTGTAAAGGGATATTTAATTAATATCGGAAAATTGTGTTTGGTGTCAAATTTATGCTTGAATGCATTGCCAAGAAGACTATAAGTTTAAGGGTCCCAATCGACACAACATCGGATAAATATGATACACATTAGTTTGTACCACAACACTTCTGGTTTTCAATTCACACTTTTTTACCCGATGTCCCGTCCAAGGAGGATTGGATCTCCTTAACTTATAGTCTTATTGACTTTACCATCATCATCGTCGCTTTCATCAATACTAAAAAAGTTGTGTACAGTTATTTTTGGCTTAACACCATCTGTTGTTTGTGCTTCGGCTTTATCCCCTGGGGGAAACATTTTGTAATACTGGTTTATATAAATATCTTGCAAAAATTTTACGTTTACATCTGGCGACGTTTCCTTATAAACTGATATTAATTTTGTACATCTCAAAAATCGTATTTCTGGACAGGTTACTGCTGCAATTACCGCTTCGTAATCTGATTTCAAATAAAAAACTTTTTAAATCTTGACTGCAATTCTTTTATGAGTTCATTTGCAATATCTTTTAAAATTGTCAAATTAGCGGATATCTTTTGTAGTTTTAATTTTAATGTAAGAATTGCTGGTAACAGGAAACCAAAATACATTTTGTTTTCTCCTTGGAGGAGATCAAGAGCTTCTGAAATTGGTTTAAATAGAGTTGAATATTCCACTAAATATTCGATATCTTCGTTAGAAAATGCTAATACATTCAACTCATTAGTTATTTCAGGCAGCTTTTCCTTAACTTTTAAAATGTTTGCAACTGAATCATGCAGCGAATTCCATATGGTATAAATGGGAGTTTTTAAAGGTGCATGTACTATATTTAAAAATTTCTCATGCGTTTTCGGCCTTTTGCATTTATTCCAAATACTTACACATCTACGTAAAGTATAAAAACATCATTGCAATATAAATCGTACTGGGCGATTTTTGTAGCATATACGGAAAAAGTGCCAATGTTTTGTTTTATGCGTTCCGTTCGCCAACTGGATGATTTGTACAAATTTTTACTGGGTCGTGTTCGATAACACAAATACTCAGTAAAAAGAAAGAAAAAAAGAGAATAAAGTGACAGGTCTATAAGGAGAAATTGTAAATTTTCTTCTCGACAAATTTTTGCTAAATAAATTTTTCCGAATAATAATTTTCAAGTAGACAAAAGATATGATTGATATGTTTGGTTGTTCTCAATAAAAAAATAAATATTTTGTATTATCTTGTTATATGCAAATGCAAAGCAATAAGTATTGTAATACTTACTGCATTAAAACCGAGAAAAAACGTACTGTTTGGTTAATTTTTACTGGTCAAAACGCGTATATAAAAAACAAGCAAAACCGACTTTTGTACGAAAACTAATTAGTTTGTGTTCAGTCTTAATTCAGTATAAAATAAATTATGGAAAATATAAAAAAACCTTCGTAAACGTTTCTATTTAATATCAAGAATTATCTTTTTCCATACCGAGAAAATGTACAAATTTATTTGTATTTTTGTTGTTGCAATAACCTGCAAATTTTCTGTTCGGGTACTTTCGTGGTAAAATTTTATTTTGAGAGTAAATTTAGTCTTACTCTGTATAAGTTAATACTGAGTAATTCTAAGTGAACTTGACTAAGAAATGAAAACGAACTGGCCTATTATACAATAATAAATACCTGTTTGAACAAAAAATCAGATTATTTCTTACAGAGTTTTTTTCAGATCTACCTTTGTATAATTTTATAACAAAAAAAAAATTGGCACTTTTTCAGTGTAGGAATCAAGAGTGGAAAAGTGTGTAAATAGTTTTATTATTCTTGTCCATTGCAGTTTTATGTATTTTGTATATTTCGCTATCTTTTTGCAGAACTTTCATGAAATCTGTTGTGGCTAGGGTTTTTCTTTTCCCGGACTTTTTCATTTCCCGGGACAGCGGGATTTTTTTCTGAATTTCCCGGGATCCCGGGAATTCCCGCTCGTTAGAAAATGAATATATCCGACGTATGTTTACTTGAAAAACTCGATATCTATTAAAAAAAACTTACGACAAAGTTCATCTTTTGGTTGCAGTCATGAGAAAATCTACTTAATATATTCTGAAATAAAGGCTTAATATAAAATATCCATATCTTCCACTTTTTCCAGATCAATTCGTTTAACATTTTAAATAGCGAACTAATATGCAGGTAATATATTTGTATGGAAGGCCGTCTTAATTTTAAAACAACTCTTAGAAATACATTAATTAAATATTAATTCGCGGTTTAAACGGTTAAACAAATTGAATCATAAATTCTTTCAGGATATAATGGAATTGTTAATGGGTGCAAATTTGTATCGGACCAGCTTTAGAATCAGAACTGAGATCGATTTTTTGATTAAATATGGAATTCAAAAATTTCTATTTCTAGATATTTTTTTTCTATGCAGATTTTCAGAAGTATTCGTCTATTTTTATTAAAAAGTTTAAAAATGAGTATTTTTCACACAAATTTTTAGACAAATCGTCTAAATCTTTTTATAAAAATAGACACTAAAATATTATTAAATAGTTTTATAACTTTAATTGGTATTTTTTGAATAAAAATTTTTTATGGCACAACTACTTAAAAAAATTATTTAATTTTCATTGTTGCATTTTTTTTAAATTAACATATAAAAAATCCAAAAGGTCAACAATATTTAATCTAACAAAAACATAAAATTTGAAAAATACAACTGAAATAAAGGAATAGCAATTGAAATTTAAATGAAATTATTTGAAGTAGGTAATAAAAACTCAAAACACTTACATCAATTGAAAATACGAAAATATTATCATTTTTTTTTTAATTTTAATGCCGAGTTTTTTTGGAGGTATTTGGAGCTGAAATACTGATGTTGAAATGTTGTTGTTGATTGCTTTATTTGAACAAAGACCATCATTAAAAAATATAAAATTTCCGAGGTGCGAGTATTTTTGTTGGTATTTAAAGTTGATAATGTCTAATAAAATTTTTTTACGCTTTAAATAAACCCAAAAAATTTGGCAAACATTTTTTTTTTATATTATATATAGGGTTTGGGGTTCGGGAATTCCCGGGCGGGAATTCCCGGGAAATCACCGGAAAAGTTTGCCGGGAATTCCCGGGAAAATAATATATTTTTCCCGGGAAAACGGGAAATTTTAAAAATATAAAATTTTTTATATTGTTTTTGTTTCGAATAGGATTTTTTAATTTTAGTCATAAAAAACATTTTAAATAGCAAAACAAAAATGTCATTGTTAAAATCTTTTAAAAGGGAATACATTTATTTGACACACAAATAAAATCTTCGCCAAGTAAAAAGGAGCATTTCAACTAATAAAGATTTTTCGCATAACTTATTCAAAATTTAAGTAGTAAAACCTAAAAACTTGGTAAAATGTTTAAAAGAAATATGAAAAAAGCTTTGTTTCTTACAAATAATCGCCCTTAATATCTAAATTTTTCAAATGTATAATTTAGGTAAAGTCGACTTTAGTTAAAATATTGGGTGGCAGTATACCTTGACTTGGTTTATTTTTGGAGCATTCTGATTGCTTAATTTATTTTCAACGAATCAAAATATTTGAAAATATAAATATTTTTGTAAGGTTTTCATACACAAAATGAACAAAACCGTTTGATTAGAAATAAAGTCGACTTTAAATTTAAAATACGCCTTTATATTAAGGGTCAATAATTTTATAAGTAACGTTTTCATTAATAAATGTGAAAAGAAAAGACTGGTTAACGGTGGTATCTAAATTTGGTTATCCGACATCTAAATTTGGTTCACAAAAAATAAAAAAATGATGGACATGCAACTTCTCTTGAAGAAAACAACAACAAGAATAACGTTTCAGCTAAAATTAGCAAAGTACCCGAAGAAAAAAGTGTAAGCTGAATAGGCATTAAAGGTTTTATGGTAGGGCAAACATTTCCTGAAATGGTATCCAAATTAGCTGCAGTCAATCCGCACCATAACTAGATCTTCGTTTATTCGAGAAAGTTTTTATAATAAAAACCTGGCATTGCAAAAAAATGAAACCGATGTAAAGAACATTATATTAAATTACTACAATCATGTAAAAGATATCATGATAAAAGAAATATCGAGCAATATTTCTAACAATAGGAGATTTACTATAATCTTAGATGAATGAACAAGAATATCACAAAAGAGATATTTGAACATATGTATAAACGGAAATAATTCATTTTATAACCTGGGGTTGGTTTATATATCAGAAAGATGTAATGATGATGAAATAAAAAGAATTGTAGAAATAAGACTAGAAGAGTTTTATTTGTCTTTGGAACTTTGGGGTACCTAGACCATTTTTCTGGGATGGGCAAGCGACCCATTAATTTTCTGCTGTTTATTCGCCCATTCTCACACTATTAATCCTAAAAAACACGTTCGGCATTATGCTTACAATTTTTTCACACAAAAAAAATCTTAAAAATGATTCCTTGCCTTCTAATAAAATTTTCATAATTTTCAAAATTAAATAATCCTGGTAGCTTATCCTATCAAAATTGCCATGTTTTTATACAAAACTCTGAATAGTGCATTTATTTTTCTGAAGGAAAACTCGTACAAGGAATATATTCCAATCTATATTCGCAGATAATTATGAAATTTAGATATTTAATAGAGAAAAGAAATCTAAGATCAACCTGTCTAATTCGTCCACCTCGGACGAACCCTATCTAACCCCATATTCTGACCACTTAAATTACCGAGGTGGACAAAAATAGTGAGATGTTCATCTTACAATTTTTGTTTCTACAAAATATTGAAATTTCATTGAAATAACATAGTAGTGTTTAGTTTGAAGTAACTTCCTTGTTAGATATAAACTAATTATTCGTTTAGAAAACTATGAAATCTAAGATATTTAACTCACCAAAAAGATTCTGCGTTATTTTTCTATTATTGAACAACTTTGTGGTTCTAATAATTTTTTTTAAAGAAAAACTCTTACAGTCAATTTTATAATCAGAACTAAGATCGATCTTAGTTCTGACTATAGAACTGACCCTTAGATTTCAACAATGAAACGGTTTGTTTCCGACAGTCCAGTAGTAGGTGCCAGCTGGAATCATGCAATTCATTTGGCAGTTCTGCGAGTAATTTATGTGAAATCAAATGTTCAACATTCTGATATTTTTACTTTGAATTCTCACTACACAGACTGCATTTAGTACAAATGTGTTTTTTTTAACAAAAATTACTTATATAGGTGGTTTTCATTAACAATTTTGTTCAAAAATGTTTCCCGGGATTCCCGGGAATCCCGGGAATCAAATTTTTTCATTCCCGTTTCCCGGGAAATAAAAAAGTCCGGGAAATCCCAAACCCTAATTATATATTATATTATTAAATTTTAAAACGCATTTTTTAATTTTAAATATTTTTTATTTAAATTATTTTTAAAACAATCAATGTTTTTAATTGAAATAAAACTTCCAAAATTTTTATATACTAGCTAAAACTTATGTAAAAGAATAAAAAAAATCCCGGGAAATCCCGCACTAAATTCCCGGGATTGCGGGATTGAAAAAAGGGCGGGATTCCCGGGAATCCCGTCCCGGGAATTCCCGGGACATAAACCCTAGTTGTGGCTAAAAGTTTAAGAGTGTGGCTGGAACACCGATGATGATTAAATAATTGTTTAGTTATTGGTGTGTAGGTTATTTGCTCATCGAAGAATGATTCACTTTCATGGTATGAAATAGAATGAGAAAAATTGTTTTTAAAGTTATATATATGTATATGCCGCTATTTCGAACTTTATATACTCTTCACTATTGTTTTGTTAAATGATACCGCTGTTAACTTGCTCTGGTCGATATTACAAGAATTTTTATTAAAAAGTGATAGGTGAAATTTTATGCGTAAATTTTAATAAATATTAAAAACTGTTTCAAAAAATATGCATTATATGAAAAAAATGTCAGAGAAAGCCAGTGAAAGAGCGCGCAGCAATACGTGAGCGACTTGCATGGAGCCTGATAGAGTGAAGAGTATATAAAAATGTAATTAAAAAATGTAATGTACAATTTAGACCATATTCCTTAAAACATTTTATTAGGTTTGAGGCATTATCGGTGACCGTGGATGTTATTTTTTCTGGTTCAAGTCCAAACTTTTTGTTTACCTCCATTAGAATTTGACCAATACCACTAAAGTTATGGGGACTTAAAAATCTCGTACAAGCCAAAACTGCGCTATTTCTGACAAAATTTGGCTCTATCCAGTGTGCAGTGACCCCTAGGAAAGATTTTTTTCCGCTTGACCAGATATCGGCTGTGCAGCAAACATAGCTGACCTAAAAAATAAAAATCAAAAGCATTGATAAACAGAACTCAAAAGCGGTAACTGAATAAGTTACTGCAACTATGTAGTACTACATACTACTATGTAGAAATTCCATTCCCAACAGTTTTTTATTGTTTAAAACGTTTGTAAATTGTTATTTTTCATACAAAAATTCTTTAAAACAAAAATTCAAAGTAAGAAAAAGTCACAAACATTTTTTTGTGTACAAATTGCATTGTTGCTGCGTGCCTATTTAAAAGATTAGTTCAAAGATATATAAATTAATAAAGAAATAGCAAAAATTGAGCGGACATTAGTTGCAGGATGGTGCAATTGATGTCGCTGAGAAAATCATATTTGATTTCGAAATCTCAAGATGGCGACAGTATACACCAGCGGTCACCAACTACTTTCATTTGGGGTCCGTTTTTTAAAAAATCACGACTGTCGCGGTCCGGAAGGTAATAAACTGAACTATTTAAATAATATGTTAAGATACTGTATCAATGGACAATTAAAACGAATGGGTTTCGGCGCATTATTTTATGAAATAATAAACAAATGCTTTGAATAAAAAGAAGTAAGAACTAAGGGTTTTTACAATATTAATGAGAAAAATTACATTTTTTGTCTTGGACTATCCGTCTGAAGTTTGAAGTAAAGCTTGTGCGGGCTATTCTCATTAAATCTTGGATATGTTCATCGGCAAGTCTGTTCCGGAATTTATTTTTAATGAAGTTCATCTTAGAAAATGCTGCTTCACAAACATATGTTGACCCAAACAAAGTGAGAAGTTTTTTTAATTCTGGGTATTTTTTTTTTTTTTTTTTTTTTAATAATAAATACAGCATTTATTTACTTCAAATTACATAACCAAAGCCTTGGGGGCATTATATGATTAATAAAAGCTACTACAAAAAAATAATTTAAATAAAGATAATAAAAATAAATAATAATAAAAATAAATAATAATAAAAATAAATAATAATAAAAATAAATAATAATAAAAATAAATAATAATAAAAATAAATAATAATAAAAATAAAAAATAATAAAAATAATAATAATACAATCACCAGATTATCCTAAGTGCAGCGATAATAAAAAAAGAAAAGGTCGAGAGGGATAAAAATAGTAGCACAAATAAAAAGCTATAACTCATGAATAGCTACATAATCCTTAAGCTTTCGCCTAAAGACCTGGGGTGAAAAAGCAAACCCTCTCAGGTATAGAGGTAGATCGTTCCATATTCTTGAAAGCCTAATCTGAAATGATCGCTCGAACATAGTAGTATGATGTGTTGGATAAACCAGTTGGGGGTTTCTTTCCGAGTTGGACAAAAGAAAGTTGTCAACTATATAGTCCGGAAACCCATTAACCATTGCTTTGTAAAAAAATAACAATAACCTCATACCTACATAATTAACAAAAGAGCACCCAAGAAATTGGATTACGTACGGAGTGACATGAGAGCGAAGTCTTAGGCCAAAAACATATCTAATAATTCTATTGAAAATCTTGGTAAACCTATTAAATTCACCGCCTGTGGTACCAGAAAATACCTCGACACAATATAATATATGAGGCATCAACAAGGCATGTGCCATGTGTATTTATTACCACAAACAAATTTTATCCAAAACTCTTGACAAGAAACTTCCTGTTTTTTGTGTTTTAAAACTGTATTTTCTTGGAAACCGATGATTTTTATTTGGAGAGAAGCTTTATTACTCCCGAAAATATTTGCAGCTTCATTACTCCATTCATCCCCAGGATTCAGAGAGTAAATGTTACTGAGGATATCGACGACATTCTCAATTTTCTTAAAATCTGCCAATCTGTTTTCACACATACACTCGTCGAACAGGCTGTGTTGATAGTTTTGAATGATTTGATGCGCCTGTCCGACGAGTGTATGTGTGAGATTTTGTTGCACCTCGCTGATGACGACAATATTACTAATGAAATTGTTTGTGTTATCGCTCCCAAAGTATGTTTTCTTTTGCATAGGTTTCCCTATTACTTGTTAGTTAATGGCCGTTTTGATCTATCTCGCTTAATTTTTAAGATTTGAATTTGAATTTAATTTATTTATTTGATGTCCTGTACAACAAGACAAAAAGTCTTATAGTTAAAGTACAGGATTATTATATGTAATTATTAGAATATATGTACAATAAAAAAAAAAGAACATATATATAAATAAATAGAAAGTACAAAATTGAAATTTTTAGAAAGATATAGCCAAGGTACCAAATTAACGTTCTTTTGTCGCTATCTAGCTTAGTTTAGAAGATATTCGCAATTTTAAAATCTAGATAAGGTAGGCCTGATCTGGTCATTGCATATAAGTTTTAGGGGTATATTAATACCCAAAGGACCAAAATTTTGGCCGTTTTGCTCTATCTCGCTTAATTTTTAAGATATAGCCAAAGTACCAAATTAACGTTCTTTTGTCGCTATCTAGCTTAGTTTAGAAGATATTCGCAATTTTAAAATCTAGCTAAGGTAGGCCTGATCTGGTCATTGCATATAAGTTTTAGGGGTATATTAGTACCCAGAGGGCCAAAATTTTGGCCGTTTTGCTCTATCTCGCTTAATTTTTAAGATATAAGCTATATCTTAAAAACTAGGCTATACCTTAAAAACTAAGCGAGATAGGGCAAAACGGACAAAATTTTGGCCCTTTGGGTATAATTATACCCCTAAAACTTATATGCAATGACCAGATCAGGCATACCTTGGCTAGATTTTAAAATTGCGAATATCTTCTAAACTAAGCTAGATAGCGACAAAAGAACATTAATTTGGTACTTTGGCTATATCTTAAAAATTAAGCGAGATAGAGCAAAACGGCCAAAATTTTGGTCCTTTGGGTATTAATATGCCCCTAAAACTTATATGCAATGACCAGATCAGGCCTACCTTAGCTAGATTTTAAAATTGCGAATATCTTCTAAACTAAGCTAGATAGCGACAAAAGAACGTTAATTTGGTACCTTGGCTATATCTTAAAAATTAAGCGAGATAGAGCAAAACGGCCAAAATTTTGGCCCTTTGGGTATTAATATACCCTTAAAACTTACATGCAACGACCAGATCAGGCCTACCTTAGCTAGATTTAAAAATTGTAATATCTTTTAAACTAAGCTAGATAGCAACAAAAGGACGTTAATATGGTACTTTGGCTATATGTTAAAAACTAGATAGAGCATAGAGAACTTCTTTAAAATATTGCACTTGTTTACTTTTTTTTTATTTCCTTTTTTTTAAAATGGTAAATTTTTTGTAAAATACCTACAGTACTATTTTGAAAATTTTTATTTTTTTTTACATTTAACGTTTTTTGAAAAATTGAAATATAATACTTGTTTTGAAAAATAGTACTTTTTTGAAAAAAAGTATTTTTTTGTAAAATAATACTTTTTTCAAGGTTGGTTACCGTTATCGTTATAATACCGTTATCGCTAAAATACCGTTTCAAATTGAATACCGTTAGCGTTATCGATACCGCTAAAAAAATTTCTAAATACCGTTATTGTTACCGTTACCGTTATTTTTATGGGTAGTTACCGGTATTTTACCGGTATTTATTATTTTATATAAAAATTAAAATTTTTTTATTTTTTATTTTATAATCTTGAGTGTTTTTTTTTTTACAAAAAATTTATAGATAATAATTTTACTTATTAAAACTACCAGTATTGAATTTATAGCTTAAAATATGTATTTTCAGTACTTAAAATTAAAAATATGCCATGTTTTTACTTGTTTTTATATGTTGTTAACATAATTTTTAATACCGGTACGTACCGGTATTGCTGTTTCGATAACGGTATACCGTTACCGAAACAGTCTTAAATACCGTTACCTTTACCGTTACCTAAACAGACGAAATCTGATACCGTAACCGTTACCCTTACCGTTATTCGTTTCGGTAACCAACCTTGCTTTTTTTTGAAAAATGGTACTTTTTTTAAAAATTGTACTTTTTTTAAAAATGGTACTTTTTTAAAAAATGGTACTTTTTTTCGAACAATAGTACTTTTTTTGAAGACTAGTACTTTTGTCGAAAAATATTACTTTTTTTATAATAGTACTTTTTTTTAAAATTGCACTTTTTTTAAATTGTATTTTTTTTTTTTTTGAAAAATGCTACTTTTTTGAAAAATAAAATGTTTTTTTTGAAAAATGTAATTTTTTTTTGAAAAAGCATAATTTTTTGTAAAAGAAAAATTTTAGGTACTTTTTTATGAAAAATTACATTTAAATGTGCCAACACAAAATTCACATTTGAAATGTAAATGTACCGTTTAGTTAAATGCACATGCACATTTTATATTTACATGTGCGGCACATATGTATGTATATGTGAATTTATTTACCCTGCATATAATCATACCTCTTCAAGTTTAACTTTAATATTATTCACAACAGTTTTAAATTTATCGTCCATTAATGTTGTCATATATTTTCTAGATTTAACTACTTCGTTCTTGCCAGAAAATAAGGCTCTAAACTCAGGGTTCTCCACAATAGATAATGCTGAATATGAAGAAACAATAAAATCAAGAACTTTCTCGTCAAATTCCAATTGTTTTTTTTCTTGATGTGAAATTGATTTCATAAACTTTAACTTTGCCGATCGTGTTTTCAGGTACATTTGGTAGTCATCAATATGTTTTCTTTGATAATGCATTATAAAGTTGCTTGTAATTTGTACGGAACCCTTTATTTTTGTATTACATTTAACGCAAGCAGCCACAATAGTTGTTATGGATTTTTGTTGGTTTGTAGCATAGCTCTGTAAACAATAGAAGAGAAATTATAATATATACCTGGCTTACCCAGATACAACGTAAGACCGGTTTTTACCGGTCTACTAAAAATTGCCCAGCAAAAACAGACATTACCGAGTAACTAAGCGAGTAAGTAGCACACAAAGGGTTTCACTACTTACCAGGCTATTTACCCGCAACATTACTTTTGTTCGCGATGTCCAAAAATTCATGGGTGGTCATTACCCTCTCGCTTACAAAAAAAGTGCGAATAACGAGTTACCCATAGTGAAAGAATAAGTATTTACTCACAAAGATAGAATAAGTGGTTACTCAGAAGTAAGGAAATAAGTGGTTACCCTTCATTGTAAAATAGTTGGTCATATTGGCAAATAAAAATCTTTTTACTTTACAAAATTTCCTATTTAGTTCAAAACAAATTTATAAATAAAATATTAATGTAAAAAAGACTAAATCAGTACTTATTTAATCAATTACCAGTAAGTGATTACTTTACAAGAATATATAAGTACTTCTATAACTTATTATCAATAAGTCATTATTTTGTATTTTAAAGTAATGCAGAAAGTAATGACCTATCATTACTTGGTAATTCGTATGGTAATGACCTGTCATTACCATGTTTTTGCTGGGTGAGTTATCGGATGCAAAAACGCAAATACTACTTTTGTAGCGGCAACTTAAAATAAGGTCTAAGGAAATTGAATTTCATTTTTTTAATACATACTTTTTCGACAATTTTAAAAAAGCTTTTTGATAATATAAGCGGTAATGCCGTCGTCTGATTATTTTCTGCACTATAATTTTAAAATCTATTAGTATTCACACATGTAAAGATTTTTCACCAATAATACCTTTCTACAACCATTTCCGCTTTGTCACATGAATCACTTAATTCGTTCATTTCCATGTCCATTTTCACGACCATTTGCACGTCCATTTCCAACTCCATTTCCAAATCCATTTCGTCTCTGAAAATAGGAGAATGTTTTTGGCATTAAGTTTACTGATTTTAATATATACATACTGAGTTTAAAACTTACACTATTTCGACACAAGATTTTACCAAATTTTTGTAAAAATGTCGAAAAATTTCGCCTTTATTGAAAAACGTCTTCTCTTCTTATTAATTTTAAATTTCTTTTTTTCTCAAATTGATATATAAAAAAATGAAATTCACAACAAATATGCCATTTGAATTTTCAAATTCAAAACCTTTGAATATGGGCCATTCCACATAAAGCCAATTTATAAATTAACATTTTAAGATGATTTAAAATTATTTGACGTGTCAAACAAAAAACCTAAATAAAGTGACATTTTGAAAAAAAAAGCATGGACGAAGAAGTGTTGATTTCAGACAAATTTCAGACCAGTAGTAAAATTTATATATTTTCAAAAGAAAGTACTGTTTCCAATTATTCGACATAGGCGGTTAACCGGTTATTGCATTATTCGAAAAATCACTAAAACTGATTAACCGGTTATTCGGGTCGGTTATTCGAGAAAATTGGCGATTAATCGATTAATCGTTTAAAACAAAATTAATGTATTTCCTTAACTTTTTATCAACAAAAACACTACGAGCCATACTACGAGCTTCATGTTTTTGTTAAATATCAACATGACACATGAACACAATGTATTTAAAAAAAAATTTCAAATTAAAAAAGCACATCTACACTAGAGAGAAAATGCTAGAGATAAAACAAAAATCACCTCTAATTAGCTCTATTTTGAATGAGTTTAGCTATTTTGGAGTGTTTTTACCCCATTTCTAGCAGTTTTCTCTCGCGTGTAAACGTACCTTAAGGTTGAAAAGTTTCGGAATCTGAGATTATCTAAATTGAAACATTTCTTATACTAATAGAAAAATTTATGTAAAATATAGCTGAAGCTATTAAAAATAAGTTAAAAATGGCAAAAAAAATTGCTGAAACTAGGAGATTCTTTTCTAAATATTAGAAGTTAAAAATAGCGTAACTCAAGGTAGATTTTTTACTTCTTACGAAATTTTTTTTTAATCTGTAAAACTCTGGACACAAAATTTCATTGAATGCAAATTTAATCAATACTAAAATAAATATAATATTGCATTTAAAAAAATTATTATCCAAAGTTCTTCCTCCTCCCCTGAAGAAATAAAAAAAAATTTAGTTACATTTGAGTAAAATATTAGTTACATGAAAATAACAATTTACTCTACAAAAATTTGAAAAAAAATTTTCTGAATAGTAGTTAGTAGACTAAAGAATATCATAAACAATTGTTAAATTTCTCAGTCTTTTTTTCGTTTTTAAGGGCCATTGACAATAAACAAAATTATCCAAAGTTTGAGCTAACATTCCCTTCTGTATTTATGTCTGTATTTATGTATTTAATAAAATTCTAGATTTTTCCAAAAAGTATTTCAGAAATTTCTATTTTTATTTTAAAAGCAGTTTTTCAAACATACATGCTTTCTCTTTCTCTTAAGTCTGATAATTCCTATAAAATTTTCATTATGAAAGAGAAAACATGTATGTTTGTAAAAATTCTTTTAAAAAAAGTAGAAATTTCTGAAATACATTTGGAAAAATTTTAAATGCAATTGGAATTTTATTAAATACATTTGGAAAATTTTGGAATACAAACAGTCTTTTTAAATACATTTGGAAATTTCTGAAATACATTTGCAGAATTTTGAAATACAAATGGAATTATTTTGAATGCAATTTTACAATTCTGAAATACAGATTTTTAAATGCAAGTGAATAATTTTAAAATGTATTTGAACAATTTTAAAATACAAATATAATTTTCTTAAATACAAATAAAATATATTTGTAATTTTGAAATACATTTTGAAAATTTTAAAATACATTTTGGACAATATTAAAATGCAATTGGACAAATATCAAAGTTTTTTAGACAATTTTAATTTTTTAGAAAGATTTTTGGATAATTCTAAAACATTTTTGAATAATTTTGAGTGATTTTTGGACAATTTTAAAACATTTTTGGAAGAATTTAAAACATTTTTGGATAATTTTGAAACATTTTAGACAATTTTGAAACCTTTTTAGACAATTTTAAAATATATTTGAATAATTTTAAAACATTTTTAAACAATTTTGAAATAAAACTGAAAATGGTATAGTTGGACATGTTGTAGAATTGATGTGGTTTTGAATCGATTATACTTTCTTTGGAGATGTGAGAATAGGTAGAGTTACTACAGAATTAAGATGTCAGTTGACAGTTGTGGGACACATATTTGAAAAAATGCAACCTTGCCTTGAAGGACATGGAAATAGAATTTATATTAGCTTTAATTTTTAAAAGAACAGAATCAAAAATCGCCTACTGTATTGATTAAAGCCTATAGAGCACTTCGACGCTGATCCAGCCAGACACTTCGTGTATTTTGGGTAGATCTAGAAACACCTTAATTTTTCTAAAAAAGGTATCTAAAGGCTTAACGACCTCTTTCACTCAATTTTAAAAGAATTTGATGGTATTTTAGTAATTTTATGTTTATTTTAAACTTTTCTTGTAATTTTTTAGCCAAAGTTAAGAAAATTATGAAGTTTTGGGAAAAAAATAAGAGAAAAATTCCATATTAAAATTGTAACCGGTTAATCGACCTGTTTTAACCGATTATTCGGATCGAATAATTATTTGAGTTTTAAATTATTTGTTTCGACATTAACCGAAATAGAGGCGATTAATCGACGAATCGGTTAATCGATTAACCGAATTGGAAACACTAAAAGAAAGTCATATGAATTTCAGTTAAAAAGTATTTTGTTTTGGGAGAGCATTAAAATAATTATGTAATATTAACAGTTTTTAAATACCCAAATAATAAATTAAAAAAATAAATTAAATCAATAAATTAACAGTTTTTAAATACCGAAAATACCAAAAAATTGGTATTTGGTTTCTCAATACCGAGTTCCCAAAGTTTGTTTTATAGCAGGGTTGGCAGGCAATACCGCTAAAATACCGTTATCGATTCAAAACCCTTTCAACTGACTACCGTTACCCCTAAAATACCGTTACCGAAATAACCGAAATACCGTTGTCCTTAAAATACCGTTACCAAAATAACTGAAATACCGTTATCCTTAATATACCATTAACAACATAAATGAAATACCGTTACCCCTAAAATACCGTTAGCGTTATTTTTAATTTTCTGTTTTTGGAAATTGCACGTGGTTATTGAGTATTTTTCGTACTTTAAGTTGGTAAATTGGTTCTGTTTTTAATCTCGTGTCTTTTTTGTAAAAAAAAAATTGTTGGGTGCATCGAAATAGCTAACTACTGTTATCCTTTAAACACCGTTACCAAAATAACTGAAATATCGCTAACCTTAAAATACCGAAATAATCAAAAAACCGTTATCCTTAAAATACCGTTACCGAAATAACTAAAAAATCATTATCTTTTAAATACCGTTACCGAAATAATCTAAACTAGCGTTACCCTTACCGATAACCTCATCGTTTCGGTTACCATCCATGTTTTATAGGGTTAACGCGAATACATACCTTTTCCACTATTTGTATTAGACTAGTTATAAATATAAAAATGTATTAACAAATAAAATATAAATATGATTTGCTAACAGGAAATTTACAAATAAATTTTTATTTATAATGTAATATCCCATATAGGTATTTCCAAACTTCATGTTTTTCTTTTTTTTTAAATAAAATCAAAACTTTGACAAAAATGAAAAAGAAATTTGTGTTTCATTACTGTGTATACATTAGGTAAAAGTAGTGAAAATTAAAAAAAGGTTAATTTTAATTTTCAAAACAAATGAAAATTAAAAAAAATATTCATTACCATTTTTTAACGCAATGGCAATGAAAAAAAAAACATTACCATTGCGTTAAAAAATGGTAATGATAAAAAAAGCTCCATTACCATTACATCAAGTAATGGTAATGAAAATGTAATGGTAATGATTTTAGCCCATCTCTGCCAGAAATAGTTTGATAAATTTCTCATAAGTACCAATAAAGCTTTCTGTTTTTCTTGCTGAAACAATAATTTTGAACCATATGTGTATTTACTATTTTTATTGAAAGTATGCAGAGACTCTTTTAAAAGATTGAATTTAATAAGAGTTTTGAAATCCTAGTTTTGTTTACATTTGTTTTTAATAATAGTTGTGTTTGTGTGGCAAGCTATCAACGTTTGCTCATGTCATTCCCATATAAAACATTAGCCAACGTTTAGTGTTAACTCTTAACGTTACTAAATATGGTAATATTTGTATGGGAATGACATACGCCAACGTTGATAGCTTGCCGCACAAACACAGCTAATATAGTCTGAGTTTTCAAATAAAAACTTAACATTTTTTATTGTGATTAGAAATCGTAAACATAAAATATTTTAAATTCCGTTAGGTAAATGGACCTAATGATCTCAGTAAGAGGAAACTATCGGTCTAATCTACGTTTCATCAAAGAAAAATCTTTGATTTCTATATATGTGACGCGCAAAATAGAAAGGGACCTAAGGGTAAAAACCGGTTTTGTTCAGGAGAGCCATTTTAAAGATTTAAATACGTGTATCTTTGGTGTACCATCACTGAACGTGTTGATATTGGTCTCATTTGAAAGCGACACATCTCATGACGTCAGGAACGTGTTGGTCAACCTTGAAAACGCGCGTAGGTCGTCCCTACCTCTTGTTTCGTGTAGTTGGTTTTTACTGTTTTCTACCTAGCGCGCTGTTTCCATGAGTTTGATATCAATTTTGCTCGCGGTTTTTCGATTCCAGTCTTATTTTCTGAAATTATTAATTGTGAATTATAATAAATACTCATTTATAATTCTTTTAAATCGTGAATATCACTCTGTTAGTACGAAAATTTTTTCACATAACCTTAGAATCGTCGACTTCACTTTCATAAAACGCGCATATCTCTGGGAGGGAACACTTTTGGGGCATGGGATCGGTCTCATTCGATGCTCAGATGTTGTCCACATCAAAAAAAAAAATTGATTTTTTTACCCTTAGGCCCCTTTCTCTATGCGCTGTCACATATATTATTCAGGTCTTAACCAACTAGTACAGTACTATTTCCAAAGAGTCACTTCAGAACTGGTTCCGCGAATGTTACATTAGCACCAGTTTTGCTCCCTATTGTTCGTCCTTAAATTGTAATTTTCAAACTAGTTCTACAACTAGTACCAACGTGGGAGTTTGGCGACAATTGCCCCCATTCCTATGACATCTCCATGTTACTTAGCGTCTTGACGAGACATTGATTTGTTTGCCCAAAAACTAATCGTCAGCAGAATAACGGGAAAAAATGTGTCCATTTGTTTTGGGTGGAGAATACGTAATGGCAGACAATTCATTTTTTTTTGTTTTTTGTTGTAGTAGGTCACAACCGAAACTATTTATTTTCATGTTTTTAATGTGTTTTTCACTAATTTTTTTCCAATAATAAAAAGTAAATTGCATTAAATTCATTAATAATACAAATTATTTACTTTTTCTTAACATTTTATTCATTTTCTTTATTTTTTAGTAATGCCACTAAGTAAAAATTAGATCTGGCATCGTGGTTGTTCGTTGGTTGAACAAATCGATGTCTCGTGTAGACTACAAGTTAAATTCTACATTTCCCAAGAAACATTTTTACGGAATCTCCGGCATGTACGGAATCATGAATCCGGCTTTTACGGCACATTAACGGTCCGTAATGTACGTATCCGTCAAAGATTGTACGTATACGGAACATTAACGGACCGTATAAACGGATTTTCGAACATAATCCGTTTTAGCTCCGTTTTGGTGTATCCGTTTCCGTACCGTTAAATACGGACTTGACTGGTGTTACCTTGTTTTTAAAATAAAAGTGATTCAGTTGGTAAAAAAATATTACTGAAACATAAAATTAGTCGGAAAGAATGAATCCGATGTAAAACAAAGAAATTCAAACCAGATACATACATTAGACGGTAAGTTAAATGAAATTTAATATGTGGTTTTTGTAAGCAAATGCAATAAAGAAATAAATATTGAGTGACACATTTAGTTGTTGGCAGCAAAGTGTGCGAACTTGCATTGTGTGCAAAACACTATCGTGAAAACAATCGCTTAAACCTTAACTAATGTATTGTTTCTTTTAATATAGATATTGCATTTTATTATAGGCCACTGTTGTGAATTGATGAATTGGATGGAGAGTAAACTGATGTAAATATAATGCAAATTTATATAATCAATGTAATTATTAATAAATCTATAAAAAAATACTGCTCATAACACTGTGAGACAAATGGTAGGGGTCAGTGATCGGGAAGGGTTCAAACTACCGGGGAAAGTTATATCGGTAAAAAAGAAGTTATACGTGTCCCGGCGTTTCGCTGGGTCACCCCTAGGAATCGAGATATATCGATTTGACCTTTGGTGTTCTTTTTTTTGACATAACTCGAGAACCACTAGTCCGATTTTGCTCAAACAATTTTAAAAAAATTAAAAATTACAATTCCTTTAATCTAACGTTTTTCTATATACTCAACAGTTTTGCCGGTAAAAATAAATGTATGAAGAAAAAAATATTTTTTGCCTAAAGTATTAAAAAAAAAGTAATAAACAAAAGGTTATTGATTTTTATGGTAGCGGTAACAAACATTTATTTTGTTATTAATATAACTTGTTTTTGACCGATATAACATTTCCCGTTGGTTTCATCCCATCCCGGTTTTGACTGTCGCATAGTGTAATTAATAAAAAAAGGGTAAATTCTAAAAATCAAAATTCAGAATCAATGCTTTATTTACACGACATAACGGCCCGGAAACGGTCCGGCATTGACGGACTTTCAACGGACTTGTCCGTTTTTTAGATGACATAACGGTCCGTCACTGACGGACTTCAAACGGACTTGTCCGTTTTTCACACGACATAACGGTCCGTCAATGACGGACTTTCAACGGATTCGAATCAGTTTCGATGTTCCTTAAGTTCCGTTTTCTGGTCCGTATACGGATCCAGAAAACGGTACGAAAACGGAGTTGGATTCCGTTTATGACGGACCGAAAACGGTGCGTAAAAGGAACGAATTGTTTGTTGGGTTGTTTGTATGGAGAGGCGTGGGAGAGGCGGTAGAACTCGTACTAGTTGCCTGGTTCAAATAAACTAGTACATAACTGGTTCTGAACTAGTATTTTTTGCTACTGGGAAAGCTTTGCTTGTTCACACGTTGGTTATGCCTATTTTTTTGTATTGTATTGTATTGTATCCCAAGAAACATTTTTACGGACTCTCCGGCACGTACGGATTCATGAATCCGGCTTTTACGGCACGTTAACTGTCCGTAATGCACGTATCCGTCAACGCTTGTACGTATACGGAACACTAACGGACCGTATAAATGGATTTTCGAACACAATACGTTTTAACTCCGTTTTGGTGTATCCGTTTTCGTACCGGTTAAAACGGACTTCACCTGTGTTTGTTTTTAAAATAAAAGTTCAAGAAGCAAAAGATTTTCGCTTAAATTTTTTATAATTTTAACGATCCTAAATGGCTGGTAATTTTTGGCAAAGTTCTCATTCGCAACAATGGATTCTAGATCGTCAAGGCAGCGAAGAAAAATATCAAAAAGTATTCATATTGTTTGCCAAGGTTTTGGGTGAACAATTAAAGCTACGCCAGCAGATTATTACCACCGGACGGATGTTTGTTTGTTATATCCATCATATCAGATTGCTATTGCCTGTTTACAAATTGCTTGTGTTCTCCTACAAAAAGATTCAACGAAAGAGTGGTTTGTTGAATTAAATGTGGACTTGGATAAGGTGCAAGAAATAGTATGAGCCATAGTTAACCTCTTTGAGTTATGAAAAGATTGGAAAGGAAAAGATTAAATACAAAATTTGCTGGCGAAAATTCCTAAACCAAAACCAGCACCACAGCGTTAAATACAAAGAGGTATATATATTTTTGACCATTAAATTTTATAATTATTTAAAAAAAGTCATTGAATTCTATTATAGGCCACTATTGACGCATTGGATAGAGGCGTAACCCGCACCAGATGTAAATATAGTATAAATTTAAATAATCAATGTTAATATTAATAAATCTAAAAAATAAAAATACTACTCATAATATAAAAAATAGGGTGAATTTATGTAGATATAAAGTCCGTTTTTTGTTTAAAAAATCGGTATGGATACGGACCGGAAACGGAGTGACTCCGTTTTTACACGACATAACGGTCCGTAAACGGTCCGTCATTGACGGACTTTAAACGGACTTGTCCGTTTTTTACACGACTTAACGGTCCGGAAACGGTCCGTCATTGACGGACTTTTAACGGACTCATGTCCATTTTTTACACTATATAACGGTCCGTAAACGGTCCGTCACTGACGGACTTTCAACGGATTCGAATCAGATTCGATGTTCCTTATGCGTAAACGGAGTAGGATTCCGTTTACGACGGACAGAAAATGGTACGTAAACGGAACGTATTGTTTGCTGGGATTGTATTGTATTGTATTGTATTGAAGTGTATAGTGGAACCTTTGGTTATAGTATGCGGAAACTTTTGTTGCTTTTAAATAGAGTTGTTCATTATTTATATTCCTTAAGACTTATGGATCATGTGTCAACGTATGTGTCAAAGTTTTTAGGCTATTCTTTTTATAATTATGTAAAAACTCGGCTAATGCTTTATTTTTATAAGGCACAACATAATCCTGATCTTACATACACAGAAAAAAACAGGGGAAATATTACCTAGAGCTATGTAATTATACAACTACATAATTTTTAAGTTAGTTTTACAAAGTTCTAGTAAAATATGCATATTTCTTTGTAAAATATATACAATCCTTGCAAAGTATATACATGTGTAGCTGAAAATATCTGAAAAATTACATATATTTTGCTAGAAAATTGTAAAACTTACTTCGAACTTATGTAGTTGTATAATTACATAGCACTTAGATAAAGTTCCACCTATTTTTTGTTCTGCGTGTACTTGAATTCATTTTTTTCATTTAGTAGATTTACACTAGAGTTGTAAAAGTATTGAGTATTCCGGTACTGAGTACTCAATACTGACTGTTTTTTTGAGTACTCAATACTAAAACGGTACTACTCAATACTTTTAAAGATGCAATTTTCCGTAGAAATGTGTATTTTTCGTATAAAAATACAACTCTAAAAATAGTACTCTAAAAATACAGCTCTGAAAATACAACTATATTTGTGAAGCAAAGAAATTTGTAACGAATTTTTGGGAAAAATTATTTAATTAATTTATTTAAAATGTTTTAAATTAATTAAAATGTAAATAACAATAGTTATTTAACACGTGTATGTGAATTGTGATAATTTTTCCTAATAAATACGAATTCATAACATTTTTATTTTTAAATTAAAAAAAACCGTTAAAAGTATTGAGTAGTATCGAGTACTCAATTGAAAAGTATTGAGTAGTATTGAGTACTCAAAAAATACCGATTTTTCACAACTCTAATTTACACGTAATCGTCAAATACAGTATCCTTTTGTTACTTCCCTTTTGGGACGCTCATTTTATGTAATGGTAGCTCGATTTTATAATAATTTACCAGAGCCACTTAAGTCCATAGATTAGTCTTACCAAACTTATAAACGAAGAATTTTTGAACATGTCTAAGGAAATGAGGTTTCAATTATAGGTAATAATTAACGTTTTTTATTGTGATTTCACTGCTATAATTAAGATTCTATTTATTCATTATTTTTAACAGTGCCGTTAGCTATTGTATATTTATTTAGTTTTTATTAAATTTTATTATAATTATTATAATGTTTGTTACATTTTTGGAGTTGTATCAATTGTTTTTTATATAGAAACTTTAATTAATTTATTTTTAGTTAACTATTTTAATCTAATTTATAGTATTATTTAATGTAGTATTTTTTTAATCATATATGGCCCACTGGGCTCGGTTATATCAATAAATAATTGAATTGAAAATTGTAAAACTTACTTCGAACTTATGTAGTTGTATAATTACATATCACTTAGATAAAACTCCCCTGTAATTGCCGAAGTAATTCGGTAAAATAAAACTTCAAAAGTTTTCTGCTAAGTTACACAATTCTTTAATTAAAATATAATATTTTCTAAGACAATTTATAAAAGAAAAAACTTAGGTAACTTAACATATTTTGAAGTGCGTGGAAATGGAATAGGTCAAAAACTAAGCCAAGTTGACAAAAACCAAAAATTGATAAATCTACATGTATTTTTTTACTGACTTACAAAATATACTTTTGAAGTTGTATTTTACCTAAGTACTTCGATAATTATACTTTTTATTTTTTCCGTGTACGTATCATGTGTTTATGATGGGCACAGATTAGATTTAATTAATTTTGTATATTTTTAATTCATATGCCATTTAAATTCTATTTTATGCACACTTTTCTACTTGTTGACTTTATTGTTGACCGTGTAAGGGGTGCGCAAATAAAATGCAAATAAAATAGAATTTGAGTTGCATATCAATTTAAAAAAAAATAAAATCAATAATAATCTGATCTCTGTTTATAGTGGGATGTGACATAGGACTGATTTTTATGACGTAAACTTTCGTATCACTCCTTAGTAATTCCTCTATGGGATGTGACAGGTCCTTGGAAAATACTCATTATATGTGACCTTCTCCGAGAAAAGGGACCTAGTGTGTAAAAATGAAGTTTTGAGAAGAACGCATTTAAAGTTTCAAATTTTAATGTTTTTCTCATTTTTATCGATTTTCCCAAGTTTCCGTTTTTTGACACACTAGGTCCCTTTTCTCGGAGAAGGTCACATATACGTGATTTTTACATTTAAAAAAAAGGCAGCACACCTTTGACAACTTCACGGATCGTCACTGGATTGAACCAACGACTATATAATCAACGAGCATATAATTTAAATGAGGTACCAACTCTCCCTACATCTGCTAAGTCACTCTCTTCTTAATTTGTATCGAAAATTCAGCCATAAGAATTACACACGTCTGCAAAGGCTAAAGGGTTCATTAGCCATACGTAGACGTAACGTACCCTAACGTAACGGGACGGAGCAGAAAATCTGTAGTTATAGATAAACGAAAACGGATATGTTTTTAACAAAAACTTTTAATTTTCATTCCCAAGAAACATTTTTACGGAATCTCCGGCATGTACGGAATCATGAATCCGGCTTTTACGGCACATTAACGGTCCGTAATGTACGTATCCGTCAAAGCTTGTACGTATACGGAACATTAACGGACCGTATAAACGGATTTTCGAACATAATCCGTTTTAGCTCCGTTTTGGTGTATCCGTTTTCGTACCGTTAAATACGGACTTGACTGGTGTTACCTTGTTTTTAAAATAAAAGTGATTCAGTTGGTAAAAAAATATTACTGAAACATAAAATTAGTCGGAAAGAATGAATCCGATCTAAAACAAAGAAATTCAAACCAGATACATACATTAGACGGTAAGTTAAATGAAATTTAATATGTGGTTTTTGTCAGCAAATGCAAAAAAGAAATAAATATTTAGTGACACATTTAGTTGTTGGCAGCAAAGTGTGCGAACTTGCATTTTGTGCAAAACACCATCGTGAAAACAATCGCTTAAACCTTAACTAATTTATTGTTTCTTTTAATATAGATATTGCATTTTATTATAGGCCACTGTTGTGAATTGATGAACTGGATGGAGAGTAAACTGATGTAAATATAATGCAAATTTATATAATCAATGTAATTATTAATAAATCTATAAAAAAATACTGCTCATCATTAATAAAAAAAGGGTAAATTCTAAAAATCAAAATTCAGAATCAATCCGTTATTTACACGACATAACGGCCCGGAAACGGTCCGGCATTGACGGACTTTCAACGGACTTGTCCGTTTTATAGATGACATAACGGTCCGTAAACGGTCCGTCACTGACGGACTTCAAACGGACTTTAGTAAACATACCCTGCAATATCAGATGTCACGTAAATACGGAAAGAAAATCAAATTTATACAGGTTCTTCCGTTCCGACTCGTTTCATTTACGTAGCATAAGTGCTTCTGTGTGTTTTCTATAGGATAAGTTGAATCAGCTGGCTCATTTAGCTATACGTAACGTGACGAATCAGCTGATTCAATCTAAGATAATGAGTAAAAAAGAAATACTGTCAGCTATGCTCTTTTAACTCATTAGATTTTCCATAAGGAGACTCGTCACGTTACGTTGACGTATAGCTAATTCTACCTTAACATTTTCGATACAACTTGTCAATGTTCGAAAGAGGCGATGAAAACCGCCTGATGAAACGCGTACATGTTAATAAAAACAGTCAAAAATTTTTAACAATAAGAAAACTTAACAAATTGCGGCTGGTAGAGTGAAAATTGGAATATTTTTTAAGCAGCAGATTTATAGCATATTTTTGTATGGTAATTTAGCAGATTTTTAGCATAATGAATATTTCAACATCTTTGGTATTTTTTGTTTGGCATATTTTTCTATTTTCAACGGTTTAGCAGAATTTAGCATATTTCGAACGAAAGTTTCTGGCAACTCTGATAATTATTTATTGAAAAAAGAGATTGTAGTTATATTCTTACGACTTTTTGATTAATAACCTCTTAATTTTTTATGATTTTAAAATAATTTAGGACTATTCTTATCATTCGAATTTTTGGCTAAACTCTAGTTTACGGGCATAATTCGGATTTTTTTCAAATTTTCACGGACGATAGAACTTTCAATGCCGAGTTCAACGATGCATTTTTTTTTTGTTGGCGACCCCCGGTTTCTGAGTTATGGACCCCCAAAGTTTGAATTTAAATTCTTTGTATCTTCGCCATTTATTTTCTGATAGAAACAAAATATATATCGTTAAAGAGGCTATTGAAATACCTTTAATTTGAGATATAATACTCCCGAATCCATTAACCCGTCAAATCGTAAAAGAGTGTTTTTTATCCATTTTTAGAAAAAAACGCCCATTATCTCAATATTTCACCAATATAAAATACAAAATAACTATTGTAGTTAAGGCTCTCAGCTTTAATTTAAGATATAATTTATACCTGTAGCGCTTATAACACCGCAGATATTAACAGTTAAATATCATATTAATTTTTTCATTTTTGTGCTCATATACAAAAATAAATAAATAAACGTCAAATTCTTAAAATAAATATATTTGCAGTGGGTTACTGCAAACCACAACTGCGACTGCGCCGATTTTTTATTTTTTTCTTTACAGATATGCCTGATTTTCGGCGCACTCGCTTCGCTCGCGAGATTCTTGATTCAAATATTTACGAAATTAAAAAAAACAGAACACTACATAGGGGTACCCCCTAAGCCCGGCCAAAGCCTATTACACAGAAATGCTTTGCTCAGCGAAGCCCCTAAACTGCCTACCACATAGGAAAAAACCCCTAAGCACGGCCGGAGGTCGGTTACACAGAAAAGCTTTGCTCAGCGAAGCCACTAAACTGCCTATCACATAGGAAAAAACTCCTAAGCCCGGCCGTAGGCCGGTTACACGGAAAAACTTTGCTCAGCGAAGCCAATAAACTGCCCATCACATACGAAAAACCCCCAAGCCCGGCTGAATATACAGAAAAAGTTTACTCAAATCAACTCAAAAAGTTTAACGTTGTGCAAAGTTCAAAAATAGAAAAATTAAATACAAATTTAACTCTTAGAGATTAATCAGAACTGGGTCGACAACGACAACGAGAGTTGCTTTTTCAAATATTTTGTATGGGAAGCAAAATGTCGTCATGTCGTCCGGCGATTTGTCGTCGGAATAGAATCTATTCTATTTTCTTGACGACGCACTAATACACACTTAAAAGATTTGTCAAATTGTTGCCATATTTTTAACTAATTAAAAATTGCCATTAGAACAGAGTTGTTAGAAATTCGTATTAGAGCTGCAAAAATTCGTACTTTGTTTACAAAAAATTTATTTTTTTGACAGAAGATATATAATTGAAATTTAAAATACATAATTTACTGCAAAAAAGCAAAATTAAATATAATAAAATATAAAGAAACAAGAATTAGTGAAAGACCAATTGAATTGGTGAAGAATTGTGATGAAACAAATACAATAATATTCTTGTTTTGCTTTCTTTTTTTTCTAAATGTCAACAAATGTCGACGGTCGATTGTCGCTGAATTTAAATTATACGTGACGACTTTTGCTGTCGTCGGTCGACAATCGACCCAGTTGTAATTAACCTCTTAAGCTACATTCACAGTGATGGAGTACTCCACTCTACAGAGTCGATTTTGTTCCTTTCTTTTTGGTCCGCCGACTTAACTCACCTATTTTACTCCTAATTTCGGTTTTTTTTTGAGCTATGCCCGTAAACTAGATTTGTTCCTGATTTTTAAACCTTTTTCCCAAAAAAAAAAATTAAAGAAATTTTTTTATATTTCAGATTTGTATTTTATCATTAAAAAAGTACCAAATCGGTCCGGAGGTTCTGCGCTACTTATGGAATTGAAAAAGTACCAAGGTACTTAATTTTTCATCCCTGGGTTGTACTGTGAATAAATTAACCACAGTCGTTCAGGTGTAAATGAAAATAAACGAGCTAAATGCAAAAAGAAATATAAAATGAAATTAAAGAGAGTATTCTTGTAAAGAACAAAAGCAAAACAAAATTGTGAAGGTAAAAACAACAAACACAGTAGCTGGTGTGGAGTGCCGAAAGCAGAAAATAAAGGAACAAGAAAAAAATAGTTGTAAAAGCCTAAATAAAATAAGCAACGTAACCAACAGTATTTAAATCGAATTCTAACAACGCCTAGCGTTAAAAAGAGACATTCATATTGTATTAAATACAACGTCAACAAACCACAGCATACAACAAACATATAAACCAAACACAAATTCACCACATCGCAGCAAGAGTGAGCTCACAACAGTGACTTTAAGAGTGAACAAAAAGAAACAACTATATAAAGAACAAGTCGTTAGGAGATCGACCGACCAACATACGACGTTTTGTGTGGTAGAAGAGCAAATAACGCAGCGGTTGTCGGCGATTCCGCAGTCTGGTTTGGAAGGGACATGGCCGTCTTTTTGCTCAATATTTGTAAATTTAATGGCTGCGGAATCACATTTCCAAGTTTAGGTGATTTAATACAACACATCGAGGACACACATATTGGTGAGTTGTAATATATTATTTCGAATGTTTGCAATTTGTTGCAGAGTATTGATTAAAAACGAAATTATGAGTTTTTAATAACAATATGCCTACAACAGTGTTCTTGGGTTCTTCCTCATTTTTCATATAAAAGTTGGAGATGAGACGAATAATGGTTTGTTTTAATTGGCCTGGTTACATGGTGCGATGGTATATTGTCAAGTGATTTATTAATTAAATATTGTGCAGTTGACTTTTAAACTAAATTTAAACGGATCAAAAATAATTATGGCAAGCGGATAGCATCTAATGAAACCCGTACAATGTCCAAAATAATCTTTTACAGTTTTAAAAACAATACTAGTACTTTATTGTACGTATGTTGGAGATGAATACGCGTTGTATAAATGACTGGCTGATGTATATTGTGTGTTATGTGTAATATTTCTATAAGTTTATTTGTGGGGAACATGAATTGGTTTTGTAAATATTGACTATTTGTATTTAATTCCACATACACAACTTAGTTGTTGGCTGCATTTCACGCCACAAAATACAATGTTTATATTAATTTTAATAATGTTTATGGCTTCTGTTTCGATTTTTCTTTTTAAAATAAGCTACACTTGAATTTCTCCTCCAACCTCCCTCCTAACAACCAATAAAGTATATTTACTTGTGTATTTTCTGTTGGGGTTGTGAATTTACAACCTTAGCGTCAGCTGTGTTTTAGAATAATCGATAAACGAACACTTGTGCTCTGCTTTTCCGTATGTTTTGAGAGCAGGGCTGCCAGAACTGCCGATTTTTCGGCATTTTGCCGATTTTTTATTGAAAAATCTGCAAAATGCCGATTTGCCAACATTTGGCCGAAAAATGCAATTTTTTTTTAAGGGGGGGACATTCGCGGCAGAGAAAACAGACCTTTTTTTTAAAAAAATTCATAACTCGGTCAAAAACAAACATTTTTCCAAATTTTTTTTTAGAGAATTGAACAAATTACAAGAAAAAAATTCAAAAAATATATTTTTCACTCTAACATGGTTTTATAGAGCTCCAAACTGGCGGCAGGGAAAAAAACGGGGCCTCGTGGTTGCAGCGCTGGGAGTCGCAAAAATTGTCCGATCTGGAAAAAAATGACTTTTTTTTAAATCTTAACAAAATTGGTTATCGTATGACACGAACTTTTTTTTAAATTTTTGGTGATGTTCCAAATTTGAAAGTGTGTTTTTCGAAAAAAATATTTAGGGTTTTCGCAACGGGTGTGCTATCTGTTGTATCGTTGTATCCACAGATTAAGACCAGATGTGAAACCAATGACAGCTGTCAAAAAAGTATTCTCGAACCGAATGGTTTTGTTTACATGGAAGTCAAGTCAAGAGGGAGATAACAATATAAAATCTCCATGCATTTTGTATTGCGCATTTTTTATATCTATCTGTCTCTTTTTTTGATTATTGTGCTTTATCTTTTGTTTTTCTTAAATTTTTGCGTTTTGTTTTGCTCATTTTCTGTCGGCCATATTGCCCAAATCAGCTGATTCATATCTGGTATATGTGCGTTCCCGTACGATCCCAAAACAGCCCAAACAACAATTTACACCCAATTTTAAGTACGGGAACGCCTTTGGGCTAGTTTGGGTAACCGCGGTAAAGTACGGGAACAAACACTTTGTGGTTGTATCTTTCTAACAAAAAACAGAGTTGTTAAAATTTTTATTTGACTTTACCAACGATTTTCTATTGGGTTTTCTATCTGTTAGCACACTCAAACATAGGACACTAAACATACGTAAAAATGTTGTATCGTGCTATTCTCAAATGTTGTCTTTTTCCAATTTAAATTTTAAGAACTCTGTTTTTTGTTAGGACGATACAA
This sequence comes from Leucophora obtusa, assembly GCA_949987735.1. Taxonomy (NCBI): domain Eukaryota; kingdom Metazoa; phylum Arthropoda; class Insecta; order Diptera; family Anthomyiidae; genus Leucophora; species Leucophora obtusa. The sequence continues at coordinate 159,049,074 of OX465295.1, read as the reverse complement.
CAAATAGCACACCCCTTGTAAACTACCTTATTGACTTTAAAAATTCATAAAAAATCGAAAAAAAAAATTAAAAAAAGCTCGTGTCATACGATAGCGAATCAAGTTTAAAAAAATACAAAAAAAAAATTCGTCAAAAAATGAACTCGCTAGTGCCGTAACCAGTACGAAAAACATGGTTTCGAGATAAACGCGTTCAAAGTTTGTGAACAAAGAAAAAAGGTTACCTTCAATCTGCCATGCCTGCTTCGTACCCCTACGGGAAATTTTAACAAACTGTCACCGAACTCGCCCCTTTATATGAAATAGACTGGTCACTTTTACATGGCGTTTTCATAGGAGGGGGAAATTGACCCCTTGTGACATGTCACAAGACAAATCCTAGGACAGGTTACTGAACTCTCATAAAAAACAAAGTTAAGGGACCTGTCCTGGGATTTGTCTTGTGACATGTCACAAGGGGTCAATTTACCCCTCCTATGACAACGCCATGTAAAAGTGACCAGTCTATTTCATATAAAGGGGCCAGTTCGGTGAGTTTGTTAAAATTTCCCGTAGGGACTGTATGCCTTCGTTATCTTGTGTTGTGCTGTTTCTTATAGTTTTTTGCAATCGTTTAGCAATTCGGCCTTCTTTTGAAGCTTCATATGCCTTCACTCTGGCGCATTTCAAACGATTTGCATCATTTCCTTTGCAAAAATTCAATGCTGTAGCTCCTATGGTGATACCAAGTAGTTGAAACATTTGCAAATAACTATAAACGCCGTCATTGTAAGTAGACACTGCCATGCAGCTTGCAATATTAACAATTCTGTTGCTGCCTGGCATACACTTAGGTGCAATGAGCCAAATTTTTGCATTCAAACTTTCATTGGAGTGAAGAACGACGCTTCATTTTTCAAATTTTCAATATTTTTCACAAAAAAACCACGACTTCACGCTGCAAAAGATAATAACTGAGCATATAAAATAAAAATTATACTATATTAGGTATAAAGATGCCTTTTTTTCAAGAAATTCAAAAACACAAAAAAAAACTCACCCTTCAAGTAGGTACGAAATAATAGGTTTGTTCCACGTAATTCTGGGTAAAGTCTGGTAAAATGAGAGTAAACAAATAATTATCTCAAAAAAATGGTAAAATTGCTCACAATACCTGGAACGCACAAAACCACATTTCAAGCCCAAAAATTAACGTCAAAGTTATTCATATAAACAAAAGCTATTTTTAAGAATAAAATATCGAAGGGAATAAAGAAAAAATGTTATAAAGTTGTATTTGTTATCGATATTAATTATTGTTTACAAGTTTTGTTAATATTTTAATTATTTTTACAAATTTAAAACAGCTGATTTATAAACAACTAGTGATTTGACAGTTTTACCATTTTACCCGCAAAAAAAGTACGGGTAACTTCTGGTAAAAAGAGAAACAAATTATTCTCTCATCAACACTCTCATTTACCCAATTTTTAACAAATTCCACGTACGTTTCCGGGTACCCGCGGAAACGTACGTGGAACAGAGCTAATAACCACCAAAAGTCAGTTAGCAAGTAAAACAAGTATACACCAGCTGCCGTACGTAGGTAACGCGAAAATTAAAAATGCGCTCTCACTAATCCGGCTGTAACTTTTGAACCCGTAGGAATTTTTCCATGAAATTTTTTTTCTTAGAATCTTAAGAACATTTACTAAAATACAAAATTATAAAAAAGTCGATTTCAAAAAACAGCCAATGTAATGTCCCCCCTTAATTCAAGAAACACTCAATTTTAGTTTTTAGTGATATACAGCTATGGACATGGAAATAGGACACTTTTATGTGTTAAGAAACATAATTATTTATTTTGAAAACTAAATTTTTTTATTTCATATACGGGAAGTGTTATTACCAGGGCAAGTTCAAAATGGCACAAAATAACGTCTGTGAAGTTATCCAAAGATTTTTATTTTTTTTGTGTGGAACGAGTGTGGAACATGAATTAATTTGTAAAAAAAAATGAAAAATACTAGAATTTAACAAAAAATATTGTAAAAACAAACAGCAGAGTATATTTTTTAACAATGAAATTTTAAATATACATATCTCTATTTTTCTTATTACAAGTTACCTACAAGTAACAATTGCAAATAAATTTATCGGGTTTTCTGATGATTTTGCAGATGAGAAATGTACTATTCGAGTCTACGTAATTTTCTGAAAATTCTAAGACATGTCTCATTTTGGGGAATACCATCGTTATCCTACAGTTGGCCCCTGAGGTAGTCCAATAATTTGAATTTTGGTCAGTAACTGTTCAATTTTCTCAGCTTTCCTGATGATTTGAGTAACGAGACATACACCAATAGAATCTACTTGAGCTCTAGAATATTTCAAGTCATGCCTCATATTGGGGAATTTCCTCAGTGCCGTACAATCGGCCCCTGATAGTTACCCGACTAAAAAAGATGTTATATAATCATATATCACCATTAGGGATGCCGATCCCGAAATCCCGATCCCGAAAATCCCGGGATTTTCGGGATTTAGAAATCCCGAAATCCCGGGATTGCACTTGAAAAAATCCCGGGATTTCCGATTTCATTATTTGGCATATTTTACCTCTTTTTGTATTTGTTTTTATTGTTATATTCGACCAAAATCACATAAATCTAATATCTTATTAAATGTTATTAAAAAACTAATTTTTCCTATTCATACACTTATAAGAAAAAGTTAGTACAAAAGTCAAAAGCTAAATGCGTTCTGATTGAATTGAACTAATTTTTCTGTTATTTTCTCTAAAAAAAAAGTCCGTAGAAATAGGTCTGCTAAAATAACAGGAAATAGTACATGTATTTGCGCCAGCACAATTTTGACCTATGCATTTGTACGTAATTTTTTTATGAGTGTAAGTAATAGATTCAAATAGATTACAGATTGAATAAATCTGAATAAAAACCTTAATAATTTAAAAACTTTTATTCAGCTGTGAAACTTTTAAAAATCATAATTCAGCTTTATTTAATCTATAAACGGATATGTTTTTATTTATTTTTTTGATGATTTGCTGAAATCATAACTTCATTCAAAATAATTTTGCCGACTAAAAACAGCAAGTTTTTGTTAAATTATAAAAATCTCACAAACTGCCTTTCTGAAATCAGCAGAGGTATGTGTTTAATATAGTATGTAATGTTAGTTGATTTAAAAAAACTAATAGTCACTAAATATTTCTTTTTTACTAATTTTAAGTAGCTTTCTGTGCTATATTTACATACTTATTTCTATGAATGGAGTTTCTGTTTAAAGCCAGATTCACAATGCTGTAGTACTCCATATTTTTTGTATCATGCTATCTCTATTTTATATACTCCACTATGCAGCGAGGAGTACTCCAGCATTGTGAATCCGGCTTAATTTGTTTATTTCTTCATACTACATAAAATAATAAGTAGATTTATAATGAATTATTTTAATTTGTAGGATTTATTTGAGCTATTTGGTTTTAAAATTAAAAATATGATGAAACAAGAAAATCCCGAAACCCCGAAAAATCCCGAAATCCCGAAAAATCCCGGGATCCCGATAAATCCCGGGATCCCGAAAAATCCCGGGATCCCGGGATTTCAATTTTCAAAATCCCGAATCCCGGGATTTGTAAAAACCAGTCCCGTTCGGCATCCCTAATCACCATATGTAAACCCATATATATGTTCATATCTAATTTGATCCGAATATTGGAATATATAATTATATCAAGCGAGATAAGCATGTCATCTAACCTGATACAATTTGATCCCAAAAATGGGTCTATCTAATTGCATCAAATTATATAAAAAAACATAATTTCATGAAAATTTTTAAATAAAATATTAGTAAATATTGTTGAGATCACTTATTTTCATTCATATTAAATACTAATGCCCAGAACAGTTTGGCTAACAAAGTAAGTATCGGCTGATCTTTGGTATTTTGATGGGATACAGAAAAATTTTGTTGATGGAAAGATGTTTGAAATGAGGATTGAATGCGATTTACGCCGTTTTTAGACGCAGATTGTCGTTAAACTTAGAATAACGCAGTTTATAACTGAAATCCTTCTTTTGAAATGTGGTTTATTTTAATTTATTTCGATAAAGACCAAAATTGAAAACGAGAAAAAGTTATTTAGAAAAATTTTTCTTAATAAACTTGGAAATAGCTGACAAAATAAATTTTCAGTTTAATCAAAATTACAACTTTTTCTAGTTTAGAGTTTTGGTCTTTCTTATAAAATGTGTGTCTTTCTTTAAAATTAAAAAAATTAACTTGCAAATATTCTTAAAAAAATAATTCTGTACAAAAATTCTACTTTTTAATTTATTTTTACTCTTAGCCTTGTACACTATATATAAAAATTCAGAAAGTAAGTTTTATGCAAAAGCTTTTCTTTTTACATAAGGTACGAAATTTACGCGGTAACCGCCCTGAATTTAAATCGTATTTATTTCAACATATGTTTGTCTAATTTTTATTTTAAAATTTAAAAATAATAGTTATTTCGCCCTTCAATTTCACAATGAAAAAAAATTTGTTTCCCATATTTATTTCTTTAAATTTTTGTTTTATTTTGATAAAGAGTATTTTGCCAAATATTTGATAAATAGATGTTAAATTCAATTATAAACATTAATTTATATGTCAAAGGGCAAAATTCAAAACCAGATCCACAATTTCTAAGTTTTTTTCTTAATTTTTATAGTGAAATTAAACTTTATAAAATTTTGTATAATTAGATATCATGTCAGACATAATTATATATAAAATTAATACAATTTTCTATTAAGTGTGTTATATATTTTCATATAAGATTGTTTACAGAAGCTTATACGCCATTATATACATATAATTATATATAAACTACATCGCAGATCAAATCGCATATAATTATATATAACGTCATACCAAACATATTTATAAAACCACCCAAGTAAAAAAAATTGATATGGAGCCATATGAAGTTATATTTAATTATATATAATCTTTTATGTAATTAGATATAATTATATCCGAAAAATGAGAACGTCTTATTGTATCATATTGTATCGAATTGTATACAATTGTATACAATTTGGTACAATTTGATACAATTTTATGCAATTCGATACAATTGTATCCGAATTTTGTCCTCATCCAATTACATCAAATTATATCTTTTTGTATAAAATTATATAAAATGTTATAAAAGTGGACATAGTTTGATACAATTATATCTAAATATTAACCTTATACTTTTTATCATATTATATAGGACCATATCTAACAATATACAAAAATTATTTCTTTAAATAAAAAAAAAGTTCAATTACTTGTAATTGTAATTGTTCTTTTCTGAATTGCAATTACAATTAATTGTAGTTGAGTTTTTTTTCAATTACAATTACATGTAATTGAGTAATTGCATGTGTAATTACCCGACTAAAAAAGTTTTCATATAATCTTATATGATTTGATATAAATTTAAATGTTTATATGCGTGGCTTTATATAACAATATACATTTATATTAACACTTTGGTTTTATAAATATGTTTGATATAACGTTATATATAATCATATGCGATTTGGTCTCCAGCCATATATTAAGAGATCTGCAAATATAGTTCATACATAATTATATATAATGGCATATAAGCTTTTATAAACAATCTTATATCAAAATATATACTTAAAGTTAATAGAAAATTGTAATAATTTTGTATATAATTATATCTGACATGATATCTAATTATACAAAATTTTATAAAGTTTAATTGCAATTTTTAAATTTAAAAATAAAAATTAAAAAAACATATGTTGAAATAAATATGGTTTAAGTTCAGTTATTTTTTCCGTGAAAAAAAAAATAATTGTGAAAGTTATTTTTTTTATTGTAGATTTTTAGTTGATCTGAAGATGTTTTGCAATGAGTGTTAGTGAGCGGTGTCTCTTGAAAATGCATTAATTGTCAACCATTGGTTCTAGGAAAGTTTTTTCATAAGTTTTTCTCTATTGGTTGTAAAATAAAAATTGTAAATTCTATTTAGAATTTGTAATATTTGATCTTAAACCGAACAAAAATAACACTAATTGTTATTTTTTTATTTCATAAGACACACATTTTATAAGAAAGACCAAAACTCTAACCTAGAAAAAGTTGTTCCGACAAATTTTTGTAATGTTTTATTTTGTCAGCTATTTCCAAGTTTATTAGCAAAAATTTTTCTAAACATTAAGCATTAGTATTTAATATGAATGAAAAGTGATCTCAACAATATTTACTAAAATTTTATTTTAAAATCTTCATCGAATTTTATGTATTTATATATAATTTTATGCAGTTAGATAGACCCATTTTTCGGATCAAATTGTATCAGGTTAGATAACATGCTTATCTCGCTTGATATAATTATATATTCCAATATTCGGATCAAATTAGATATGGACGTATATATGGGTTTATATATGGTGATATATGATTATATAATATCTTTTTTAGTCGGGTAATTACAAAATGTAATAGCAAATTGAAAGAAAATAACTCAATTAGGCTAACATCAACGAAATTCTAACAATGCTATTTTTATCTTCTGTTATTACTGTTTTTGCTGTTATTTTGTTTTAGTTTTTCTGCTTCCTATGGAATTCAACTCTGATCGACAACTTATAAAGCACAGAGAACGACAACGAAAATATTTCCTAGATAGTAGTTAAACTGTTAAACGAACTGTTCTAGAAAAAGTGAAAGTCATGGATGTTTTATATTTAGCCCTTCTTTCAGAATATGTTAAGTAGATTTTGTCATTTGTACAACCAAAGATGAACTTTGTCGGACGGTGTTTTAATAGAAATCGAGTTTTTCAAGTACAACATATGTCGGATTTATTTATTTTCTATTGAGCGGGAATTCCCGGGATCCCGGGAAATTCAGAAAAAAATCCCGCTGTCCCGGGAAAAGAAAAACCCTATATACAACCAAGATATAATATAAAAAATCAGTCAAGTGTAAGTTATAGAATAGAGAATTTCGTATTAAAGCTTCAGTGTTGTTAATGTTATGGGTGCGTAAGCCATTTTTGACTCATGCTCCTAAACAAAAACAAATTACTCACGCACGAGCATTTCGTTTCTTACTCAGCACATATGAGTATATTAAAAACTTACAATCAGAAAATTCTCACGCAAAACAGTAAAAATTACTAAAAACATATGATGCAAAAATTAAACTCACACACGAATCATGCACGGATTATTCTTACTCACGCTCACGCACGAATCACTTAAGTATAGTAATTATTACTTACGATCACGTGTGAATAACGTGACTCACGAACACTTCGTGTCACGCGCCAATCCCTAGTAATTACTAAATCTCAAACTAGTTCAAAATCATTGATAACATGGAACCAAATATAATATAATGCGGTTTTATATGGACCTTATATATTTTTATATAAAATCACTTTGAAAAAATTGCCTATGTGGGATGATATATAATTATAGATGATTTTATAAAGAACGTTATAAGTTATATATGGGTTCATATTCGTCAATATATAATCATAACTAACACAAATTATAAAATATTTTTTATATGGATCCACATAGTTTTATATTATTATGTATAGTATCATACTAAATTATATATAAACGTATATGTAATTATATCTTTTATATGTTACTTAATGTACTTACATATAGCATATACATATATATGTAGGCCAGTATGTAATAATATAAAATCACATATGTCTCCATATTAAAACCTTTGAGGAAAAAATATCTAATATATGACTATATAAAAGTATAAATGCTTGAATTTAAAAGCATATGTGGCCATATGTAACTATAAGTTACTATATGCAATTAGATAAAATAATATGTGATTATATCAAAACTTTTTTACTCGGGCAGTGTTAATATAAATGTATATGGTTATATAAAGCCACGCATATAAACATTTATGATTATATCAAATCTTATAAGATTATATGAAAACTTTTTTAGTCGGGTATCCAAAGACTTTGGTTGTGCTAGTTTTTAGAGATCCCCCGACGATTTGAGAAACGGGACATATGTCAATAGAAACTCATTGAGCACTAGCAAATTTTAAGACATATCCGATATTGGGGAATTTCCTTGATACCCTACAATTGGCCCCCCGAATATAATCCAAAAATTTCGGATTTTGGCAGTATCTGTTCAATTTTCTCGGCCATCGTGATGATTTTGGTAACGGGACGTACACCAGTAGATCTGCTGGAGCCCTAGAATAATTCAAGTCATGCCTCATATTGGGCAATGCCGTACAATTGGCCCCTGATTGTTATCCAAAAATTTTGGTTAGTGCTAATTTTTAGAGATGACTTGGGAAACGTGACATATGCCATTAGAAACTCATTGAGAACTACACTCAAAAAAATAAGTCAGTAAACTCAGCAAAAAATGTTGCTGTGTCAGCAAATTTTTAGTCAGGAGCGTGCTTGCAAAAAAGTGGGTAATTTCAGCAAAAGGTTTGCTGAAAATCAGCGAGCTGATTTTTACCAAAAAATAGTAATCTTCAGCAAAAGTTTTGCTAACACTTAGTCGACTGCAAATGAAAAAAATCCTTGCTAAAATCACTAAACTTTTTGCTGAATATTAGTAGACTGAAAAAAACTCAAAAAACTTGTAGCGAAATTTTACTTTAGTTAATTTATTTGCTGAAAATTTAACTATAGAATATGTGTAGAGTTGTTTTCCTTTTTTTGTCATTTCCGTTTCCAGACAAGCTGCGACATCTACATCTAGTCTATCTGGTTGTCGTACACGCTATGAATGCTGTTATCAGCATATATTTGTAGAAAAATAAATTAATAAAACATTAGTTCAAAATTAGTTTAGTGCTAAAAAAATATAACTAAAATTTTTGCTGAAAACGGAATTTCAGCAAAAAAAATTCATGAAAACTAGTACACTTGATATACAAGACGTTTTTCTAATTTTTCTACTAACTTATTTTTTTGAGTGTAGCAAATTTTTAGACATGTCCGATGTTGGGAAATTGCCTTAAAGCCCTACAATTGGCCCCTGAATATAACCAAAAATTTCGGATTTTGGCAGTAACTGTTCAATTTTATCAGCTCTCCTGATGATTTGTGTAAAGGGACGTACACCAGTAGATCTGCTGGAGCCCTAGAATATTTCAAGTCATGCCTCATATTGGGGAATTGTCTCAGTGTCGTAGAATTAGCCCCTGATAGTTATCCAAAGATTTTGGTTAGTGCTAGTTTTTAGACATCCCCCGACGATTTGGGTAACGTGACATATGCCATTAGAAACTCATTGAGACCCAGCAAATTTTGAGACATGTCCGATATTGGGGAATTGCCTTGAAGCCCTACAATTGGCCCCTGAATATGATCTAAATATTTCGGATTTTGGCAATAACTGTTCAATTTTATCAGCTCTCCTGATGATTTGTGTAAAGGGACGTATATCAGTAGATTCAAAAACTGCTAGTTTTCTTCATCAGGATACTCTCCTGACAAATATTTCACAGAGTTTTTGCTTTCAAAAACCTCTACACTTTAAGGAACAAAAAGACAAACAAAAAAACTCATAATATTTCTATTGTTGGCTATGCTTTGCAGAAGACTTCGAAAACATATTTTATTGTTTGCTCCATTCCCATTTTGTTGATGTAGCAGACTACATTTAATGTGAGATTTTGATGCTTCAAATTGCATTGCACTACTGCCAGCACTTTCTAAAGAAAACTAATGAAGGGGACCTGGAAAATCCCTGAAACGATCGTCTTTTCATTCCTGAAAGTGTAGAGGTTTTTGAAAGCAAAAACTCTATGAAGTATTTGTCGGGAGAGTATCCTGATGAAGAAAAATAGCAGTTTTTGAAAAAAGTATTTATTATGTTAATTAATAATAAGGAAATTGGCCTCGAACTAAATTAATAAGTTTCTAATTAAGCATTTATTTAAGTTTTGGTATTTATATAAATTGTACTTCCAGAACCACAAGCTTAATGATTATTTTTTTGTATAAAGAGAAGCAACACTCAGGAAATTCTTCCTATTAATTAACGTGTTGCTTCCTTTGGAAAGGGGATAGAGAAGAAGTGAAAGGTGGTGAAAGATGAAGGGCTTCAAATATGGCAACACTGTAATTGCGCGAGATGTTGAATTTTAGAACAGTTCTTGCGTGCCATCTGATGGTGAGTTGGCGAACTTTGTTTAAGCTTTTTAGTTCATAGCTAGGGTGACCATTCGTACTGATTTGATCAGTACATGTACTGGTTTTTGGTCACGTGTACTGATGAAAAAGTCGTGTACTGATTTGTACTGATTTTTTAAAATTTGTACTGATTGTACTGATTTTTGGCATTCAAAAAAATATTAAATTGTTTTAGAAAAAAAAGCCAAAATGCAGGATAAATTTTTGTGAATGTGAGAGGTTTTCGCTACCAGAAAGCATTCAAAATTATTTTTCTACATGTAAATTTCTTAATCTAATATGTAGTTCCATACACAGAGAAGATTCGTAGTGACAACCGAATTTATCAAATGGTTCCATTGCGATAATAGAAAATCAGTTGATACAACTACTATTTGACTGATAAAAATATTTTAATTATCAGGTGTCAATGATTCTGGTTTCTGAGTGTAGGGAACGACATCAAAAGCTGAAGATTTTTCCGTACAAAAATTCATAAAATCTGAAAAAAATCGTCATGAAATCAAAAAAGCCTTAAATTACATTTAAAAAATTTTACAAGAGAAGCAAAAAAAGAGTCTTGCATTATCATTTGATGTGTTAAGACTAGGGTTTATGTCCCGGGAATTCCCGGGACGGGATTCCCGGGAATCCCGCCCTTTTTTCAATCCCGCAATCCCGGGAATTTTGTGCGGGATTTCCCGGGATTTTTTTTATTCTTTACAGAAGTTTTAGCTTCAATTTTTGAAGCTTTATTTAAGTACAAAGCATTGATTTTTTAAAATAAATTTAAATAAAATATATATTTAAAATTAAAAAATGCGATTTAAAATTCAATAAACAGAATTAGTATTAAAAAAATACTATTTAGGCCGAGTTTTTTTTTCGATATCAGTTGAATTTTGTTTAGTTAAACCGAAAACAAATTCTCAACTATTAACAAGTTTACCAACGAAATTTCTCGTACCTCGGAAAAATTTTTTTATTAAAATTATGATCTTTGTTCAAATAATATATACAATATTTCAACATCAGTATTTCAGTTCTAAATACCTTCAAAAAATTCGGCATTAAAATTAAAAAATTAGTAATATTTTCGTATTTTTAATTGATATACATAAGTATTTTTTACTCCAAATAATTTCATTTAAATTGATTTATTTTAAATGTATTTTTAAAATATTGTTTATTTTTAAAATAATGCACCAAATGCTTTTTTAAGTAGTTTGGCATAAAAATTAGCTATTCAAAAAATAACAATTGAAATTAAAAAACTATTCAAGACCTTTACAAGGTGTCTAAATAAATTCTAAACTAAATAGAAATTAACAAAAGGGTTTTATATTACTTTGAGCATTTTTTTAAAACATCTTAAAATTTCATAGAAATTTTGGAAACTTGAATTTAGTTTAGATTTTATTTAGCCAGTTCGCACACCCCCTTAATAATATTTTACTGTCTATTTTTATAAAATGATTTTGGCAAATTTGCCTAAAAATTTGAGTGAAAAATACTAATTTTTAAAATTTTTTATAAAAATAGTTCTGGGCCAATACTTCTGAAAATCTACATAGGAAGAAAATATCTAGAAACATAAATTTTTTGGTTCCATTTTTAAGAAACATTTAAGCAAAAATCGATCTTAGTTCTAATTATAAAACTGGACCTAAGTATCGTTTTATATCGTAATATATAAACCAGGGCTAAAATTTTGAATTTGTGTAAGACACAAAACGAAAAAACAAAGAACATGGTCCAGAATTTCATATAAGAAACGACTAAAAATATTTTTTTTAATCTCTCTAACTTCATTTTAATAAATTTGTTATTTCACCGTTCGATACAAAGTTGGACCCATTAACAATTCCAATATATCCTGAAAGGAGGGATGAAAAAATACCCATGTCTTTCACTTTTTATAAATCAATTCGTTTCTCGTTTGTAAAGAGAATTAATATATAGTTAATATATTTCACAGAGTTTTTTAAAATTAAGACGGCCTTCCATAGAAATATATTACCTAATATTAATTCGCAACATAAACTTTTAAACGAATTGATATATTTTATATTTAGCCCTTCTTTCAGGATATATTAAGTAGATTTTCTCATGGGTAAAATCAAAAAATAGACTTTGTCCGACGGTGTTTTGATAGAAATTGAGTTTTTCAAGTACAACATAGGTCGGATTTATTTATTTTCTAACGAGCGGGAATTCCCGGGATCCCGGGAAATTCTAAAAAAAATCCCGCTGTCCCGGGAAATGAAAAAGTCCGGGAAAAGAAAAACCCTAGTTAAGACATAGTTTATTCTGTTTCCTTAAAGTGTAATAAAAGTTTACGGTTTATTTTTTTCTTTATTTCTTGTTGTTATTGTTTGTTAACAATATCTAAATATTAAAAAAAAAAAAAAAAGCAAAAACAAAATTAAACGCAATCGTGAAGAAGACGTTGATGCCTGCTCTGGGTATAACATGAATAGAAAAAAATGGTCACAAACAGCTCTCAGAGAGCTAGCAATTCAAATTATTTTGCACCTCTGCAAACTATCGATGATGACGATAATGATGAAACAATTATCGAACCAGCTGTTAAAGTTAACATACCACCAATAACAATATTAAAATGTAAAATTGAACAAGTTCATGAAATATGTAGAATATTAAAAATCAAAGATTACTCTATAAGTAAAATTTCCTTCGGTCTAAAATTGTTTTGCACAAATAACGTAGATTTTACTACTGTTTGTGACTCTGTCCCTAAAAAGTTTCAGCTCGAATATTTCACATATGCTGCTAAAAACGAAAAGCCTTATAAGGCTGTACTATTAGGTCTAGATAAAACAGACCCATCAGTTATTAAGTCCAGACTTTTAGACATGGGCCTTAAATGTATCGATGTTAAAATTGTTACTAGAGCCTATGCTGGAGCTAGGGACAGTAACAACGAACAAATTATATTCATTGTCTACTTTGAAAAAAAAGTCAATCACATTAAGAGAATTAAGGCAAAATTACTCAGCTATCAACTACATAAAAGTCAGGTGGGAATACCAAAAACCCAACAAAACAAAACTGACCCAATGTTATAATTGTCAGATGTATGGACACGGTGCCAGCAGATGCAATGTTAAAACATTTTGTGCCCATTGCGCCGGGAATCACAAAACTGAAGAATGCAAGTCAACCATTGTAAAATGTGCTAATTGTAAAGGCCCCCATAAGGCTATGTCCCCTGACTGCCCTAATAGAGAAACATATAAGCAAATAAGGCAACGTGCTCAACCAAAGAGTACCAGACAAAGAAGCCAACAATTCAACAACCAATCAAATTACAACGTTAATTTTCCAAATGCTTTAAATCAAAGCGAAACACCAAATCCACCTAGAACGGGTTATAGCCAACCATTCACCCAAAATAACGATAATAATAATTTGTTCTCTTTAGAAGAATTAAAAAATCTTACCTTTGAATTAATTTCAAATTTAAAAAAATGCCGGTCTCGTGAAGAGCAATTCGAGGTTGTTACAAACCTTGCATGCAAATTTTTGTACCAATGAACAGCAACATAACGTTATTACAATGGAATGCTCGTAGCATTCGCACTAAAAAAGACGAATTATTCCATTTCTTGGAAAAAACCAATATTCACATAGGTTTACTTTGTGAAACCTGGCTAAATAAAAAAATTACAATAAAACATCAGAACTTCTACTGCTACAGATACGATCGACAACGTGGTGGAGGAGGTGGAGTAGCTATTTTAATTAAAAAACCCATTCAGCATCAACTTATACCTCCTATTAACACAGAACTGATTGAAAATATAGGTGTTAAGGTAAAATCTGGTAATGACTTTATAAATATTTATTCTTGCTATTATCCTGGTGGGTCAACAAACAGGGACCCTAGAAGAAAACAAACATTTGCGACAGATATTCGTAAACTAACGAGCTCAAATAAATACATATTTGGAGGAGATTTTAACTGCAGACATAGTTATTGGGGATGTCAAAGAAGTAATGGCTGGGGTAACATATTATATGAGAAACTTCAACTAAACCAAACACAAATAGTATTTCCCCACGAATATACTTATATTCCGGCTGATCCAAGTAAACAACCGTCAACTCTAGATTTTTTTCTAACTAACATATCTCAAAATATGTCCGCAGTAAAAGTTATAAATGACTTGAGTTCTGACCACCTACCAATCATTAGTACAATTAATTTAAATTATGAAATGGTAGACAATTTATGCTACGCTTTCAGCAAGGCAAACTGGCCGCATTTTATGAAATTCATAAACAGGAATCTTCCTGTGGCGGATAGCGTTAATGAAATAAACAACAGCTCTCAAATTGACAACATGATAAATGTTTTCAATAATGTAGTAAAAATGGGAATAGATGAAAGTGTGCCCAAACGTAGAATTGCACCAACCTCTAAACCCTTACCAAACAACATAAAAATTATGATACAATTAAGGAACGTATTTAAAAGGAACTGGAAGCGTTACAGAGATGTTAATGATCGTCGAGCTATGTCACGTTTAAATAAAAATATTACGAATGAAATAAACCACTTCAGAAACCAAACTTGGAATAACATGTTGTCCAATTTGGACAAATCATCTTCCCCTTTTTGGAAAGTTTCAAAAATGTTAAAGAAGAAATCTAGCAATATTCCAATTTTAAAACACAACAATGTAGTATGTTTCACCCGGCAAGAAAAGGCTGAAATTTTGGCTCACAACTTTAATTTGAACCACTGTATTTCATCAAATTTAAGTGATACTACTACGATTACTGAGGTTAATGGTGTTGCAAACCTTATTCGTAATATTAACCCAATCCCACAAAACTGTTACTTCACTACTACTGAAAAAGTTGGTGTAATTATAAAAAAATTTAAAAACAAAAAAACTCCAGGTTTAGACGGTATTAATAATAAATGTCTAAAAAATTTACCTAATAAAGGTATCAACTATCTAACGAACATCTTTAATGCTTGCCGTAAATTATGCTACTTTCCCAGTGATTGGAAAATCTCAAAAACCATACCAATACTCAAGCCAAATAAACCTCTGATTCTCCACTTTCTTATAGACCAATAAGTCTGCTCTCTTCTATAAGTAAAATCTTGGAAAAAATTATTAAGGAAAAGCTTATTAATTTTATCGATGCAAACAATATACTTCCATCGCAACAATTCGGGTTCAGAAGTGAACATAATACGTCTCAACCTCTACTAAAAATCAGAAAATTAGTTAAAAATAATTTTCAAAACGGCAAATCAACTGGAATGATATTGCTAGACATAAAAGCTGCGTTTGACTCCGTTTGGCATAATGGACTTATTTTTAAATTGAAAAAATTCAACTTTCCAATTGAACTCATAAAAATTATTCAAAATAGATCGTTCAGCGTTTACTTGGGTAAAACCTGTTCACAACAAGTTAATATCATTGCAGGATGTCCACAAGGTTCTTGCCTGTCGCCAGTTCTTTACAACATCTTTACTGCTGACATTCCAACATTTTTCCAATTGCATTACGTCTATATTTGCAGATGATACATCAATTCTTAGTTCTGATGTTTATTCAGCTGATATTATTACAAACTTGCAGTCTGCTCTTACTGGGTTGAGTAATTATTTTGATAAATGGAAGATTTTGGTTAACCCTGAAAAAACGCAGGCTATTTATTTTACAAGAAAACGTAAGTCTTGTTTTATACCCCAGAGTTTACCTCGTTTCAAGAACCATGATATTCCATGGGAAAACAACGTCAAATACTTGGGCGTTATGCTTGATACAAAGCTTAATTTTAATAATCATATTCCCTATGTAGTGGACAAAATTAACAAAATTATTAGTCTAGTTTATTTATTTCCATTCCAGTACAACAAGAATTAATCTTATAATTATAGTACATGAATTTTAAGTGCTAAAATTTTGATTTTAAAAAGTTATAGTCACATTAATAATAGTAATAAAATAATTAATATAAATAATCAAATAAATAATTAAAAATAAAAAAATAATAATTAATTAAAACAAAAACATATTGCAAAAATTAAAGAAATATTAATTCTAAAAATGAAATTGAGTTGAAATTAAAATTAAAATCGAGCATAGTGTTCAAACAGAAATTTTTTAAAACTCAAAGCGTTGCTGTTGAGTTTGAGGGAGCATATTCCAAAGACTTACGGAATTTATGAAGAATTGCCATTCAGATACGAGGTAGCGATGCTTTGGTGGAATTAGCTTATTTCCTCTGTTTGTTCCGATGCCAAAACGGAGTTTCTCATAGAGATAATGGGGCTTTTTTGTGTAAACGATTTTGTGTAAGAATAAGAGCACTCTAATCTTCATAAGACTTTCCAAAGACACCCCAAAAATGCTTTTAGAGTAGAACGACGTTTCCCTGGCTCTTCTTAACCCGAAAACGTATCTTACTACACTGTTAAATACAACTTTTAACTTCCCCATACTTATGGTGTCACAATGAGAAAAAAGTTCACAACCGTACAAAATGCCAAGAATAAGGTAAGCTTTGGCTAAAAGCAATCTTATTTTCAAAGGGGTATAAGATTGAGTTAACCAAAGTGATCTTAGTTTCATATATGTCTGTCCAACTATGGCGTTGATATGATTTGACCATGTTAACGTGCTATTTAATATTATACCAAGGTTTCTTGCTGTGGAAACAACTTCAATTTTTTGACTATCTATAATAATGTCTTTATCAAAAACTGGGTTTCTCATTCTTTGACGTATTAGAAGGCACTTTGATTTTTTAGGATTTATACATAGCCCATTAGCAATAGCCCACAGGTGTATTTTTTGTAAATCATAGTTTATGTTATCAATATTATCATTAATCGATAGAACTGGACTGCTCAGGTAAAGTTGAATATCGTCTGCGTACATGTGTATCCTGCAGTAGTCAAGGTGTTCAGGTAAATCATTGACATAAACGGAGAAAAGAAGAGGCCCCAAAATTGACCCTTGGGGTACAATTCTTGTAAGATTAAGTGGTCCCGATAATGTGTCATTGACATAAACTGATTGGGTGCGATTTAGAAGATAAGATGACAACAGTTGTGCTGAAGAGGATGAAAAATTAAAAAAACTTTGTAGCTTCATACTAAGTGTTGGGTGGTCAACAGTATCGAAAGCCTTAGAGTGATCGAGAAGAACAAGGAAATTAACATTACCGTCATCAAGATCGCGTCTTATCTCCTCACAGACGTCAGCCAGTGCAGTCACGCAGCTGTGATTAGGTCGAAACCATGATTGTTTTTCTGACATTAAACCATGTTCATAAACATATGTACTCATTTGATGTGCAATATCTTTTCAAAAACCTTAGAAAGATAACATAATATTGCTATTGGCCGGTATTCTGTGCTTGATTACAATTTGGTTATTGTATGAGTTCACACTGTCATTATTACGTGAACGATTTTCAATGTGTGCATAATGATTGTCATAGAAATCAGTTCGCACCTGAACCACGGGTAGGTTAGTGAATTTAATATTGAGTTCATCAGCATCAATTGAGCTGTTATTATTTATATTAGATTTTCCAATGCCAATATCACGGATAGTCTTCCAGGTATGTTTAGTTTCAAGAGCCGAGCTAAATTGTCTTGAGTAGTATTCAGATTTAGCAATTCTAATTTTGCAGTTAACTTCTTTTCTAGCTGTTCAATAATCGTTCTTAAGCTCAGGGGTTTTAAAACGTTCCATCGAGTGTAGGCTATATCCCTTTGATAAATCATCTGTTTGATGGCAGATGTAAACCAAGGTTTGTTCTTTACTGTGGTAGTTCTGGTTTTTACGGGTACAGATTCTTCATATAGTCGTAATAGGTTGTCTTGTAGGAAACACATTTGGTCATCAACGGATGCCATGTAGTAAATACTGTTCCAATCAACCAGAGAGAAATTAAAATAAAGCAACTCATAATTTATGCCCCCGAAATCACGATAAGTGGAGGTTCTTTTTTTTTTTTTTTTTTTTTTTCTAGTTTAGACTAGTTTATTTATTTCCATTCCAGTACAACAAGAATTAATCTTATAATTATAGTACAGGAATTTTAAGTGCTAAAATTTTGATTTTAAAAAGTTATAGTCACATTAATAATAGTAATAAAATAATTAATATAAATAATCAAATAAATAGAATAATGTACCCAATTATAAACAGAAAGTCGGAAATGAACATAGACAATAAAAAACTCATCATCAAATCTATATTCCACCCCATAATGTTTTACTGTGCTCCAGTTTGGTACACGTCTGCAAAATGTCATATAAAAAAACTCCAAGTAGCACAAAATAAGCTACTTAAAATGATATTTAAACTACCATGGCACTATTCCACCCGACGCCTACATAGTCTCGCTGGCTTCGAACTCGTTCTGGATAAAATCGAAAGATTGACTCTAAATTTTAATGGAAGATGCCAACTCTCACAACATGTACATATCAATGAACTCATCTCATCATAATTTTATCTACTTTATTTTTTTTCTCATTTTCATCTTATACCTCTGCTTCATAAAGGTTTTTGTAAATTTTTTTCCTTCCGTTTAATAATAATGTACATAAATTTCATAAATTAAAAAAAATATATTTATATATCTAAGTAAAAAAGGAACGAAGTTCCTAAACTCTTTGCTTCTAAGTCAAATGTAAATAATATAAATATTATAAGAAATAAATTGAAATTGAATTGAAATTGAGAGAAGCAAAAAACTTTTTAAATATATTTGCGCTTACACTTGGGGCTGTTTAGAGTTTTGGTAATAAAATCGTCGTGTTTAGTCGTAGGAGTGTAAAATGGAATATGTATATGGAATATGTATTTTGATACATAGAATGTGTATGTATTTTGATACGGTGCATCATAATCGATCAAAAAGTCGATTTTGAATTTTTGTAACTTACGGCTTTTTTATTTCATGTGACGATATGTGGGTATTTCTATGGAAACATTTTCGAATCTGTATGATATTCAATAGGAAAAAGTACACAAAACCTTAAAATTTTCATTTATAAAAACGTTACGTATTTTTGTAGGAAAACGTAGGCAAAAGTTGAAGTTTTTATTTCAGAAATCATGCAGAAATTATCAAAGAGAAAAAAGATTATTTCTGACAGCTAAATTTGTACCCAATCGATTGGTTATTTTGTATCTACAGCAAATTAATTTAGACAATGCAATTTGCTCATGACAACAGAAATTCGTTGGCCTGAATAAAAATTCGGAAGAATTAACGTTCATACTGTCCTGGGGTCATATTTGACTCCATTCGTAGTATGGCTATATTTCATCACTTTGTTACAAAAAAAATGGGCCCGTTTCCTGTACTTAAAAAACTGTAGTTTTTTCATGCGAAAAAAATATTTTTGTTTTGGGGTCTCTGTATGGAGAATGTGTAAGGTTCTTTTAGGATGGTTAACCGAAAAAATGTTGTTGCCTCAACCAAACCATTCGGTTGACAACAAATTAGGTTGGCTGCATAATAATTTTTTTTTTATGATAATATTTTTTAAAATTTGTACTGATTTGAAGTCAGAAAAAAATGGTCACCCTATTCATAGCCCTGTTATATTATTTTATTTCGGTGGGGTTAAGTGCTATGGGAACACCGAAGGAGGACAACATTGTGGTATGTACTGAGCAATGTCACAAATCAGTACCGGCGAGGAACATATGATAACATAACTGCTTGCAATTTATGTTCATATACAAATTCTGTATGATAAATTGGCTTTTGACGCATGTCGAGTAGAACTGAAGGAATTTCAGTCCTATTTTTCCTTATTGTTCCCAAAATAGTCATGCGATTCTTATGCAAATCTTCTGCCAATTCATACGAAATGAAAAAGTTGTCACACATTACATTTCTGTCAGAAAGTCCTTCCACCAAATCCAAAACAACACGCCGTCCGAGATTGCGTTCAGGAGTGGCATTACGATTCCGACTAACAAAAATTTCTGTGTGGTATGCATACCAGTTTTTTGAGTCGCATAGCACCCAAATTTTGATGCCATATTTCGCCGGCTTGGATGGAATATACTGACGAAACGGACATCGCCCACGATACGGAACTAACTGTTCATCTACGGTAATGTTTTTTCCTGGTGTGTATACAGCTTTCAAATTATGATTCCATTTATCGTAAACATTTCGAATCGATGCCAATTTGTCACGAACAGAAGTACTTGTAGATGCAGTGTTGGCCATACGTTGTTCGCGGTCATCAAATCGAATGCAACCATAGATACGCTTGAACATTTTCAAAGACATTGTTGCTCTAAATGTTGGCCGATCAGTTTCTTCATTCCACAGTTTAGTGACACATTCACCGTATGACCGATACACACCAGCAACAATCCAAAGTATGCGTGCAGAGTGTCCAAATCAATGTTTTCCCATTCGTCTTTGTACTTTCGCACACCATATAAATTCGTCATGTTCAAAATAATATTCTCAACCGGTCCAAGGAACATGTGAAATGCAGACGAAACATCAACTATATTAGCAGCTGCTAATGCTTTTGGACCTGAATTATAAATAAAATGAAACATATAATGAACATGAACCCACAACAAAGAGGGTCGGTTTTTACCTGAAGTGAAATTTTCTGCACGTCGAAATGAATTTCTTCGATTTATTTCAAATGGTTGCGATGAATATTCAATTTTCTTATTTTTTGAAAAATATTTATTTTTAGGATTTGCTGCATTTTCTTCTGCTAAATTTTGCTCAAGTGGCTCAATGTCGTCTTCATCCGAATGCACGCTAAACTTCACTTTCATCATTCTCCTCGTCTCATAATGCAAAATCATCGTCACTATTGCACGGAGATTCGCCCGATTCGCTTTCCAAATCAAAATCCATTTCTAGTTCATCTCGCTGCCACATTTTTTATCAAATACTTCGAAACAAAACCAAAATTCAAATAAATGCGCCAGCAAACTTCACTTATGTGTGTTCCAGAACAAACTGAATTTCATATAATGAAAAAAGAAGAGCGTGCTATAAATCCACACAAAAAATAAAAGGCAATTCCAGGTTCCTGCGCGCACATACACAGGTACATATTTTGTTCAGGCAAAATAATTCTACTTTGCAAAATACAAGGTCATTCCGCTGGTTAAAGATCAAAATTGTATGCCTGCGTATACGGGGGACCGATGAGGGTTAAATATTAAAAATATCGTTTTTTTTTGTAAATTTTTTCCAAAAATTATTCACAAAAATTGAGTTCAACTGAATTTTGTAGCATTTTTTTAATGAAAAGTCTAAAAAAATAGACAAAATGGCTTTTTTTTTTAGCAAGGATTTGTAAAAATGGCATTTTTACAAAATAAGTGAAAAAATGGCAAAATTGGCATTTAATGACAAATGTCAAAAAAAACTTGCCCTGGTTATTACTGATGATTGTAATTCATTCTTTATTTAACTAAAAATTCTTCAACTATTCTATATATGTATATTGGTAAATATGTATAAACTAATAAAAATACCTGGACTTCTAACCGTACATTTTTTGGGTTTTTAAAACAATTATTATTTTTTTACAAGGTTGGTTACCGAAACGAATAACGGTAAGGGTAACGGTAACGGTATCAGATTTCGTTTGTTTAGGTAACGATAAAGGTAACGGTATACCTTTATCGAAACAGCAATACCGGTACGTACCGGTATTAAAAATTATGTTAAACACATATAAAAACTAGTAAAAACATGGCATATTTTTAATTTTAAGTACTGAAAATACAGATTTTAAGCTATAAATTCAATACTGGTAGTAGTTTTAATAAGTAAAATTATTATCTATGAATTTTTTGTAAAAAAATAAAAAAATTGTAATTTTTATATAAAATAATAAATACCGGTAAAATACCGGTAACTACCCATAAACATAACGGTAACGATAACGGTATTTAGAAATTTTTTTAGAGGTATACATAACGGTAACGGTATTCAATTTGAAACGGTATTTTAGCGATAACGGTATTATAACGATAACGGTAACCAACCTTGTTTTTAGCGTTAATATTACACTAATATTTTGTGCTGTATCCATTATTATTAATAACCGCTTCGAATCTTCTTTGCATACTCTCAACTAATCTCTGGCAAAAAAAAAAAAAAGTAATAAGGTGGAATTGTCCAGGTTACATAGTCAAATATTTTAAGTTTACTAGGTCTAGTAGAAACCCTCAGATTGTTTTTCACCGCATAAATTCTTCTATATATGAAAGATCATTTAATGTCAGGATAACTAGAGTGTGGAATTCGCTACCTAGGCATCTGGAATATTTTACTTTTTCTACTCAACTTAGACTAACATCAACGAAATTTAACAATGCTATTTTTATTATATTTTTTGCACCGTGTCAATGTGTTTAAGACAGGCATCGGCAAACATATACAACCTTATTTTGTGCTTGTATGAGTGAGTTGCAGCCTCTCACTCCCAATGCACTGACAAAGAACGTTTGTATAATAATTCCAAAATTTTAAATGTTTATAACGGGAATATAAAATAAAAATGTAAAAGCAAACAACAACTACAAAAACAAATATCAAAAAACCACAACACAAAAAAAAAATAAAAAAACTTAAAAATAAATTACCAAAAAAATGTATCAATAAACATTATGCAGAGTGTAAAAAATCTGGCAAACAGCGATGTGACAACCTACTTCATTGAAATCTTGTATGCGACTGATTATTTTTTTGTTCTATGTGTGAGCTTATGTAGGTGTGAGAGAGCGCCCATGGGCATAGGTGTTGCCGACCTCTGGTTTAAGATGAATGGGATAAATGTTTAGTTGATCTGTTATTTAAGTAAATGAATGTTATTTTAGTTTGACTCTAGATCATAAATTAATATCACTTTCTGTTTAAATTATTTTCAAATCAAAGAAAGATGATACAATTTTTACAAAGAATAAAAATTTTTGAAAGAATTCGATAAGATCAGCAAGGCAGAATGCGCATTTTCGGCTTTCGCTACAAAGCCATGATCAGTGCCTTTCGCCTTTGAGTGGGTTAATATTTTGATAATCGTCTACTTATGTGACTGTTGAAAGCAAATCGAATTTGTTATCAACAACTCAACTTAGACTAACATCAACGAAATTTAACAATGCTATTTTTATCCTATGTTATTATTACTCTTTTTTGCTTTGAACCTTAAAGGCTGAGTTACCCAACCGTAAACGTATCTGTAACGAATCAGCTGTTTCGATACCACAAGAAGAAATGTATACGAATGGTTACTATCACGTAAATGTAAACGAACTTGCCGGATCATTCTGTTGAAATCAGAATTTTCTATCCGGCATCGACACAGCTGAATGATTTTAGTCGGAAAAAATATGAAATGAATAAAGAAAATTGATTCAAACAACAAATAAGGAATAAAAATTAACAAATAAATGGAAAAATTTAGAATAAAATATAAAACCACATGAAATAAATGGTAAATAGTAATGTCGTTTACGATAATCTATAAGTGTACTTTTTAGCTACGGCACGGTACAGTTACATCACATTTACGTTTACGGCCCCATAATCCGCCCTTAAGTGTAGGTCCAGAATAAGAGAGCAGCGATTTTTTCCATACAATTTGACATTTAAAAATCGCTGGGCGTAGCTGTTGTGAGATAGAATCTATTTTATTTTAAGAGTATAAGCACAATGCAAAGGTCCCCGTTTTTTTCCATACAATTTGACAATTAAAATCGTGCAACGATTTCCGTGAGAGATAAAACTTATTTTATTTTCTCAACGGAATTTCTTATTCTCCTGTTTTTACTCTCAGATTATTTTACTAATGTTGCCAGATTTCCAGACAATTTCAATCACAGTACAAGTATAGTACGATTACATGGTTGATTTCGTCATGCACATGCATTAGTAATATCAAAGGATTTAACTTTATACATTTATAAAATATATAAAAATAGCAATAACACAATAACACTTTCATAGCCTTTTATTCTACTAAACAAATAACAATACGTTGGAAGGTGCAAGAAGTAAAATATAAAATATAACCAACTTGACTTTCTATGTGTTCTGTGTTATAAAAGTGAGATTCTGTTTCCGTTGCTATTTTGTTCACTTTTTCTCCGTCACGATTTAAGATTCCTTTTCCATTTGTATTGTACTTATTCTCTAATGCCGGTTTTTGTTATTCTCTCATTTTTTCTCTCTCATACTCTCACCAATGTTGTCAACTCTATTGTTATTTTTGCTGGTTTTCACTACGTTTTGTAATATCATAGAGTACAACTAACAAAGACAATCAATAACTCTTCTGCCTCTTTTTCTATTTTTTTGCAAAAAAAAAATTAAATTTTTAAATGATTAAAATTTTGTATTCTCTATTCAACTGAGATATTGAACATTATTAGTAGCTCGTTAGTTCATTGTTTAGCATTGTATATTATGTTTGCAGTAAACTAAGAGACATATGAGTGGCATAAAGTCTCCTTGTTATATATAACACATGCTTTATTATGTCGCTGCCGCTGTACGTCGTTATTTCGGGCGCGTTTTTTCTCAGAGCGTAAATCGCTAGCCTCTGCGCTCTTATTCTGGGCCTACACATAAACTGTTAAATATAATAATCAGGGCAGCGACTTTCATGCAAATGCATATTTGTAGTCATTAATCCAAAAATGATTTTGACCAAATAATTTTTCGAATCAAATAATTTGCAACAAAATGGCATCGATTTGTTGTTGCATATTTTGTTATAAATGCATATTTTTGCATATTTTGTTTTTAAGTGCATATTTTGCATTTCTTACTGCATATTTTAAGCGCATATTTTCGACTTTTAAGTGCATGAAAATCGCTGCCCTGATAATACTACTGATTTCACAAAAATATATTTTTATTCCCTCAAAGCAATTTAAAATTTTTCTGTCTTTTTTATTCTACTAATATTCAGCAAAATTTGTTACTGATTTTAGCAGAGTAAATTTTTATTTCAATTAACTAAAATTTAGCTCAAACACAACTAAAATTCTGTATATTTAACAGCTTTATTTTTGCTATTCTTATCTTACTATTATTTAGCAAAGAAAATCTATTTATTTCAGCAGGTTTTTATACAAGGTAATTTTTAACTCATTTTTAGCAGCTTTAGCAAACTTCTACAGGCTGTTTTCTATTAGTGTACTTAATCTGACCAACCATCCCACTTTTGACAGGATTATACCGCATTTTAAAGGCTTGTGCCGCCTTGAATTTTTATCCTGCTTTTACAGCAAATGATTCCGCCTTATCTAATTTTTTTTTCTGGCTGGGTTATCAGTTTTGTGCTTGAATTTTTAAAATTTAAGAATTAAATCGATTATTTCGATACGAAAATGTTGTAGACATATGAGTTTTAAATTTCATTTACATTCAGATTTTCTATAAAAATTATATTTTTCCACCTTTTGTATAAAAATTCCATTTGTCATGTAATTTATGTTACATATTTCAATAAATAAATATGTAACATCAAAGTCCATAAAGTAAATTTAAAAATAATTGAAAAATTGGAGAAAACGTTAATCCAAATTTTTTGAAATAACGAAAACTATCAGCCCTACTATCAATATTTTTCAAAGGTATATTTTTGTTGAAGTCGACTTTATTTTAAAGCAAAGGTTTTGTTTTTACCGTACCATTTAAAATATTCAAAATAGAACTTTTAAAATAATGCCAAATATATACATTAAAAAATTTTGTTTATTTTTATGGAAAATCAAAACAAAATATTCGAAAATAAAAAGGAAATTTGTAAATAAATATAAACAAAATTTGAAAACAATAAAAACAAAATAAATAAATTTAAAATAAAAACAAATGAAAACTTAAAATTTAAAACAGAATTTTAAGGTACATTTTAAATATTTTGTATGGTAAGAAATTTAAAATAATAGTCGACTTTTGTGATTTAAAATCGACTTTTTCTTTTTTATAGTAAAGGTGTATATTTTTGAAGTTTTTTGACTCCAGATTCGTATTAAGGAGGGAAAAATATTTTAAAAAACATTTATTGAGTCTGTACCTATATTTTTAAATATATTTTAATCACAAGTGTAAAAAGTCATAAAAATGTAAAAGATTTTGACGTACTTCTCCGCAATTTGGACTCATAAAGTATTTTCCTGGGAAAGGGGATAAAAAAGAAAGACCCACAACTCGAAGGCTATTCAATGGTCCTTTTTTGGCTTTAGATCCGGGTTTAGGAAACCAAAATACTCAAAAAAAAAAAGGTTTTAGCAGAAGGCTGTACAAAAAATTAATTTTTGTCGAGTAATGTATTAATTGGTGCGGCCCTCGCACAGTGGGTCGATGACACCCAAACTGGCGATTAATTCAAGGAAGACGTTTATTGACGAGATATTTTTTTTTGGATTAACTATGTGTAGGTTAGTTTAAAAAAATAAACTTTTATATTTTTCGTTGAGAACTTTTTTTTTATTTAAAAAAAAAGAATAAAACATTTTTTTTAAGTATTAGGAGAATCCATGAAAAAACGCGCAGCAGTTGGATTTATCGATTCCGATTTTAATGAAATTCACAATTAATATTACAAGATATCAGAGTTCATAAGATCAGAAACTTTCCGATCCGAAATCATTTCGGTTTCTAAAATATGACGTTTTGAAAATTGGATAAACATAAAAAATTTAAAAAGTGTTTTTACAAAGTCACTCATAACTATTAAATTTTACATTGAAAACTTTTTAATTTTGGTTATACTTTAAAGACGACAATATTATCTTTCAAATAATATGCATATCTTGAAATATATAGAATGAAACTAAGAAAAATGAGCACAAAAACTAAATTTTAGACTCGACCGTTTTTAATTGTTTTAAAACTTTTTTAATGTATTCTCCTAAATAGTTTTGCTTCTATCAAAATGCTTAGAGCTTCTTCTGCAGTCAATTGCTGTGGTTTAACCTGCTTAAAGATTTTTCTGTACCTTGAAGCTCTTGTTGGTGTCGACGTTGTTATTTCTTTAACCAGTTTTGACGATTCGATTTTTCCGGAAGCTCTTAAACCCATTTGTGTGGCATGAGCTAATAAAGTTAATGGAGTATATCTCTTATGCTATTACTCTCCTTTGCTTTGGTTTTCTCATTACTTTCTACAAATTAATGTTCTTTACGTCCTCGATTTTTTGGTGGGGGGACAAACGAGATAGAAGCACCTAACCATTCTTTATTAACACTGAAAAAACGTTCATTATTCCTCCGACTTTTATTATAATGAAATTAGCTAATAATGTGCTAAATCTTTTTTCAAAATCATTTATATTGGACGGGATAATGCGTGTAATGATTTTCATTTTTAAAGTACTGATTTTATCTTTCCATTCATTTACATCAGTATTTTTCTTGAAATTATAAAGTTCTCGTCGAGGGATAAAAATTGTGTTGGGGCTTGTTCCTAAAAAGATTAAATATATTTTTTTAAAGAAACGAAAGTTTCAATCATTTACCCATTAACCAAATACCGAATACTAAATACTTCATTTAATACTTTACACATTTTAAAAACACTTCACATTTTAAAACAACAAACAATAGGGGAGTTCATATAACGTGTTCTACTGCTTGGTAAACTGTGTATAAATACACAATGTGTAAATGTACAAATATCCGTAATATATTTTAAAATTGTTGGCGTATTTGGAATGTTGTTCTTCCGGTTCTTCCTAAATTCCTCAGTAATTTCTTTTAGAAAATATGTATATTATTTAACAAATTTAATATTTATTCAATAAACAATCACAACAAATTAAAAATATTTTTTATTTTGATTATTTTTATATTTTTCAAATGTTCAAACAAAAAGAATAGGGGTTTTCATATAAACTCGTAAATTCATTGTAAACCTTGTATAAATAAAAACCATATTTTTTATGTATGGAGTTTGACATTAAACTCATAAACATACCAGTTTTAAAATGTTTACGAGTAGAATACGAGTTTATATGAAAACCCCTATTTTGTTTGATTTTGGCAATTTTTTAAATCTATTTTCACAATAGTTTTTTTGTTTATATTTACATCAGCTGTTTTACCAAAGTTTAGCCGAAGAAAAAGTCTCGTTAAATTTTGGTAAAAAGAGACACACTAATACACTCTCATTAGCGCTCTCATTTACCCAATTTTCGAGTACGGGAACGCTTTTGGGTAAATTTCGATAACATTGGGAACGTACGGGAACGCACTTATTGTCATATGCTTTATAAGTCATCATTCTATAAGTGCCACCCTCCAAAAACGCCGGAAAATTGAATCCAAAATTTTAATTATTTTTTTGTTAATCTTTACAAAAATCTAAGGTCAAATACAGCTACTCCGAAATTTTAGAAGTACCCATATATTTAATGTGTTTTTTTTTTTTTTTAAATTGCCTGTAGGTGATATTTATAGAATATTCGGTGTATATATTGTATAGGTTCTTCAACCAATATATCGATAAGCGTGTTCGTTTACTTACTACAAATTGCTACTTTTACTACAACAGGAAAAGTTCAATTCAAAAAATAAACAAAACTTTCCAATTGTAGTAAAATTAGTAAGAATTTCGAGTAAACGAACACACTGGATATCAAATGAAATGTCAACGTAAAATAAAAAATTGCCAAAATCAAACAAAATATAAAAAGTTACAAATTAAGTGGGTTATTTTGTAAAACGCAACGCCTTCTATTGCGTTGATTTGTGTATAAATTGTTATTGTTACAAAAACAATTTGTATGGAAAACAACGCAACTCAAGGCTTTGCGTTTTACAAAATTACACCCTAAATTTTAAACACAAAATCAAAATTGAATTTATTGCAATTGCCAAAAATTCAACAACCATTTAAAAAAAATTAATTATGTTGCCAATCTATTTATTAATTAAAACTTTTGCATTTCTAATACTTAATTGGAATAAATGGGGAATGCAAATTAAAATAAAATGCAAATTAAAAAAGCCCACGTATATATGATCACTTCTTGTTGCAATGCAAATGAAAATTTATTTTGGCCCATCTCTGGTACTAAATTTCATAAAATTTTATCGAGAAAATGCATTAATTCAAATTATATATGTATATACTCTACGGGTTAGTATTATGCCAAACAAAAAAAAGATATGTAGTACATATGACATAATTGAATAGTGATCAACAACTATGTATTTTTTTAGGTGTAGTAATTTCTCCAAAAAATTAAATGTTGTAAGGTAGTGTTATCTAAACGACATATTTTTAACATATGTGACAGCGCATAGAGAAAGGGACCTAAGGGTATAAAAATCAATTTTTTTTTTGTGGACAACATCTGAGCATCGAATGAGACCGATCCCATGCTCTCCTGAACAAAACCGGTTTTTACCCTTAGGTCCCTTTCTATTTTGCGCGTCACATATACCTACATACATATATCAGAGTGGATTAATTAAAAAAAACCTGCAAATTATATGTACCAATTGAATCAATGCAGAAATGTATATATTTACGATAAAGTGTTAAATTAATTAATATATGAATTAATTAACAAAAACAAAAGAATAGTAATAAATAAATAAAGTTTACTTAAATTTAGATTTTTTAAATTTAACAAAAAATGTTTTAAAATTAACAGATTTTATTTTAAGCTAAAAAACAGGAATAAACTTTGTTAAAATAACAAATTTTTCTATTCAGCCAACATATGACACAATTGAAAAAATAATGATCAACTACCATGTATTTTTTGGGTGTAGTAATTTGTCCAAAAAATCAATTGTTGTAAGTTAGTGTCATATTAATGACAATTTAAAAAAATCAAATCATATGTACTATGTACCACAATTGATCAGAATAAAGTATTATACGTACATACATATTTACGATAAAGTGTGAAATTAATTAATATATAAATTATATAATTAACAAAATAATAAATAAAATAGGAAATATGATAAGTTTAATTGTATTTTCTTTTTAAAGCTGCTAGTGTTTCTTTTTTCTTTTGTTTGCATATACAAAACTCTTTAAGTTCCAACTACATAGTTTGCTGACCCCAGTCTACTATCCAGTCTGCTATTCGAAGTCTACTATGCAGTTTTTTTTTCGTTACTCAGTCAAGTAAAAACACATTAACCAGTAACTCAAAACGCAGCAAGCAGAAGAAACACAACTTGTTTTGTTGCTGAACTCACACAGTTACGCTGCGCTTAGTTTGAAAACTTAAAAAATGTAAATGATGACTGTGTGTGTTTTGAAATTTACTTACACAGTTAGACTGAAATAAGCAAGTTAATGGTGGAATATGAAAGTGTGAACTATTTTAAGCACAGTCACCAGTTGAGGCAAATTTTTTTTAAACTTGTTATTAAACACTGAAATGTTCTACTTTTCGAAAATCTGCAAATCAGAACCCAGGACTGCCCAGAAAAATAACCCTGGGCCTTTAAATATGAAAAACAACCAAAAATTGGTCAATTTTTAAAAAATAATTAAAAATATTTACACATAATTATTTTTAACAAGAAGTTATTAACTATATACTTAAATACCTGAAGTTGAAGCTTCCATCACAAAAAATTAATTTTTGAAAGGCTAAATAGAAAAAATTAAGACTTGAATCTTATCAATTTTCAATTTTTGCCACTGTATGCCAAAACACTAATAATTCTCTAACTTTGAGAGCCCACTGTAGAATAAGTAAACAACATAGACGATTGATTGTACTAGTGATGCAGATTGTACTAGTGATGCAGAATTTTATCTAATTTTACCCAATACCAAAAATTATTTAAAAAAATTGATTCTAAAATTTTAATTATTCGCCACTTTGGCATCATTTGAACAATGTGCCTCGGTAAGATTGTGAAATACCAAATTTGGCACTTCAAGCCATTTATGTGCCCATACCTATAATATTTAAACCATACGTGTGATGGATAGTATCAACAAGTTTTGCTATTTTTTCCGAGAGTAAATAATCAATCATTAGTTATTTATATTATACTTTATAATAGGCCTTTTTTTTAATCACTGGATTTATTTTTTGATTTATTTTACTTTCTCAGCTAAAAATCGACATATGTGACAGCCCAGTCAGAAAAATACAAACGGGAAAGCGGTGGCAAAGCACTTTAACAGGTGGTACAAGTACTGGCAAAAAGTGCTTTCCCATTCCCAAAATGATAACATCATTAGACAAAAGGACCGGCTGTTCAAAAAGCCCCGGAAAAGCACTGGAGGAACAAAATTTTTCAACGTTGGCAAAACGCTGGCAAAACCAATAAATAGATGGTCTGGAAATATATTTTCCAAAATAAAATTAAAAAAAAGTTCATATGTATTTTTTTGACCCTGCCGTGATTTGAACCCAGGCCGTCAGATTGGCAGACGATTGCTCTACCCACTGAGCTAACGAGACATATAATATTTAATGGCTAAACACATAAATGAGTGATAATAGCTGGACAACTACTGGCTGTGCCAAAATGCTAGTACAGTAGACGCTCGCAAATTAGAACCGCTTTGTTTTTGAGGCAATTCTAATTTCTGAATTATTCTAATTTCTGGACGTTTTTTTTCGTTTCGTTTCGAATGATAGTGTTATTTTTACGTTTATTTAACATTTTAAATGATACACTTTCACTATTTAATAGAGACTGCCAAATAATATGTACACGCGTATCAAATTTCACAAATAAACTAGCCAAAAATGTACATAAATGCGACAAAAAAAAAAACAAATAGGGAAAAACATATATAATTTGGTGATTCCCCTTTTTAGTTTTACTTTATTCAAACAGAATAAAAATAAATTGGGGATTTCCTGTGTATTCAAATAACCAAAAAAAAAAACGCTCAGAAATTAGAATTTTAAATTCGAATTTCAGAGCGTTTAATGTATTGCAAACATTGATTCTAATTTCTGGACGTTCGAATTACTGAAAGCTCTAATTTGCGAGTGTCTACTGTACTGGCAAACAATTTTTAGTAACTAGTATGCCAGTGTTTGGAGGGCAAAAAGAAAGTTGGTCTTGAAGGAGCTTTCCCACAAACAAAAAAATTAATTTAATGAAACAAAAAAAATTTTAAATTAAAAAAAATCTAAAAAAATTTTTTGTTTGCAACCGGATTTGAACTCGGAACGTCAGCATTTTTATAAAATCATTGGTTTTCCAGTGAATTGATTTTTGTACGCCTGGTAGCATTGGCTAGGTAGCACTGGATAACCACTGGTTGCAAACCTTGGCATATCACTCTAAGCCAATTCTTTGCCAGTGGTTTTTTTTTATAAACCACCGAAATTTTTGTAAAAAAAATACTGGTAAAACGCTTTTCGCAAACGCTGGCAAAGCGTCCCAAATGAGTGTTCTGCCAGTCATTTATTTTTAATACCATGGTTACCCAGTGGTATGCCAGTGCTTGATTTTTTGTACAACTGGCGATTTCTGACTGGGAGCACATAGAGAAAGGGACCTAAGGGTAAAAGAATCAATTTTTTTTTTTTTTTGTGGACAACTTCTGAGCATCGAATGAGACCGATCCCATGCTCTCCTGACCTTAGGTCCCTTTCTATCCTTAGGTCCCTTTCTATTTTGCGCGTCACATATATGGATCCATTAAGGGTAAATGTATGTGCGTGCATGCGCATAAACATGCATTCATGACCATACATTGATACATACATCTCCATACATGAATCATATATGACCATACGTGTGCATTAACGAAATTTGAGGTAATATCTTCATATGTGTACATGCATGAACATACATGAACAAGCATGATCACGCATGAGCATGCATGATCATACATGTAGATATTACCTCAAATTTCGTTAATGCACACGTATGGTCATATATGATTCATGTATGGAGATTTATGTATCCATGTATGGTCATGAATGCATGTTTATGAGCATGCACGCACATACATTTAACCTGTATGGATCCATATATGTCGATGTTTAGCTGGGTTGCTTAAAAATCTACATTTTCTTAATGAATTTTTAAAATTTTATATTTTTATTCAAGTCTAACACTTATTCGCTACTATAATGTGAAAGAAAAAATTAAAATTTTGCGGGAATGCAATTTCTGCAATTAAATTAAGCTAAATCCGAAACGGATTTATTTATTTTATAAATCCGTTTTGGATTTATCTTAATTCCATTAAGATTATTATTAAATTTTGCTAAAAATATTAAATTTTGAAAATTGAATAAAATGTGGATCATTTAACAAAATAAAATAAATCTAAAAATAAATCCAATGATTAAAAAAGACCAAATATGCACCTGTAAAATATTTGTCCCATGTTGAAAAATGTTTTTTTTTTACCTGAATGCAATAATTGTACCTGTCCCAAAATGAAAAATGTTTTTTTTTTTTACCTGTGGTGTATGTTTTGAATACAATAAGAAAAAAATATGTTAACTTTTGACACTTCGGATTATTTTATACCAAATTTTAGTATTTAATTTTTTAAAAAAATGTAAATATTGTTAATGGAAAAATAATAAATGCAATAATTGTACCTGTTATCAATATTTTTTATATACGTTTAATTCATCAATGGAAAGGGAAATATGTCTAGTTTATTGTAGTGTTAATTTTTTAGTAACATTCAAAAAAACCTTGAAACAGTTCTGGGAAAAAATCTACGAAAAAACTAAAAAAACAAGAAAGTTAATATTTGCACAATATTTGCATGTGGTTATATTTTTTGATCTGAGGTGTGTATTTTAAATGCAATAATTTTACCTGTTATCAATACTTTTTATATACGTTTAATACATCAATGAAAAGGAAAAAATGTCTAGTTTATTGCACTGTTAATTTTTAAGTAACATTCAAAAAAGCCTTAAACACTTTTGGGAAAAATCTACGAAAAAACTAAAAAGTGTATTTGTTACAAAATCATCTTTGAAAGTTGACTTTCAATATCTTAAAAACTGAATGATTTTTTGCAGCAATAAAGACTATTTTATTGTTCATGTAAAACAATTAAAATAATTTTAAAAAATAAACCGAATTATCCTTTTTTTGCAATTAAAATTATGGTGTATAGAAATTTGCCATTTTTTATAAAATCATGTTTTCTGGATTCGTTTATGAATTGGCGCTACTTTTTATTTTTGAAATCTAAACAGAAATATGGCACTATATAACTGTATTTCAGAAAGTAGCAAAATCGGCGTGACTTTTTTGTTAAGAGTTTTGTATATGCCAACAAAAGAAAAAAGAAACACTAGCAGCTTTAAAAAGAAAATACAATTAAACTTATCATATTTTCTATTTTATTTATTATTTTGTTTTTATTAATTAATTTATATATTAATTAATTTCACACTTTATCGTAAATATGTATATTACTTTTTTCTGATCAATTGTGGTACATATTACATATAATTTGATTTTTTTTAATTGATCAACTCTAATCTCTATATATAAAAGAATAACGTGACTGACTGACTGACTGACTGACTCAACATCGCCCAGCCCAAACCGCTGAAGCTAGGAAGTTGAAATTTGGTATGTAGGTTCCTCTTTCGGCGTAGACGTCCGCTAAGACGGGATTTTTGGAAATTCCTACCGGAACGGGCAAAAAGGGGAAAAGTCTCCCCCTTGGCGGTCTGCCAAAACCCCTTTGGCTAGAAAGCTGAAATTTAAGATATGTGTTCCTTGGAGTATGGGCTAACTTTTCTGGAAAGTACTTTCTGGAATTTTGGACAGGGACGTTGTAAAAATGGGGGTTAAAAAGGGGAAAAAGTCCCCCTTGACGGCCTGCCCAAACCGCTGGAGGTAGGAAGTTGAAATTTGGTATAAAGGTTCCTCCACTATCGTAGACATCCACCAAGACGGGAGTTTTGGAAATTTTTACAGGGACGGGCAAAAAGGGGAAAAAGTCTCCCCCTTGACGGTCTGCTCAAACTGCTGGAGCTATGAAGTTGAAATTTGGTATGTAGGTTCCTCGACCGGTGTAGACGTCCGTTGAGACGGCATTTTTGGAAATTCTTATCGGGAGGGGCAAAAAGGGGACAAAAAAAGTACCTTTTTCCAAAAAAGTACCTTTTCCCAAAAAAAGTACCTTTTTCCAAAAAAAGTACCTTTTTCCAAAAAAAGTACCTTTTTCCAAAAAAAGTACCTTTTTCCAAAAAAAAGTACCTTTTTCCAAAAAAAGTACCTTTTTCCAAAAAAAGTACCTTTTTTCAAAAAAAGTACCTTTTTCAAAAAAAAGTACCTTTTTCCAAAAAAAGTACCTATTTCCAAAAAAAGTACCCTTTTCCAAAAAAAGTACCTTTTTCCAAAAAAAGTACCTTTTTCCAAAAAAAGTACCTTTTTCCAAAAAAGTACCTTTTTCCAAAAAAAGTACGTTTTTCAAAAAAAAGTACGTTTTTCCAAAAAAAGGACCTTTTTCCAAAAAAAGTACCTTTTTCCAAAAAAGTACCTTTTTCCAAAAAAAGTACCTATTTCCAAAAAAGTACCTTTTTCCAAAAAAGTACCTTTTTTCAAAAAAAGTACCTTTTTCCAAAAAAAAGTACCTTTTTCCAAAAAAAGTACCTTTTTCCAAAAAAAGTACCTTTTTCCAAAAAAAAGTACCTTTTTCCAAAAAAAAGTACCTTTTCCCGAAAAAAGTACCTTTTTCCAAAAAAAGTACCTTTTTCCAAAAAAAGTACCTTTTTCCCAAAAAAGTACCTTTTTCCAAAAAAAAGTACCTTTTTCCAAAAAAAAGTACGTTTTTCAAAAAAAATTACCTTTTTCCAAAAAACAGTACCTTTTTCCAAAAAAAGTACCTTTTTCGAAAAAAAGTACCTTTTTCCAAAAAAAAGTACCTTTTTCCAAAAAAAAGTACCTTTTTCCAAAAAAAAGTACCTTTTTTCAAAAAAAGTACCTTTTTCCAAAAAAAAGTACCTTTTTCCAAAAAAAGTACCTTTTTCCAAAAAAAGTACCTTTTTCCAAAAAAAGTACCTTTTTCCAAAAAAAGTTCCTTTTTCCAAAAAAAATTCCTTTTTCGAAAAAAAGTACCTTTTTCCAAAAAAAATTCCTTTTTCGAAAAAAAGTACCTTTTTCCAAAAAAAGTACCTTTTTCCAAAAAAAAGTACCTTTTTCCAAAAAAAGTACCTTTTTTCAAAAAAAGTACCTTTTTCCAAAAAAAGCACCTTTTTCCAAAAAAAGTACCTTTTTCCAAAAAAAAGTACCTTTTTCCAAAAAAAGTACCTTTTTCCAAAAAAGTACCTTTTTCCAAAAAAAGTACCTTTTTCCAAAAAAAGTACCTTTTTCCAAAAAAAGTACCTTTTTCCAAAAAAAATTCCTTTTTCCAAAAAAAGTACCTTTTTCCAAAAAAAAGTACCTTTTTCCAAAAAAAAGTACCTTTTCCCGAAAAAAGTACCTTTTTCCAAAAAAAGTACCTTTTTCCAAAAAAAGTACCTTTTTCCAAAAAAAATTCCTTTTTCCAAAAAAAATTCCTTTTTCCAAAAAAGTACCTTTTTCCAAAAAAAGTACATTTTTCCAAAAAAAAGTACCTTTTTTGAAAAAAGTACCTTTTCCCAAAAAAAAGCACCTTTTCCCAAAAAACATATTTTTCCAAAAAAAATACCTTTTTCAAAAAAAAGTACCTTTTCCAAGAAAAAGTACCTTTTCCCAAAAAAAGTACATTTTTCTAAAAAAATTTTCCTTTTCCCAAAAAACATAAATTTTTTCAAAAAAATACCTTTTTCAAAAAAAGTACCTTTTCCAAAAAAAAGTACCTTTTCCCAAAAAAAGTACCTTTTTCTAAAAAAATTTTCCTTTTCCAAAAGTACCTTTTCCAAAAAAAGTACCTTTTTCCAAAAAACATACATTTTTCCAAAAAAAACACCTTATTAAAAAAAATACCTTTTCCAAAAAAAGTACAAATAAAGTACTTTGTAAAAACAAAGTATCTTTTTCCAAAAAATTTCGTTTTTCCAAAAAGTACCATTTAAAATAATATATAATTTCAAAAAAACTACTTTTTTCCCTCCCCCACGGATATCTCCACTAAAACAAGGTTTCTTGATATTCGGCATAGACGTGCGCTAAGACGGGATTTTTGGAAATTCCTACCGGAACGGGCAAAAAGGGGAAAAGTCTCTACATAAACAGTCTCACAAATTGGAAAAGTGCCTGCCCAAACCACTGGAGGTAAGAAGTTGAAATTTGGTATAAAGGTTCCTCCACTGTAGTAGACATCGACTAAGTTTGTATTTTTGGAATTCCCTACAGGATATCCCAAAAGGAAACTCGGGATGTGAGTTCCTCCTTCTGTGTAGGCGTCCGCTTAGACGGAATTTTTGAAATTCCTATCGGGAGAGGAAATAAGATAAAACTCTCCTCCTGACGGCTTGCCCAATCCCTTTTGGCCAACCTAAAATTTTAAATATGTATTCCTTGGAGTAGGACTAACTCACCGGCAACGTAATTTTTCTATTTTGGAACAGCAACATAGTAAAAATGGTGGTTGAAAGGGAAAAATGTCCCCAATAACGGCCTGTCCAAACCGCTTAGGCAATGCAGTTGAAATTTGGTATGAATGTTCCTCATCCATCGCAGATAGCCGCGAAGATGGAATTTTTGTAAATTCCTAAAGGGAGGGGCAAAAAGAAGAAAAGCCTCACCTTGGGGGCCGGTAAAAACCCCTTCGGCTAGAAACCTGAAGATTAAAATGTGGGTCCCTGGAGTAAGGGCTAACTTATTAGAAAGATACTTTTTTGAATTTTGGACAGGGTCGTTATAAAATGGGGGCTCAAAAAGGGAAAGTTGCCCCTTAACGACCTGTCCAAACTGCTGGAACTAGGAAGCTGAAATTCGGTACTTAGGTTCCTCTTCCAGCCTAATTCCAACCGGGAGGGACAAAAAAAGGAAAAGTGTCCCCCTTGACAGCCTGCTCAAACTGCTGGAACTAGGAAGCTGAAATTCCCTGTCGATGGATTTTCGGAAATTCCTACCGAGAGGGGCACAAATAGTAAAAGTTGGCTAGAAACCTGAAATGTAAAACATATGTTACTTGGAGTATGGGCTCACTTACCGGGAAGGTGCTTTTTGGACAGGGACATTGCAAAAATGGGGATTAATGAAGCGAAAAGTGCCGCTTAAAGGCCTGCCCAAACCGCTGGAGGTAGGAAGTTGAAAT
This sequence comes from Leucophora obtusa, assembly GCA_949987735.1. NCBI lineage: Eukaryota > Metazoa > Arthropoda > Insecta > Diptera > Anthomyiidae > Leucophora > Leucophora obtusa. Next base: position 159,010,664 of record OX465295.1, on the reverse strand, counting down.
TTGGTATTAAAGTTCCTCCTCTATTGTAGACATCCGCTAAGATGAGATTTTTGGAAATTTCTACAGGTAGGGTCAAAAACAGGAAAAGTCTCCCCCTTAACGGCCTGGCCAAACTGCTGGAACAAGGGAGCTTAAATTCGGTATTTGGGTTCCTTCTCCAACGTTGACGTCCCCTAAGATGGTATTTTTGGAAATTCATACCGGGAGGGGTAAAAAGGGAAAAAACTTCCCCCTTGACGGCCTGGCCAAACTGCTGGATATAGAGACCTAAAATTATGTATATAGTAGGTTCCTCCTCCAACGCAGACGTCCTCTAAGACGGAATTTTTGGAAATTCCTACCGGGAGGGGTAAAAACGGAATAATTCTCCCCCTTGATGGCCTAACCGAACCTTCAGCTAGAAACCTGTAATATATAATATGTTTTCCTTGGAGTATGGGCTAACTTATCGACAAGGCATTTCTAGGACTTTGGACAGGAACGTGGTAAAAATGGTGGTTCAAAAGGGGAAAATTGCCCCCCCCCCCCCCCGCCTTAACGTCTGCGTCTTTAGCTAGAAACCTAAAACTTAAAGAACAAGTGTATATGAAACACTAAAATTAAGAAACTAAATAGGAAACGAGTGGAATTGAAACACTACACAAGTGGAATGAAATGGATATAAACGTTGAACGAGTGGAATTGAAATTATAGACAATGCAAATGGATTGGAAGAGGGAATTACCTGTTCAAACACTATCCACGGAATATGAAACTTATGTAGCATTGAAACATACTCTCCAAAAAGTTAAACAAATTTTCTAAAAGAGAAAAAACCTTAGAAAAGGAATGGAATTTATATATTCCGATATTTAAACTTCATGTAACGAAGCACCGGTGGAAGAAACCGACGCAGTAAATTTTCCAACTGAATTTGTGAATTTACTTGAATTGCCAGGTCTACCTTTACATAAACTGGAATTAAAAAAAAAAAACTTTAAGACACGCTAACAATGTAGCGGGCTTTGCCCGCTATTTTTAATATTATAAAATGCTATCCAACCCTGCTTTACGTTATTTATTTTCATTCAAAACACAAATGAACAAAACTACTTACGGGTCTATCTACCTAAGTTCGCACTTTACCAAATTATCTTAACATACACACGTATATTGCAATTTATTATGGATTCATTACTAACAATCCACTTTCATGAGAAAAAGTGATCAAATATTTATTTTAAACCCATTGTTGTGCAGAATTATTTATTTGTGGTGGCTGGGTGAAGGCTTTAAATAAAAAAACGAATTTAATAAAAATTGTGGGGGGCGCAGCCCCCCCCCCCCCCCTTAACCTTTAAGGCACGCTAACAACGTAGCGGGCTGCGCCCGCTAGTATACATATATACTAGAGCACCCATGAAATATTTTGAATTTGTAAAAGTGTTATTTTTTTCACCTCCCCACGCATTTTCCAGTAGATTGGGCTTAAAAAATATTATCCCCGCAAAAATTGGTCCTCTCGTATTAAAACAGGCCAGTCACCCGCGGCTTTTACCCCTAAAAATGGACTAAAATTACTTCAAAGCTTCTTTGCGCTATAACTCTTGAAGTAAAGGTTTTACTGAAAAATACTAAATAAGTATATCTACACGCAATAATATGCCTAGCATTTTTCTCATACACATTTTTGACGTATCGATGACCCATCATGTTTTAATCCGAGAGGATCAATTTTCGCGGGGATGTTATTTTTTATACCCCATCTACCAGAAGTGCGTGGGAAGGTGAGAAAATATCACTTTTGCAGATATGGGTGCTCTATTGAGCGCCTTCAGATTGGCACAAATTTAACTCTTAAACGTATTTTAAGTTCTGACTTATTTCTGGCATTGAACCTCAATTTCATACTTTGATGTCTTCAGAGAATCATAGTAGAATTTTATGACTGCGGAACATTTTAACCCTCTAACTCGTCAACTTACGGGTCGTTTGTGGCCCTTTTGAAAATGGTCAAAAAGTAACTTTAATTGAGGAGTTTTTTTTTAAAAATATTTGTCATGAAATTCTACTATACGTCTCAGAAGACATCAAGGTTGAAGATTTAAGTTCAATGCCAGAAATAAGTCAAAACTTAAAATGTGTTTAAGGGTTAATTTCGTACTTATACACAATTGCCGCTCAATTTCCGACAAACCTAAATTTTAGGAGGAAACCGTGTGACTCTTCTATTTCATGTAAAGCACTATGTTGAATATTTCTGTGGAACATTTTAACCCTCTAACTCTTCAGCTTACGGGTCTTTTGTCCCTTTTAAAAACGGGCCAAAAAAGTCCCTTTAATTGAAGAGTTAGAGGGTTAAATAGTTCCACAAAACTGTAGCTCGTAGTGTTTTACATAAGTTCGCTGAACACATCCTATACCCAAAATGGAAGATTCACATGGCTTCCTAATGCACATATTTAAAAAATCAATAACTCATCAGTTTTTAGGCTTTCTGTCATGGAATGGACGAAATATTAAAAAAAAAAAACTTATTTTGCTTTTAATCTACGCTAAATTTCCTACACTCAAATAAAAAAGTCTGTAAAAGTTACAAAAAAACTGTAATATTACAGAAAAATTAACTAATATTAGGCCAGCAGACCGATTAGCTAATTTTAGCAAAATGTGTCTGTAATTATTAGTAAAGTCAAAGTTGTGGAAAAAATTTGTAATAGTTACTAAAATTTAGTATAATTTTAGTATATTCATAATGGAAATCAATTTGCTAAAATTAGCCAAATTCCTTACTAAATATTAGTGAAATTCATTTAGAAGCAAAAATTAGTAATTTTACTATATATTAGTAAAATTTCTGTAAATTTAAAATGGAAATAAAATAGTACTTATACTAAATATTAGTATGCATACTGTATTTTATTTCCAAAAAATCTAAAATAAAATCCATAAAAAATGCTTACGAATAGTAAAATTTATTTCTTTTTAGTTATAAAATGAAATGTAATTTTAAATACGATTTAATTATAAGTAAAGTTTTAAAATTTAAATAACTTTTAGATGAATGATACATTGAATGTATGTATATAAAAAGATAAAAAGATTTATTATAAATATATGTACTAAATAATAGGCTTTTGAGATCAATATCAAATTGATATTCTCATTTAAATTAATTTTTGGAGTATTAATATATATAAGTATTTAAAGTCACACATTCATTTAATGCAAATTTTTATAAGTATTCACTTTTAAAAGTATAAAAAAATGCCCACATTTATTCCAAATTAATGTATGTACATTTTATTATTTATCTATTACGCTCGGTTTCATATTTAAAGTTAACTTGAACTTAACGATATTGAAAGATAAAATGTAAAAAATTGTATACGAAATAACAAATTAAATAACTAATGCTTAACTCAAAAACCTTCAGTATGAAAACCACCGTGTAGGTTTTTGAGTTTACTTTTATTAATCCATTATTTTTTTTTGTTTCGTACACAAATTTCTTGGCATTTTCTTTTGTTTAATAGTGAAGTTAAAGACTTCAGTATGAAACTCAGCTGTAAAGATTATAATTAGAAATTAAGAGTTTCAAAGTTAACAAAAGTAGGCAATTGTTATTTCCTTTAATTAATAAATTGATGCGAAAACAGCGAAAAATAACATGTTTTAAACGACTTAAACTGTGACATTATCAAATTAACTAACATAGGAGTAAAATTTATAAATTTTTCTCTTCATTTATATTTTTTAGATAAGTTGTCAGGCTAAGGATTGCTGTTGATAACTTGTCTTTAGGAAAATTGATTCCAAAAAAATGTGATTGAAGAGCCATACATGTTTACATTCAATCGGATATTTAAAATGAAAAACCACATAAATATGAAAAAGACATGTCAAAGCCCCTAAAATACTTTCTAGTTTATAAGTAACAGTGTCAAATTTTACAAAAATATATTTATAAACTGCGTGCTATTAAATCATTGATACCATTACCACGATCGACGTATTCGCCTCCACGCTTAAAGGATACCGACACTTTATTCTTCCAAGCTTCACGTGTGCTACAAAACTGTAGATAAAAAAATAGAAGTTAATTTTTGCTACATATAAATTAATATAAAGACAATAAACTTACTAAAAATGCACACATAAATTCACTAACAGCTTGAACCTTTGTACCCACTGTAAATATCTCATGAATAATATCTTCCAAACAAATAATGGTTAATTTTTTGCCATTGATACGAGCAAAACCTTTTTAAATACCAATTCACGTATGGTACCAATATTGGGATAACCATATGTAATTGTAAAATTATGTATCGCTTTTCCATAATTTTATGGTTTTGTCATTTTCCAAAGCCGCCGAAGCAATAATATTCTCTGTTGGATGACAAGCAGTATACAACACAGTGTCGGTGTGACCCTGTCATTTCTGGACCACCTCTTTCGATTGTAGATTCCAGATGTAAATCATATTAACTGCCGGAAACAACCCACAAAAAATATTACAAACATTTAAAACAAATTTATAGATAAAAAAAATTCTTGCCTTTAACTAACATTTCCTCCAGTTACTGAAAAATTTGCAAAAATACAATATTTTTCATTTTTATGTCCAGTGAAGGTTTTTAAACATTTTCCTTTTGAATAGTCCCATAATTTCAAAGTATTATCCAAAGTAGCCGAAAATATATACTTGCCATCATCTATTAAAGTCTTCAAACACTGACCACTGGCTGTATCCCAAATACGACATAAGCCAACATAGCTAGAAGAGACAATTAACGAACCATCACGATTAAAATGAACGGCCGAGACAGGTCAATTAGTAAAATTTCGAAATTATTTCTTTTCCCACTTCTGGTACTCACATGAACTCGCCAACCATTCCCCATTGGGTGAAAACAGCTGATACTGCCTTGGTATGACCAGCCAAAGTAAACTTTAAAGTATAATTGGGTTTTACGGATAAAGACGATTTATTTGAAGATGAGGATGTTGTTCCGGTCGAAGATGATGTTTGAAGAGTATTAGGACCACTGGGTGCGGTGGGCGTATGTTGTGGAGCAAGTACCCCAGGATGACCACCATGTACTGGTCCAATATGTACCATTGTTATTGATTTTTACAAGTTATTATTTTAATTCACTTTATTTTTTTAACTATCAAAACACTACCGAATGTTTTTGTTGAAAAACCTCGTGCTTAGAGTTGTGTCGTTCATGAACGAACTAGTTCATTTGAACGGTTCAGTTCATTGAACGATATGACATCGTTCACCGTTATTCGTTCTTTTCGTTCAATCGTTCATTTCGTTCAATCGTTCATTTCGTTCAATCGTTTATTTCGTTATTTTTTTTTAGTCATAGAAAATTTGTATCCCTTTCTTATTAATTTTATTACAGAATTTAATGTTTTTCTTAATAATTTAAAATTTTTAATAAAATTGTAATTTTCTGACGCTATTAATCTATGCACAATAAAATTAATACAAACATCATATCGCTGACATGCAATCGGCTCTTGCAGTGATGCCAGAGATCAAATGTCACTTTTAGTTTTCATTTTAATTTTGTAATAGAAAAACAACAAAAAATTTGGTAAAAAAGAATGGAAAAGTGTTTAGTTTTTTTTATTATGTGTCGGTTAATATTAATGTTCCATAAAATTTGTTGTTTTTCTAAAAAAATTTTTGATATTTCTTATCCATGAAATGGTCAAGTGTTCTCCTTTGCAATTGATATCATTTTGACGTTTCGCTGCAATGGTTTTGACATTTCATATCATATAATTTATTGCATTTGAAGACACCGGGTTAGCACGCGTGCAATTTACAGTTGTTTATATTATATATGTTTAAAGGAAAACTGGTCAATATTTTGTTACAATTTATATTTAAGGATTTTTTTCTTAATTGTCTATAAATTTTTATATTCATTTATAAAAATTAATGCAGTTTTCATTATTTGTAATTGTCGCCATAAAGCGCAATTACAAAAGCACCTCCCAGTACGACTGCTCTTAATGAACTAAAACAGCAAAAACAGTAACATCGATACACACGATGGAAAATTGAGTTAGGAAACACAAAATATCAAAAAATTTTGATAACACGAATGTCAACACGATACATTAGCGGCCATATAGACTTCCAAGTATGCTGTACAGCATGCTGGCCGGCTTTATGAATTTGACCATGTAATGTCTAATTTGACGGTTTGTCAAGCATGTTGGACGAAAAACAAAATTTTTTGATTTTTCGGCAAGTTTGACAAACACGCTTTACCGTATATTGAAAAAAATCATCAAACATTTCAGAATTTTACATTTTTAATAAGTTATTTTGTGACAAGAAAGGGATAACGTTAATAAATAAACTAGGGATGTGCGATTAATCGATTAATCAAACAGTATGATTAATCAGAACTTTGATTAGTCAATTAATTGATTAGTTGAAAATTTTATTAATCAGAATTATGATTAATCGATTAATTTGAATTTTGATTAATCAAAACTTGAATAATTTCAATTAATATTTAAAATAGAAAAATACGGAAATTTTATCCTTGTTTTGTGGCGATACTTTATATAGCTCAGACTTGACCAACTCCGTTCCTAAATTTAAAGTCTCTATTTTGAACTGGCGTTAAAAAGCGTCGTCAATGGAGAAAATCAAGATATTATTCAATTATTCATAAATTTGATTAATCAAAATCATGATTAATCAATTAATCATTATTTTGAATAATCGAAATAACTGATTAATCGATTAATTATGTTTTTGATTAATCAAAATTATTGAATAATCGATTAATTGATTAATCAGAATTTTGATTAATCAGGAAGTTTGATTAATCGATTAATCGCACATCCCTAAAATAAACTAAAAATGCAAAAACAGAAATTCAAAACTGAAATTCCAAGAAAAAAATTAATAAAAATAATTTCGTCATTATCATCCGCTGTGTTGATTTTGTGGTTTTGAAGTAAAGTTTTACAGCATGCTTGTCCGTGTATACCAAAAACCATTTTTTTGTTTGTCAAACAAGCTGGACAGCATGCTTGCTCGTATATAGGCCGCTATTGACATAAGCGGACTTTATACGATCAAATACACGGTCAAGCATGCTGTAAAATGTACCTTCAAAAACACAAAATTAACACAGCGGATGATAATGACGAAATTATTTTTTTAATTTTTTTTCTTTGAATTTAATTTTTTTTCTTCTGTTTTTCCATTTTTTAGTTTTTTTATTAACGTTATCCCTTTCTTGTCACAAAATAACTTATTAAAAATGTAAAATTCCCTAATGTTTGATGATATTTTCCATTACACTGTAAAGCGTGTTTGTCAAACCTGGCGAAAAATCAAAAAAATTTGTTTTTCGTCCAACATGTTTGACAAGCTGTCAAATTAGACACTACATGATCAAATTCATACAGCCGTCCAGCATGCTGTACAGCATGCTTGATTTTCTATAGGTCGCTATACACGAAGGGCATTTTGTGACGAATGTTCCTTCGTGTGTAGGCAGCTTTAGAATAAAAAACAATTGTACCATTTACAGTAAAATTCTTTTAAGCTAAACTTGGTTAAAGACGAATTATCGGTTAATACGAACTAATTTGAAAGACGTTTTGGCATCAATTTTCGTATAAAAAAGATCATCTGCTTTATGAAACGCTTCGTCATATTTATTGCCGATGATTGATTTATGAAGCAGTTTCATCAATATGATAACTCTTTTTTTCACCGAGTGTACGAATATGGATGATAAAAATACATATTGAAAAAATTGCAAACTAATTTGTATTTATAGCAAAGAAATATTCGAAAAAAGCAAAAAAAAAAAAACGTGGAAATATAAACATGAAAAAACAACAAAAAAATTTAGTGAACAAATCTATTTTTATTATAAATGTAAAAAAACGCTTAAAAACAACTTGGTTTTCTGGTAATCATATTGCAACAAAAATTTCTATCAGGTTGTGTATATTTTCAAAAAAAAAAAAAAAAAAATTAAACTTCCAAAATAAAAAAGATTAGTAATTTTTTTTTGCTAATTTTAGCTAATCGGGTTTCAAAATTTAGTAAAATTAAATTTGTAGATTTAGCAACTCAAATTAGTAAAAAATTCTGTAATTTGTAAAATGAGAATACCAAATTATTTTACTAAAAAACAACTTTATACTAAAAATTAGTATAATACATACTAGTATAATAAAATTGGAAACCGTTTTACTAATTTTTATACTAACTTTTTTTTTTAGTGTATTATATGATGAAGAGTATACGTATTTACAAGTCTCCAAAATTAAATGAGAGACATTCAAAGTTTAGTTTTGACAAAAAATTTTATGTTTACCGCTTAAAACAACACTAACGGTCATGGGAGGGTTAAAAGTTTGTATAAAGAAAATGTTTGCATTTTCATTGTGTAAACAACAGCTATATAACTTAATCACCAGAAACTTCTAGTTTTAGAGTTATAGATGAATAAATCCATTAACCTTTTTTAGGGTAATATTGAGGACATAAATGTAAACGGCCTGGCCGGGTTACATCGCAGAAACCCAATTTTTGGACATATCTTATTTTTTACTCTCACCCTATCCGAAAATGGGCGGGGAACTGCAGAAATAACACTTTTGCAGTTCCCCGCCTTAATGTATACGCAAAATTTGTTATTAATATGACACTAACTTACAACAATTGATTTTTTGTACAAATTACTACACCCAAAAAAATACATGGTAGTTAATCTCTATTTTTTTTAGTTGTGTTGTCATATGTTGGCTGAACAGAAACATTTATTTTAACAAAATTTATTCCTGTTTTTTTTTTGGCTTAAAATAAAATCTGTTAATTTGAAAACATTTTTTGTTAAATTTCAAAAATCTAAAATTAAGCAAACTTTATTTATTTATTATTTTGTTTTTGTTAATTAATTTATATATAAATTAATTTCACACTTTATCGTAAATATATTACTTTTTTCATGGATTCAATTGGTACGTAGTACATATAATTTGGAGTTTTTTTAATTGTTCGACTCTGATATATTTATATTAGAGTGTCCCTTATAAATTATTTGGTCAATTTTCGACACGCATGCCCCCCAATTTTTTTACAAATGGTCCCAAATTAAAGAAATCGATTTTTTTTTTTGGAAAACGTTAACCCGTGCCGAGTTGCGGCCGAAAATGGCCCATGTTGAAAAAAGTGTATTATTATTAAAAATTCCCAAAATTATAAATTTTGAAAATTTAGTATTTTGTTTCATTTATTCATTTATTATACTCAAAATGATTCAGACATGGAATTTTGACTTCATCAGATATCATTAACCCACTTTAGCCGTGTTTTTTTAAAATTAATTTTAAAGATTTTTTAAAATGCCCAATTTGGAGATGTCGATTACTGTTTGTACCACATAATAGTTGATATTAAAGAAAAAAAATAAATTGGAAAAGTGATAATTCGAGTTTGTGTTTTTCCAATTTAATAAAAATCTGATAAATGTTTTCTGTGAATTTCCTAGTGGATCTTTTTTTTGTGAAAAATGAGAACATTAACCCTATATGGATCAAGTTATTGAAAATAGGACATGTCAGATATGCTTGAACATGTTATATACACTGCGGTGCAAAATTATAGCCGCATGTACTTTTTAGCAGTTTTGTGCATATACAAAACAAAATTCAGAAATCTGTGTATGCCATCTGAATGACCTTCAAAAATAATGAAAAAAACAACAAACAAATATTTGTTTTTGTTTTTTAAAAAACCATTATAACAAATTCTTTGTTTTTTTGTTGGTGCATAATTATAGCCGCAGTTTAAAAAAACAATTTATTAAGTTAACGGTAAAGCCAGTTTTAGTTTTTTTTCTTTTATTCTTATTTGCTTTGATTATTTATTATTTGCTAATTGCATTTTAGTCTTAATTTCGCTATGCCACGTGGTTGTTATTTGTCCGATATTGAAAAAGGCAAAATTACTGCTTTTCAAGAAGAAGGCATTAGTTTTCGAGGAATTGCTCGGAAAATAAACCGATCTGAAAAGGTGGTACACTCATAGAAATAAATCCGTAAAAATAGCAGAAAAAGTTACTAAAAATTAGTTAAAAATGATGCTGCAGAAAAAACTGCTAAAATTAGCAGATTTTTTTACTAAATACTAGTAAAATGAGAACAGCAAAATTAAAACTGTTAAATTTACAGAATTTTAGTTATATTTAGGCTAACTTTTAGTTAATTGAAAATAGCAAATTGTATTGTAAAATCTGCAGAAAATTTTGCTAAATATTTGTAGACTAAAAATAGCAAAAATAAACTGTTAAATCTACAAAATTTTTGCTATTTTTAAGCTAAATTTAGTTGAATGCAAATAGCAGTCTATTCTGCTAAAATCAGCAGAAATATTTGCTAAAAAATTGTAAACTGCTGTTTTCAAAAGGCTCAATTTTTATTTGCATTTAAAAAAAAAATCGAAAAAAAAACTTCGAAAATTTTAAATTTTTTGGTGATTTTTTAGGCTACTAATTATTTAGCAAAATTTTTTGCTGATTTTAGCAGGTTAATTTGCTAATCTCCATTTACAAAAATTTAGCTCATATATAACTAAAATTCTGTATATTTAACAGTTTTAGTTTTGCTGTTCCTATATTACTAATATATAGCAAAAATAATCTGCTAATTTAGCAGTTTTTTTCTGCAGCATCATTTTTAACTAATTTTTAGTAGTTTTTACTAAATTTTTTACGGACTTTTTTCTATTAGTGTACGCAATTTTTTGAAAAATCCTTCAAATTACGGACAAAAGAAAAAAAATGCTGGTAGAAAACCCCAACTCTCAGATCGGAATAAACGCAAGATAATCAGAATCGCTAGCAACTCCACAAAAACTTCCAAGCAAATTGCACAGGAATGTGATTTAAATGTGTCCCGTTGGACTTTAAACCGTGTGCTAAAGCAGTCCTCAGTTATTTGCCGCCAAAAAATGAAGAATGCACCACGATTACTGCCACGGCACAAAAGTGCACGCTTGGATTTTGCAAAAAATAACATGACTACAGACTGGAATAAGGTAAGTCAAATTAAGATATCTCTAGCCAGCACTGATTTGAAAATTTCTTTTTACAGATAACTTTTTCTCATCCGAAAAAATTTCTTTTTACAGATAACTTTTTCTCATCCGAAAAAATTATCTGTAAAAAGAAATTTTCAAATCAGTGCTGGCTAGAGATATCTTAATTTGACTTACCTTATTCCAGTCTGTAGTCATGTTATTTTTTGCAAAATCCAAGCGTGCACTTTTGTGCCGTGGCAGTAATCGTGGTGCATTCTTCATTTTTTGGCGGCAAATAACTGAGGACTGCTTTAGCACACGGTTTAAAGTCCAACGGGACACATTTAAATCACATTCCTGTGCAATTTGCTTGGAAGTTTTTGTGGAGTTGCTAGCGATTCTGATTATCTTGCGTTTATTCCGATCTGAGAGTTGGGGTTTTCTACCAGCATTTTTTTTCTTTTGTCCGTAATTTGAAGGATTTTTCAAAAAATTGCGTACCACCTTTTCAGATCGGTTTATTTTCCGAGCAATTCCTCGAAAACTAATGCCTTCTTCTTGAAAAGCAGTAATTTTGCCTTTTTCAATATCGGACAAATAACAACCACGTGGCATTGCGAAATTAATGGCGTTTTCTTTTCTGAAAATAATGTTGCCTTTTTTTTGCATTTTGCTTTTGAATTGCCTTTTTTGTGTTCTTTTCTAAATTAAGGGTAACATTCTAAGAGGGCTAGGTGTTCTTTTCTAAAAATGTTGCCTAAATAAAGGGCAAAAAGGCAAAATTTTTCGCCCTCAAAAAATTTACGGGGTAGAGTGTTGCCCTGTTTTTTTCTTTATGTCAATGCCATGTGTATATACTGTAATGTTTTTTGCCAGCTAACTCACAACTTGGTGGCCTAGGGGGTACTATCATGGCTTCTGATGCAGTAGGTCGCAGGTTCAAACCCCGGTTGGAGCAAAATATTTTTTTTTGTTTTTATAAAATTTTAATTAGATTTTTATAGTTTTGCTGTTATTTAGTATTTAACAATTTTTTAGGCTAAAAATAAATAAAAAATTATACAATTTGCTTTAAATATGAAAAAAAAAAAAAATTTAATTGAAAAAAGAAAATACATAAAAAAATTTATTTTTTACTTTGTCTGGAATTTGAACCCGTCCAGCCCATGTCAAAGGCAGGCATCACAACCACTAGGCTACAATTAGTAATAGTTTGCGTAAACAATATTGCATACGAGTATACAATACACATACATATGTTTAGAAAAATGCAACAGTGATTTTATTGTGTTCTATTCTGATTGAAAAAATGTAACATTTTAATGGGGTGAGGGCAACATTTTTAAAATGTTGCCTTTTAACAAGGCAACATTTTTTTCCAGAAAAGAAAACGCCATAAGACTAAAATGCAATTAGCAAATAATAAATAATCAAAGCAAATAAGAATAAAAGAAAAAAAACTAAAACTGGCTTTACCGTTAACTTAATAAATTGTTTTTTTAAACTGCGGCTATAATTATGCACCAACAAAAAAACAAAGAATTTGTTATAATGGTTTTTTAAAAAACAAAAACAAATATTTGTTTGTTGTTTTTTTCATTATTTTTGAAGGTCATTCAGATGGCATACACAGATTTCTGAATTTTGTTTTGTATATGCACAAAACTGCTAAAAAGTACATGCGGCTATAATTTTGCACCGCAGTGTATATCGCTGGACGCGTTTCTAAAAAATCTTTCCTATGATACCCAATTGAGTATGTTTTCTTCAGCTAAGATGAAAATTTCTTACAAAAACTAAAAAAAGACCTTTTTTAAAAATGGTCCAGCTCGTGAGATCTCATTGCTAGACCCGAAATATTTTGGGAATCATAATAAAATAAACCAAAGTTTATTTTGAGGGGGGCACTTTTTTAAAGAATTTTTTCTGTCCATATAAGGTGAGTTGTAGGTAATTATGTATGTATGTATGTAGGTAATTATAAAATCCGTACCGAAATTTAATTAGAAATGGAATTGGATTCTGTAAATGGTATTTTATTTTTTTCTCTTTGCCAATTTCTGCATGATTTCTGGAATAGAAAAACTTCACATTTTGGTTACGTTTTTCTACAAAAACACGTAACATTTTTAAAAATGAGAATCCATTTAGAAAAACGTGTAAGTCCACACAATGTAATCGATTTTGTGTACTTCACATTGTGCGTACTTACGATATGGGATACTTGTGTATAACAATTGTATATGAAATTAAAAATATTTAAAATTTTTCAAAAATTTTGTCTAACTTATATGCCACAATACTTGTGTGTACTCACGAATTATATTGGCTTGTGGGCCATTACAATGCGGCCATACCCTGGGTAAAGTAAGCCAGCTTGTGTGTAGAGTTTGAAAGCACTCGGGGATTCTAGTAAGTACACACAAGTATCTCCGAATACGTTCAAATCCTACACACAAGCTGGCTTACTTTACCCAGGGTATGGCCGCACTGCAATGGCCCACAAGCCAATATACTTCGTAAGTACACACAAGTATATTGGCATGTAAGTTAGACAAAATTTTTGAAAAATTTTAAATATTTTTAATTTCACATACAATTGTTATACACAAGTATACACTCAACCAAAAAAGTCTGTAATGGCTGCTGAAAATGTTGCTGTTATTACGGGAAGTTTAACTGTTTTGAGCCCAGCGGTATTTTTTTGTTAATTTTAGCACCAATGTCTGCTGATCTGTAATACAATAAAATTAGTAGAAAAAATTAGTAGCCGGTACTAAATTTTAGTAAAATTTATGTAAACTGCAATTCAAAATCGATTTGCTAAAATCAGTTAAAAAACTTTTTAAATATCATAATTTTAGTACATACAACGAAATTAGTATAAATAATTAGTTGCAGCTACCAAATTTCAGTAAATTGTTGTAAACTGTAATTTAAAATCAATCTGCTGAAATTAGCAAAAAAGTGTACTAAAAAACAAAAAAAAACTGTAAAATCTAAAAAAAAAATTTTTTCTTTCGATTGTAATAAGCCTATAATTACTTCATCGTACTTGAAATTTAGAGCCAAAATTGCAAACGTTTCTCCAGTTATTACCTTTTTATGCAATGGAGATACAATAAAATTTTCTGAGTGTTATTTCCAAACTAAGAATATATCAATACCCGGTTAAAAATAGCAATATGTTTTCATGTGTGGTCCCGTATGATCGCCCATATATCTACGATAACGAAAATTGAGGTAATATGTAGATATATGCGCATGTATTATCACATATTTGAGTACATACGTGTCTACATATATATGTATTTCATATATGCTGTTAATAAAATATATACTTCTTGTTAATATATAAAAATTCTTTTTTTATTTTCTACATTGTTCATTATACTTACATTTTACTTATATTCTATATAAAAATACAATTTTTTATATGAAATCAAAACTTATATTAACGAAACTTACAAAGTATAAACCGTGCTACGAAATCGACGCATAAATTGCGAATTCTTGCTTAAAAATCTGTTCTTTAAGACCATTCACACAACTTTTTAACTTAAGGTTTGTTTTCCGAAATCCTGCTTATTGAAATATACTCATAATTCAAGCCAACAGCCATATTATAAAAAAAATTAGATGCGGATCCAGAGGTAGAGATATTCTACAACAGTTTAACATACTTTTATAAGATTCTGGAAATATATAAGGTGGTGTAGGGTTAGTAACGCGCTTGAGCAATCGCCAGCATTCAATTTTGTTTAGTAGTACCTTTATCTTTGAAAAAAAAATCTTTGTTTCTGTTGACAATAAACTAACAAACGGCCCCGAAAGTCGATAAAAATGCCGGATTACTTCGATGTAACACTATTAAAATACTCCTTGGAAACCAAAATTTTAAATAAGACGTAAACCCCTATTTTCTTTATTTCATCTCTGTTATGGCTAGAGTTAGCTAAAAACCGAAAAATTTGAAAACCGCGGTTTCGGTTTTTAAAAATTGTGAAAACCGCGGTTTCGGTTAATTTTCGGTTTTCATGTGACATTAACAGAATTGTTTTAAAACAAATAAATATGTATAAAAATTAAATACGTATTTTAACTCGTTCAAAATATTTATTAAAATTCGATTGAATATCTCACTCGAATAAAGGCAATAGCGCCGTTTCGAAACCTTTGTAGAAAAAAAAATGAGCGGAAGCTCGTTATAAATAAAAATTTTCTATTTTGTATGCATCTAGAGCTGTATTTTCAAGAGTTTAAATTTAAATTTTAGCAATTTGGTTAAAAGAATTTAAAGGTAAATTTTTTAAAATTTCGCGGACTACGAAATATGACTATAAAAAATACGCGGTGGAAAGCTGAACTGAATATATAAAACTCAACATCTCTTAAACCACTTTACTTTTTGGTGTATTTTTTTCTAAAATTATAAGAATCAGTTTATGTTATCCGTAATAAAAAAAATTTCTTTAAAGTAATACTTAATGGAGAAAATGTTCATTACAATTAAATAAGAAATTTTGTAAAATAGGAGCTGAGGCACTTTCGAAATTCAATAATATCCGAGTTAACGTTTTTCTGAGAGCTCAGAAATTATGCTCGCAAAAGACTCTAAAATATGATCAATTTCAAGGTGCTCAAACTTGTATTCAAAATTTTTAAAAAATGTTTTCATTGCTCATAAATGTCTAAAAATGAATCATAAATGACACATACTGGCTCAGAAAATTCAAAATTTTCCAATAATGCTCATAATTTCGAGTATTTTGTGAATCATAAAAGTGCGCTAAGAAAGAGTCTTCATCGGTGAAGAAATACACAGTCATGTAGCTATGATTTCATAAGGTCTTAGGGCTGTTATGAGTCTTTTCGGATTCTAATTGTACACTGGGATGCAATTCAATTAATTAAGTGGTTAAAGTATTTATTGAAAACCGACTTATTTTTGTCGGTTTTCGGTTTCGGCTTGAAAAACCGCGGTTTCGGTTTCGAATAAAACCGAACAGCAAACTCTAGTTATGGCCACCTTTGAAAATCTGAGTTTTGATTTATTCTCCTAGAATGGAAAAACCATTAGTGCATACAATTTACAGGCGTATAACCAATGGAAAACGTTTAAAACTTACCTGGCAAATAAAATTTGTCCTTCTATAAAGATTTTCCATCGAAATATCACATTTTAAATGATTTTTAAAAACAATTTAAACAAAATATAAAATACAGAATTAATAGAAAAAGAAAAATGTTGACATTTTAATTTTGAAATTTGTACCACAGAATTTTCTTATTAAAAATTTTTTGAAATTTAATTAAATTTCAAATTGCATTCAAAATTCATTTTAAGAAAATTAAGATTTTTCTTGTTATATCAGAATTCATTATGTCAAAAATGTTTAAATTTTATTAAATCAGGAATAACAATGCAGAGTTGAGGTTATAAAATATAGATAGCATGATACAAAAAATATATAAGTGCAAAAAAGAAAGGAACAAAATCCACTCAGAGTGGAGTATTACAGCATTGTGAATCTGACTTTAAACAGAAACTACACTCATAGAAATAAGTGTGTAAAAAGAGCAGAAAAAGCTACCAAAAATTAGCAAAAAAGGCTCCGCTATTAAAACTACTGAAATCAACAGAACTTATTTACTAAATATAATAAATATACCAATGAAATATAAGAAATATACCAATGACTCAAATTTAAGCAAATTGCAGTTTACCTCTGAAGAAACTTTTTAACCAAAAGTAGCTAAAACACTGCTATATCTACAAATTTTTAGTTATATTTGTCTAAAATTAGTTGAATGCAAATACAAACTACTCTGCTGAAATCATCAGAAATATTTAGTGACTATTAGTTTTTTAAATCAACTAACAAAAAATATTAAGCACATACCTCTGATGATTTCCGAAAGGCAGATTGTTAGATTTTTTAATTTAACAAAAATTTGCTGTCTTTAGTCGACAAAATTATTTTGCATGAAGTTATGATTTTAGCAAATCATCAATAAAATAAAAACATGTCCGTTAAAAGCTAAATTACGATTTTCAAAAGTTTCACAACTGAATAAAAGTTTTTAAATTATTAAGGTTTTTATTCAGATTTATTTAATCTCTAATCTATTTTAATCTATTATTTATGAATGGGAAAAATTAGTTCTTTAATAACATTTAATAAGATATTAGATTTATGTGATTTAGGTATAATAAAGCAATGAAAACAAATAAAAAAAGAGATAAAATATGCCAAATAATGAAATCGGAAATCCCGGGATTTTTTCAAGCCCAATCCCGGGATTTCGGGATTTCTAAATCCCGAAAATCCCGGGATTGGGATTTCGGGATCGGTATCCCTAATATATAGGTAGATTCTTTATTTGTTTTTTTCTTTTAATTTTGTTACAAAAATATTTTCTTATTTAAATACAGCATGGTTTGAAACCGTCCGCTGGATAATTGGTTTTTTTTATTATACCCTACACCACTATGTGGTCATTATACCCTACACCTAGGGTTGTCACATCGCAAAAGTCTAATAACTTGACACTTCGCAAAAAATAACTTGATTTAAAAAAAAAACTTAACAATAAAAAAAATTGAATGTGCTTATGTGTGCAGTAGGGTCATTCTTAATACAAAAATTTATAATTTTTGAATACACTCGCCATTTTATTAAGATTCATAAAAAAATGTCGGTTTTTTGGAATTTTCGGGGACAAATTCGATAGTGCTACCAGCCTTTGAAGTTTGGACATATGGGTTAAATTGACCAAATAAAAAAAAAATACGTAAAATTACAAAACTGACGAAATTGATTAATGTTTTATTTTTTTTGTAGCATTTATTCCTGTATAAAAAGAAGAAAAAGATGAAGTCTGCAAGAAGTCGTTGACATTTTCAAACTTTAGGCCAAAAAAGTATATAAACTTTCCATAGTTTCGAATGGTCAATTTTAACATATTTTTTTCTGAAACGTAAAAACCCAGGACTTTTTTATTATACATTTATTAAATGGATGATATATAATCAAAATAAAATAGCACTTAAGGTTTTTCTTGTCCCATGTCTACTCACGCTCTCAAAACCAAAGATATACCTTTAGCGCCATTTTATTTTGATAATATATCATCAATTTAATACATTTATGAAAAAAAAGTTTAGGTTTTTTACATTTCAGAAAAGAAAATATGCTAAAATTTTAAAATGGCATTGCGCGAATTATGAAAAATTTATATATTTTTTTTGGCCTAAAGTTTGAAAATTTCAACGACTTCCTGCAGACTTCATCTTTCTTTTCTTATTGTTTAGAAATAAATGTTACTCAAACAAATTAAAACACTAATAAATTTCATCAGTTTTGTAATTTTACATGTTTTTTTAAACTACTGATACGACAAAAATTCAATTTAACTTGACAAAATAAATTTGACCTTGGCACTTGACAAGACTTAAATTAACTTGACAATCAAGGCCATTCAAGGCCATGTGGCAACCCTACCTACACCAGTATGTGGTCAGGGTATTATAAGTTTGTGCTGATGTTTGTAACACCAAAAAATATTGGTCCTAGACCCACCTTATAGTATAGCGATCGGCTCAGAATTTTTTTATTTCGATTTAACGATGTCCGTCTATCCGTCCGTCCGTCCGTTGGTCTGTCTGTCTGTCTGTCCATGCATTCTTGTGCGCACTCTACAGGTCGCAAATATTAAGATATTTTGATGAAACTTGGTACACCGACTGATGTCAGTCCAATTGATTTTGGTTAAAATCGGCCCATGTTTAGACCTAGTGCCCGTATAAGGGTCCTACCAAAATTATACTTTTTATACGCTGCAGGTCGCAAATATTAAGATATTTTGATGAACTTTGGTACACAGATCTATATTGGCCCAATAACGAAGCCTATTGATTTTGGTGAACATCGGTTCATGTTTAGACCTAGTGCCCATATAAGGGTCCTACCAAAATTATACTCTTTATACGCTGCAGGTCGTAAATATTAAGATATTTTGATGAAATTTGGTACACAGACCTATATTGGCCCAATAACGCAGCCTATTGATTTTGGTGAACATCGATCCATGTTTAGACCTAGTGCCCATATAAGGGTCCTACCAAAATTATACTCTTTATACGCTGCAGGTCGCAAATATTAAGATATTTTGATGAAATTTGGTATACAGACCTATATTGGCCCAATAACGCAGCCTATTGATTTTGGTGAACATTGGTCCATGTTTAGACCTAGTGCCCATATAAGGGTCCTACCAAAATTATATTGTTTATACGCTGCAGATCGCAAATATTAAGTAATTTTGATGAAATTTTGTACACAGACCTATGTTGGCCGAAGGACGAAGCCTATTGATTTTGGTGAACATCGGTCCATGTTTAGACCTAGTGCCCATATAAGGGTCCCCCCAAAATTTTCTTGGTTACAAACTGCAGATCGCAAATATTAAGATATTTTAATGAAATTTGGTGCGCTGACTCACATTATAGAAAATTTTGACACAAGCCCCATTTTAACCCATTCGAATTTCGGATCCAAACATTAGTTGGCTTTTACCCAGACTGGTGTAGGGTATTGTATAGTCGGCATGCCCGACTTTAACCTTTTTACTCGTTTTTATATATTAACTCAACCAAAAAAGTCTGTAATGGCTACTGAAAATTTTGCTGTTATTACGGGAAATTTAACTGTTTTGAGCCCAGCGGTATTTTTTGATAATTTTAGCAACACACGTCTGCTGATCTGTAGTAAAATAGAATTAGTAGAAAAAATTAGTAGCCGCTACTAAATTTTAGTAAAATATATGTAAACTGCAATTCAAAATCGATTTGCTAAAATCAGTTAAAAAACTTACTAAATATCATAATTTTAGTACAATGAAATTAGTATAAGTAATTAGTTGCAGCTACTAAATTTCAGTAAATTGTTGTAAACTGTAATTTAATATCAATATATCAATAGTAACAAATATAAACTAAACAAGAATTGTAAAAAATCAAAAAAAGATTTTAAATTAGTATATTTTTCTGCTAAAAAAAAATCAGCAGCGCGAATTAGTAAAAAAATCCGTAGTTTGTAATAAGAGAATAGCACAAATGATTACTAAAAAAAAATTGTACTAAAAATCAGTATAAATCTAGTAAAGTTCGATTGGAAACTGTTTACAAATTTTTTTACTAACTTTTTTATCTGAGTGTATTATTTCCTTTTCTGCATTACTTATTTGAAAATTAGAAATTAAATTCAGATATCAACATATTCCCAAGTAAAAAAAAATTATATGGAGCCATATGAAGTTATATTTAATTATATATAATCTTTTATGTAATTAGATATAATTATATCCGAAAAATGAGCACATCTTATTGTATCTTATTGTATCGAATTGTATAAAATTGTATACAATTTGGTACAATTTGATACAATTTCGTGCAATTCGATACAATTGTATCCCAATTTTGTCCTCATCCAATTAAATCAAATTATACCTTTTTGTATAAAATTATATAAAATGTTATAAAAGTGGACATAGTTTGATACAATTATATCTAAATATTAACCTTATACTTTAGATCATATTATATATGACCACATCTAACAATATACAAAAATTTTTTTAAATAAAAAAGATATGCAATATCTGGAAATCAGACCTGGGGGATTTCAATTACAATTGCAAATAAATGTAATTGAAATTAAAAAAAAAAACTCAATTACATTTCATGTAACTGTAATTGAAAATTTTCAATTAAAAGTAATTGTAATTGAAAGTGATTTCAATTACAAATTTCAATTACATTTAGAATTAAAGTGTTTTTTGTTAAAATTTTGTAGAAAAAACTGACTGGGATATGTTGGATAGGCGTGGATAAGTATAAAAAGAATACGTCATGTTGGGCTGACCCTCACTTGTTCTTTTTGTCATTATTTCTTTTTCGAAAAAATGTAATTGTAATTGACTTTTTTTCAATTATAATTATATGTAATATATAATTGAAAATTTTCAATTACAAATTACTTGTATTTGTTTTTTTTTTGAATTACAATTATGTACAAATAATATGTAATTGTAATTGAATTTTTTTCAATTACAATTACATGTAATTGTGTAATTGCATGTGTAATTAATTTCTTATAATTTCGATAAATCTTCCATTACTACATTAAATATAAACATGAACAAAATTTTCTTTTTTTTAGTAATTTTAAAATAAAGTTAACAAGACTGAAATTTTAAAGTTAATAAGGAGTGAGATCATAAAAATGTTAACCCACATAAAGTTAAATAAAAAACAATCCACTGATCTTTAAGACTTCAAACTAAATTTTTATTAAATAAAATTTAATACAAAATCTAACATGGAATTCTAACCACTACGAACAAAGTTATCCACTTTCTCCGGAAACCCTCCCATTAAAGCTTTTATGGTAGTTTCTGTCACATTTTTAGAGCAGGTGGTCCATATACGTTTGAAATATTGCATGTCCTGGGAGACCTTTTTTGTGCCCTTTAATTCTCTTTTAACAACAGCCCAATATCTCTCCACTGCAGAGAAACAAGCCGACCAAAATAATCGGCGGCGGCGGCGGCTTGATCGGCTGGATAGAACGTTTTTTTTCCAAAACGTACCAGTAAAAAATTGTACAAAAAAGGTAGAATTATCAGATAAAAAGAATTTAAAGTTAAATTCATCGATAAAATTTACAATTTTTAGTTTTTGAACAGACCTAGAAGGAGTGATAAATGGGATTTCCAAATATATATACCTACAAAAAAAAATTTGTAGTCCCAACGAATTTGTTTCCAACCGAATCGTTCGGTTGCTGCAACGAAAATTAGGTTGTTTCAACCCTATTTCGGTTATCACAACCCTGTTTGGGTTGCAACAACCCTATTTCAGTTGGAACAACAGAAACAGGGCTCTGATAACCGATTTATCGGTTGCAGCAACCGAACGATTCGGTTGGAACCAAATTCGGTTGGGACAACAAAAATTTTTTTCAACAAAATTGTGTGAAAATATTTTCAAATAAAACTGATATTCCTAATTTTTTTTATTTCGACATCTTTTAATTGCAACATTTTGTATAAAAAATTAATTTTTATCTAATTCATTCTTAAACTGGGTTTAATTCAGAGTAAAATGAAGTTTTTTTTATTTTAATGGCTTTAAAATTGCTAAAGTTATAATTTTTTTTATAAACATGGAATATCTGCATTTATAAGAAAATTGATGTTAACCTTAATGAGTGTGGAAACAAGAACATCGAGTTGTCTTATAACAGCTGAAATTAATTGTATAGAAAAAGTACGATAACTTTCTCAGTTAATTTAAACAAAAGAATCTCATTTTACTAATCCATTACATTTTCAGAATCAATTACAATAGTAAAGAAATGTTTTTTTAAATACTGTCAAAAAAGCCGTCAAAGTATACAAATTAAAAAAAATGTTTTTTAATTTCAATATTTTTAAAAAATGTCAACATATTTCAGTTACAAATAAATAATTCTATACATATTTGAAAAGCTAAAAATTTGAAAAATTGCTGATGTTCAAATTTTTAAGTGCTTGAAGTCGCTCAAAAACAGAGCTTTAACATTATCAACCCTGTTCTGAGTTCCGAAATATTTAAATAGAGTGGTTTTGTAAAATCACACAGAATTCAAAATGTCAAAAATTGGGTGTTTCGAATTTTACAAATTATTTATAAATTTTAAAATATTTACATATTCAATGTTGCAAAAAAATATATATTCGTTTTACTTTCACAAAGCTCTTTTTACACGAAATAAAACGAAGAAAATAATAAGCGCCCTATATATTACACAGAACAACACTACAAATGCATCGGGCATGTGACATATCAATTCTGATAGATTTTAGGATGAATTTCACGAATGTGAACACCAAATTTCAAAATTAGGTGTTCACAGGATAGGATAGGCTTAAAAAAATTGTATCTATAAAAATTTAGGGTCAGCAGATTTATAGTCAGAACGACTATAAAAATTCTAAAATTTTACTTAAGTCAGAAATTTTGAAACAAAATTTCCATCTTAAGAAATATTTTTGACAAAAATCTTTCTAATCTCTGACTACAAAACTGGTTCTTTTATTTCTTTTTTACTCTTGATGGTTCAGGAAATGATGAAGTAGAAAATTTGTTTTAAAAATGGCATTAGTTTTAAAATTTTTTATTTTGTAAAATTGATACTCCCAGCCGAAATGAGCCGAAAAAAATCGGCGGCGGCGGCTGAGGTAAAACTGACCGGCGGCGGCGGCTTAAACGGCTCACGGCGGCTGGCTTGTTTCTCTGCTCCACTGGCCTGAGCTGGGGGCAGTTTGGTGGATTTTCCTCTCTTGGTACAATAACCACATTATTATCATTATACCACTCCAGCGCTTTCTTGCTACAGTGACAAGATGCTAAATCGGGCCAAAAGTAAGTGGATACATTGTGCTGACTCAAATATGGAAGAAGTCTCTTCTGCAAACACTCCTTGATATAAATTTCGCTGTTTATAGAGCCAGATGTCACAAATAACTGGCTTCTTTGGCCGCAGCTTCATATGGCTTGCCATACTAGGAATTTTTTATGGAATTTCGTTTGCTTTTTCGACCTAAATATTTCCGCAACATTTTCTCACACATCGGAAACTTAAAATTCTTGACCAGCGAGCTCCAAAAAATCAGCCAAGACATAGTTTCGTCGTCCATTACACAACAATTGTATTTTTGTATAAAATTTGATTTCAATTTTCGAGCTCTTTTTTTGGCCTCCAAATTTTGAAAAGCTTTCTATCGGGATGTTTTTGAACTTTGTAGGACTTTAGTCCTGCCTTACGTTTCATTTACGTACAAAAAAGTCCGAGCATTGGGATAACCGAGCTGTTTTTCTGCCAGATGTGTTAGGAGCTCTCTTAAGGATGCTTTTAACTTTATATGACTTACCAATGTTACGATAACCAGTCGTTGTTCCTGTTCCCGGCTTCCTTTCAATTGTTAGGTGTTCCAGATACCTTTTTACCACATTTGAAACTGTTTGGCGGCATTCATTAGTTTCTTTGGGAATTTTTTTGTATGTCCATGTTTGGTTTTGTTGAAAATATTTAATTATTTTTGAACGCACTTTTCTTTCATCGTCCATTCTGTAAAAAATTGCTAATTAAATTAAAACTCATGATGTAAATTAATTTATTAACTGACATATTTTTAAAATGTAAAATGCCGAAAAAAAAATATGGGAAGCTTTAAACCAAAGTTTTAGGCAAAAATGTGTGTTAACATTTTTATGATCTCACTCCTTAGGATTATGTTATACAACCAAGATATAAGAAAAATAGTAAAAAAAAATAGTAAAAAAAAATAGTAAAATATTACAAAATAGTAAAAATTACTAAAAATATATGATGCAAAAAATAAACTCACACGAATCATGCACGGGTTATATATTCTTATTCACGCTCACGCACGAATCAAGCACGAATTACACTATGCGACAGTCAAAATCGGGATGGGATGAAACCAACGGGAAATGTTATATCGGTCAAAAACAAGTTATACGTGTTTCGCTGGGTCACCCCTAGGAATCAAGATATATCTTTTTTTGACATAACTCGAGAACCACTAGTCCGATTTTGCTCAAACAATTTTAAAAAAATTAAAAATTACAATTCCTTTAATCTGTTCATATAACGTTTTTCTATATACTCAACAGTTTTACCGGTAAAAATAAATGTTTGTTACCGCTACCATAAAAATCAATAACCTTTTGTTTATTACTTTTTTTTAATATTTTAGGCAAAAAATATTTTTTTCTTCATACATTTATTTTTACCGGCAAAACTGTTGAGTATATAGAAAAACGTTATATGAACAGATTAAAGGAATTGTAATTTTTAATTTTTATACCCTACACCACTATGTGGTCAGGGTATTATAAGTTTGTGCTGATGTTTGTAACACCAAAAAATATTGGTCGTAGACCCACCTTATAGTATACCGATCGGTTCAGAATTTTTTTTTATTTCGATTTAACGATGTCCGTCTGTCCGTCCGTCCGTCTGTCTGTCTGTCTGTCCATGCAATCTTGTGCGCACTCTACAGGTCGCAACTATTAAGATATTTTGATGAAATTTGGTACGCAGACCTATGTTGGCCCAAGGACGAACAAGTTTGATTTTTTTGAACATCGGTCCATGTTTAGACCTAGTGCCCATATAAGGGTCCTACCAAAATTATACTGTTTATACGCTGCAGGTCGTAAATATTAAGATATTTTGATGAAATTTGGTACACAGACCTATATTGGCCCAATAACGCAGCCTATTGATTTTGGTGAACATCGGTCCATGTTTAGACCTAGTGCCCATATAAGGGTCCTACCAAAATTATATTGTTTATACGCTGCAGGTCGTAAATATTAAGATATTTTGACGAAATTTGGTACACAGACCTATGTTAGCCCAATAACGCAGCCTATTGATTTTGGTGAACATCGGTCCATGTTTAGACCTAGTGCCCATATAAGGGTCCTACCAAAATTATACTGTTTATACGCTGCAGGTCGTAAATATTAAGATATTTTGATGAAATTTGGTACACAAACCTACATTGGCCCAATAACGCAGCCTATTGATTTTGGTGAACATCGGTCCATGTTTAGACCTAGTGCCCATATAAGGGTCCTACCAAAATTATAATGTTTATACGTTGCAGGTCGCAAATATTAAGATATTTTGATGAAATTTGGTACACAGACCTATATTGGCCCAATAACGCAGCCTATTGATTTTGGTGAACATCGGTCTATGTTTAGACCTAGTGCCCATATAAGGGTCCTACCAAAATTATACTGTTTATACGCTGCAGGTCGCAAATATTAAGATATTTTGATGAAATTTGGTACATAGACCTATGTTGGCCCAATAACGCAGCCTATTGATTTTGGCGAACATCGGTCCATGTTTAGAACTAGTGCCCATATAAGGGTCCCCCCAAAATTATATTGTTTATACGCTGCAGGTCGCAAATATTAAGATATTTTGATGAAATTTGGTACATAGACCTATGTTGGCCCAAGGACGAAGCCTATTGATTTTGGTGAACATCGGTCCATGTTTAGAACTAGTGCCCATATAAGGGTCCCCCAAAATTGGCTTGGTTACAAACTGCAGGTCGCAAATATTAAGATATTTTAATGAAATTTGGTGCGCTGACTCACATTATAGAAAATTTTGACATAAGCCCCATTTTAACCCATTCGAATTTCGGATCCAAACAATACACCAGACTGGTGTAGGGTATTGTATAGTCGGCATGCCCGACTTTAACCTTTTTTCTCGTTATACCCTACACCACTATGTGGTCAGGGTATTATAAGTTTGTGCTGATGTTTGTAACAACAAAAAATATTGGTCGTAGACCCACCTTATAGTATACCTATCGGCTCAGAATTTTTTTTTATTTCGATTTAACGATGTCCGTCTGTCCGTCCGTCCGTCCGTCTGTCTGTCCATGCAATCTTGTGCGCACTCTACAGGTCGCAACTATTAAGATATTTTGATGAAATTTGGTACGCAGACCTATGTTGGCCCAAGGACGAACAAGTTTGATTTTGGTGAACATCGGTCCATGTTTAGACCTAGTGCCCATATAAGGGTCCTACCAAAATTATACTGTTTATACGCTGCAGGTCGCAAATATTAAGATATTTTGATGAAATTTGGTACACAGACCTATGTTGGCCCAATAACGCAGCCTATTGATTTTGGTGAGCATCGGTCCATGTTTAGACCTAGTGCCCATATAAGGGTCCCACCAAAATTATATTGTTTATACGCTGCAGGTCGCAAATATTAAGATATTTTGATGAAATTTGGTACATAGACCTATGTTGGCCCAAGGACGAAGCCTATTGATTTTGGTGAACATCGGTCCATGTTTAGAACTAGTGCCCATATAAGGGTCCCCCCAAAATTGGCTTGGTTACAAACTGCAGGTCGCAAATATTAAGATATTTTAATGAAATTTGGTGCGCTGACTCACATTATAGAAAATTTTGACACAAGCCTCATTTTAACCCATTTGAATTTCGGATCCAAACATTAGTTGGCTTTTAACCAGACTGGTGTAGGGTATTGTATAGTCGGCATGCCCGACTTTAACCTTTTTACTCGTTTTAAAATTGTTTGAGCAAAATCGGACTAGTGGTTCTCGAGTTATGTCAAAAAAAAGACCACCAAAGGTCAAATCGATATATCTCGATTCCTAGGGGTGACCCAGCGAAACGCCGGGACACGTATAACTTCTGTTTTACCGATATAACTTTCCCCGGTAGTTTGAACCCTTCCCGATCACTGACCCCTACCATTTGTCTCACAGTGTAATCAATCAAAAACTCGATTTTGAATTTTTTGTTATTACGCCCTTCTGCATTTTAGGCGACGATATATATACTTAAAAAATATATCATTTTACTAAGTCTTTTTTATGTTTGGTTGAATGAATGGTTTATTTAATTTTATTTCTTTTTTGTTTAATTTAATGACAAAAATAAAACTTTTTCTTTGTTTACCTTTGACGACCAATGGAACACATATGTATGTATGTTAGGGCGGGTCGATTTAATAACCGCCCATGCCTCAGTGAAAATCGTATTCTAGGGATCAAAATAAGAAACTTTGCCGAAGGAACCATACCTCTAAAACGAATTCTACTACCCCCAACTGTTGACTTTTGTCCCGTAGGGTCAAGTTTTGAAAAATCCCACTTTGACCCATTTAGAGTGCCCCAATCGAGTCCAAATGTATGACCGACCCCCACTAACTTTGGAGGGCCGATCCACCCATGCCAGTGGCACACCCCCTGGAACCCCCAGGGGAGTTCCAGGGGGTATACCACTGGCATGGGTGGATCGGCCCTCCAAAGTTAGTGGGGGTCGGTCATACATTTGGACTCGATTGGGGCACTCTAAATGGGTCAAAGTGGGATTTTTCAAAACTTGACCCTATGGGACAAAAGTCAACAGTTGGGGGTAGTAGAATTCGTTTTAGAGGTATGGTTCCTTCGGCAAAGTTTCTTATTTTGATCCCTAGAATACGATTTTCCCTGAGCCACGGGCGATTTTTTTGCCTCCCCACAAATCGACCCAGCCTAATGTATGTATGTATGTATGTCCCATGCTGAATTTGCGCCCTGTAGGCAAGAAAACAAAACTATTCCCAATGTTTTGGTATTTCTGAAAAGAGAAAGTACAGGTCCATGCTATATTAAAATTTTGGTCCTGGAAAATCAATAACGTCTGAATAAATGACATCCAAAAAAGATGAACAAAAAACGTATTTTTCAGAAGTTGGGGACAATTAATTAGGCGCTCAGAACACATGGGGCCAATTATTTGGTATAATCTGAAAGAAAAAACTCTCCTCTATTAATACAAGTCAGTTTAAAAAAATCGTTTGGAATCTTTTGGAAAGCTGGCAACCCTATCGGATGGAAGTTGAGTTTTTTGCAGTGCTAAAGCATAGTAATTTAAACAATTAATTCTTTGAATTTAAACCTTTTCTTTAATAATAAAAACATTTGGAATAAGTGAAACAAACTGTTGTGCATAATAAACTTGTGAAGGATGCCTGGTACCCGTCGTAAAAGTATTCAAAACAAAAAAATAATAAATTGTGGAAAATGTAAATTGCAAATCAATGAAGAAAATGATGATTTTATTGCGTGTGATAAATGCGCCAAGAAGTACCACTCACAATGTACCCAGTAGTGTCCGACCGAACTCACTTTTTTAAGGCCGAACCGAAGCCGAAGCCGAACTTCGGCCAAAATTACTAAGTTCGGCCGAAACCGAAGCCGAAGCCGAATACTTTTGTGTTTGAATAAAAACACAATTTTATGCAACTTTTTCAAATTCAAAAACGCGGAAACCAATTTCTAAATATTTTTAAATTGCAAAAACATAAAAAAGTTGTATTTTTCGCTCTTTAAGTAAAAATTAAGTTAAAAATGTGCATATTTTTAAGTTACTATACAAAAGAGCTAAATGTTGCAAAATATTGATTTATAGAAAAGTTCGGTATTCGGCCAAAATTTTGCCGAACACCGAACTTGGCCGAACATCACTTTTTGGCCGAACTCCGAAGCCGAAGCCGAATACTCGGTCGGACACTAGTACCCAGTTAGACAAACGTCAATTTGAGTACTTGCTGAACAATGAGAGTGAGGTTTTTGCTTGCCATAAATGCGAAGGTGGAGATGGAGAATTGAAAAATAAATTACAAGCAATCAAAACAAGTTAGAACAGCTGTCTGATATTCAAGAAACTACACAGTTCATGGCAAAACAATACGATGATATCTTAAAAGGTGTAGCTGAAAACAAAATGGAGTTGTGTCAAATGGAAAAAAAATCAAAAATTGAGAAAGGAAGTTAGTCATCTTAAATCATCTATAAAATTGCTGAACGATGATCGTTATGAGTTGGCAAAAAATCTTGGTGTAGTTATGGAAACCCAGAATATTGAAGATGCATACTTCCTACGTAATAAAAACAACGATAAAAACGGGTCGAATAAAAAGAAAACTTTAATTGCAAAATTCTCTACGAAAGAAAAATTAATGTCTGTAAAACCTTAATTAAAGAAAAATGCGGCACCGGGTGAAGTATTTGTTAATGATTTTCTCAGCAAAGAGACACTAAACCTTCTCCAGTATGCAAGAACGTTAAAAAATGTGGGTTATAACCATGTATTTGCCAGAGGTGGGCGTATATTTTGTAAGAGAAATGATATATCGAGACCGCAGTTGATTAGATGTGAGGAAGATGTGGATAAGATTTTGTTGAATGCAACAACAAATGCTAAGCCATGGAATCGTAGGTCAATAGCCAACAGTAACCCCGCTGCTGCTACAGAATATGATCTTACCAGTGAAGATGATCATATATCGTATGTTTCACCTTAATTTATATATATTTTTTTTTTCTCATAAAGTTTATTTAGTATTAATTTCTTTTTTCTCAAATTTAATGATAAATAGTCAATATTTTAATAATTTTTCAAAGTTTAATGATTATATTTTTACAAAATTTAACAAGTTCAAATCTTTGATTGCTAGTCTTTCCAAACTACCTGATATAATAGCTGTGCAGGAGACCTGGTTTGAAACAAACTTAACCCAGTTATATTCTATTCCTGGCTATGTTAATGTTCATTGCTGTAGAAGTGGTGGATATGGTGGTACTTAATTGTATGTAAGCGATAAACTGAAATTTTGTGTGGAGATGTGTAGAAGTGGAAATTTTGTTGATTTGATTTCGATTACGTTAAAAGATTTTCGAATCGATAGTAAACCACTGAGAATAGTATCGTTTTATCGTTCTCAAAAATGTGGTATTAAGGACTTTTTGGATATTTTCGAGAATTTCATGGATGGCAATACACAAAGCCCAGTTGTTATAGTGGGAGACTCAAATATTGATTTATTTCAGAGCTGCCAATATTCAGATCTATCTGATTTGCTTCAAAATTACGATTGTCAAAATTGTCATACACTAGTGACGAGACCTGAAAGTGGAACTTGCATTGATCAGGTGTTTAGTAACGTCTATAGTAAACTTTTTATTGACTCTATTAAATGCAGGCTAACAGATCACAACATAATCAGCTGTAAGATAGAAAGCAATTTTGTTTCTAGTCGTTACATTGAAAAAATAAAAACACACTGTGATTATAAAAAGGCTAAGGAGTATTTGAACTTTAAATTACCGGAAATTGAAACGGATGGAAATTCTTCGGTTATTGCGGAAAATCTTAAAATGCCATGGAAATTTCAACTGAAAATACACATACAAAAACGAAACTTAGATTTGAACTTACTCCCTGGATTAATAAGAATCTTCAAACCTTAATTTTGTTAAAGAAGAAAGTGTTGGTTAAAAGGCGGAAGGCCAGTTATGGCAAATACGTTATGTTTTGCGGCAAATTAGAAATTTCATAAAGGCCGCTTGCAAGATATCAAGGGATAACTATTATTACGACAATTTAAATAAGCTCGACGGTGATCCGAAAAAGTGCTGGAATTTTATAAACAACGCTCTTGGACGAAAACCAAAAGAAGATTTTAACATCCAAACTTCGACAGGTGTAGGCATTTCAGATGATAGTATCAAAGTTCAACTGTTCAATGAATATTTCATTCAATCTGTCAGTAACTTGAGGCAATAGATACCCTTGCTCCCTGGTGATAACTGTAATCTTCTAAGAACATTGTGCCAGACCATGCACCGTTTTTCCCTTCAAACTATTTCTTCGGGTGATATAGACGAAATTATTAGCAGTTTAAATGTAAAAAAATCAGCTGGATATGATAACGTTGCACCAAAGTTAATTGTTACATGTAAAGAGAAGATGTTACCAATTTTAGTTAGCATATTCAATAAAATAATTACCACATCGGAGTATCCTGCATGTTTTAAAATAAGCAAGGTAGTTCCTATTCCTAAAACGTTAAATGTTTCGGCAGTTGAAAGCTTTCGTCCTGTTGCACTTCTTTCTACTCTAGACAAAATCTTCGAAAAGTTTATTCATCAAAAACTCTTAACGTACGTCGATAATAATAATTTCATTTATAAATACCAATATGGATTTGAAAAGGGTTGTGGTACAGAGGAGGCTGTAGTAAATGTAGTAAATTATATCTGCAGTGGCCTGGATCAGGGGTCCAAAGGAGTAGCGGGATTGTTTCTTGATTTTTCAAAAGCATTTGATTTACTAGATCACGATATAATGGTGCGGAAATTGAAGTATTACGGTGTCGTAGGTAAAGGACTGAGAATGTTTGAAAGTTATTTCAAAAATCGGAAGCAGTTTGTCGAAATCAATGGTGTAAAAAGTAATATGTTGGACCTTGAATGTGGTGTACCTCAAGGTAGCTGTTTGGGACCCTTGCTATTCTCAATTTATTTAAATGATTTGTGGAATTTAAATCTGAGTGGTCGGTTGTATATGTTCGCCGATGACGTGAGTTTGTTTTATGCTTACAAATATGACTTGGCTTTAAAAACAACTATAGAGCGGCATGTATCTAGGGTTTATGGGAATTCCCGGGAATCCCGCCCTTTTTTGGATCCCGCAATCCCGGGAATTTTGTGCGGGATTTCCCGGGATTTTTTTTTAATTCTTTTACAGAAGTTTTAGCTAGTATTATTGTAATTTTGGAAGCTTTATTTAAATTTAAAGCATTAATTTTTTGAAATGAATTTAAATAAAAAATATTTAAAATTAAAAAATACGATTTAAAATTTAATAAACTGAATTAGGCCAAATTATTTTTCGATGTCAGTTGCATTTGGTATAGTTAAAGAGAAAAAAATTTTATCGGAAAAATTTTCTTTAAAATTATGTTGGCTCAAATAAAGCAATATTTATATAGGCTGGTTTACACTACAATATTTTCGGAAAGATTTGCCTTGCCTATATGTTTTGCATGTGTACTAAAGTAAAATCGTACCCAAAATCTTATAGTGTTCCAAATACCTCCAAAAAACTAGGCATTAAAATTAAAAAAATTATTAATATTTTCGTATTTTCAATTGACATACGTATTTTTAGTTTCTTTTACTTCAAATAATTTCATTTGCAGTTCAATTGCTATTCCTTTGTTTCATTTGTATTTATTAAATATTGTTTATTTTAATAATTAATAATTAGATGCTTTTTTCAAATTATTTTGGATTCTTTTATATGTAAATATAAAATACAACTAAATATGAAAATTAAATAAATTCTTTTTAAGAAGTTGTGGCATAAAAAATTTCTATTCAAGAAAATCAATTAAAGTTAAGAAAATATATAATAATATTTTAGTGTTTAATTTTATAATACAATTTAGGCGTATTTGCCTAAAAATTGGTGTGAAAAATACTCACTTTTAAACTTTTTTATAAAAATAATTCTAGACCGATACTTCATAGAAAGAAGCAAAATATCTAGAAATAGAAATTTTTGGATTTCATATGTAAGGAATATTTAAGCAAAAAATCTATCTTAGTTCTGACTATAAAACTGGTCCGATACAAGTTTGCACCCATTAACAATTCCAATATATTCTAAAAAAGGGATGAAAATAAAATACTCGTGACTCACTTTTTCTATATCAATTCGTTTAACCGTTTAAACAGCGAAATTATTATTTAGTTAATATATTTCTAAGAGTTTTTTAAAATTAAGACGGCCTTCCATATAAATATATTACTTAAATATTAATTCACGGTTTAAATTGTTAAATGAATTGATCTAGAAAAAGTGGAAGACAAGGATATTTTATATTTAGTCCTTTTTTCAGAATATATTAAATACATATTCTCATGGCTACAACCAAAACATGAACTTTTTCGGACGGTGTTTTAATAGAAATCGAGTTTTTCAAGTACAACATATGTCGAATTTATATATTTTCTAACGAGCGGGAATTCCCGGGATCCCGGGAAATTCTTAAAAAAATTCCGCTGTCCCGGGAAATGAAAAAGTCCGGGAAAAGGAAAACCCTACATGTATCCCTTATTTTTGAATTTGCCAGAATAAATAAGTTGGTTTTAAATGCTAACAAAACAAAGATGGTTCGCTTTAGACCACATTCCGTTGCTATAAACAACAGTTTCAACATTTTTGTTGATGCTAACGTAGTACAGGAAACTCATTCTGTGAAATATTTGGGTATAACTTTGCAAAGTAATCTTTCTTGGGATATACATGTATCCGAAATTAAAAGTAAAATTGCGCCTGCAATTGGTATTCTATATAACAACGGTGGGCAAATGCGGCCCATTGGGCCGCTTGCGGCCCTAGCTAAAATTCAATTTTTTTTTCACAATTTTCATTAAAATTTTTTATATCTAAAATTTTATATAAAAATTTAGGGCCAGTTTTATAGTCAGAACTAAGATTTTGATTTGAAAATTTCTCACTCAAGAAATATTCAAGAATCAAATCGATGTTAGTTCTGAATTTTAAACTGACTCTTAAGCACTTTATACTAAATTTTACTTAAGTAGCAATTTTGTTTGAAAATTGTGTACTTGAGTTTTAGTAAAAATTTGTAATTAGTTCCGACTATAATAATATTTGTAGTGAATTTAGAACTGTGTGAAAAGTTAGCGTTTTAATTCATGAAAAAGCACTTAAATTACTGACCAACGTGGTATTTATGAAATACCGGAATTTCATTGGGAACGGATTCGATTGGAAATGGATTGGATTTTGTAACCGTGTTTATAAAAATTAACGGAAATGGCATTAAACTGACGTCATATAGCTTTTTAAATATTTATGTTTCTGAAAATTTAATGAATACGAGTAACAAATAGATAACTACAAATTGGCTGTCAAAATATGTTATTTTAAGAAACAAATTTTAGTCAGATCTGAAATTTCCCCGTGAAATCCGTAGAGTTTATTTATAGAATTCAACAATCGGAAATTTCTGTAAGAAAAATGTAGGAAATTTTCTAATTTTTCTTAGGAAATTTTTAAACGGAAATTTCCGATATTGGGTTCTATAAATCCTGTCTACGGATTTGATGAGGAAATTTGCAATCCCATTAAAATTTGTTTTCATTAAATTAATTAACTTCAATAAAAAATTTTAAGCGTTATACAAAGGGTTTTTCAATAAGAGCGCTACAAAAGTTTTTTTAAATAAAACAAAAACGGTTTTGGATATCAATGAAATTCTTTATTCCTGTGAAAGTACGTTCGATGCCATTATGTATGGAAATCGATCTCTTTTGCATGGCCACCACGGGCACGCTTGCAGAAATCCAGACGCTGAACCCAATTTTCGACAGTTTTCAAGCAAAAATCAGCCGATACTGCTGCAATTTCAAGTTCGATATTCGTACGAAGTTCAATAATTGTCACTGGCTTGTTGGCATAGACCATAGATTTGACGTAGCCCCACAGGAAATAGTCCAACAGCGTCAAATCGCACGACCGAGGCGGCCAATCGACTGGACCATTTCGTGAGATAACACGTTCTCCAAACTTGTTTTGCAATAAATTGATTGTGACATTCGCTGTGTGGCTTGTGTCGCCGTCCTGTTGAAACCACATGTCCTCCAAGTCCATATCATCCAATTGGGGCCAAAAATATGCTGTTATCATTGATCGGTAGCGATTCCCATTCACAGTAACGTGCCGGTCTTGATCATCACGGAAGAAGTAGGGCCCAATGACGCCGCCGGCCCATAAACCGCACCAAACCGTAATTTTTTCGGGATGCAATGATGACTCATGGAGTACGTGCTGTCTGACCAATAACGCATATTTTATTTATTGACGAAGCCATTCAGCCAGAAATGAGCCTCATCGCTGAAGATGATTTTTCGATGAAAATCCGAATCAATTTCAAGTTGTTCCTCAGCCCAATTCACGAACATACGATGCTTCTGGTGGTCAAGCGGCTTCAGTTCTTGCGTCAATTTGATCTGGTAAGGATGTAGGCCACAAATTCGCAAAATTCGCCACAACGCCGTCACAGAGATGCCCAACGCTTGAGAACGACGTGTGAGAGACACATTTGGGCTTTCTTCAACTGAAGCCTCAGCGCCAGCAATATTCTCGACACTACGGGCACTTCTTTGTCTCACTGGCACGGGAACATTTTGTACTGTGCCTGTGGATTCAAATTTTTCCACTAGACACTCAATTGTTGATCTGCTAGGACGATTATGACGACCATAACTTGGACGTAGCACTCTTAACGTTGAGGCCACTGACTCCGAATTTCGGTAGTAAATTTTAATAATTTCGACTCGTTGTTGGCTCGTATATCTTTCCATCATGAAATGGCAAACCTTACTGAAGAGAAATTTCAAAAGAGCGGCAAGAAATATGGCGTCGTTTGCTGTCCCTGTCTTTCTACTTTTGTAGCGTCCCTGTTGAAAAACCCTTTATATACTATATGTTTTCATTTAATATTTTAAAACTTAAATATATTAAAAGTTTTATGATGTCATTGTAATGCCATTTTCGTTTTTTATAATTTCGTTTACAGAACCGGATACATTTCCAATCCAATTCCGGTGGGGATTTCATAAAGACCACCAAAATTTTTAGTTTGTAATCACTAGGGCAAGGAATTTCATGCACTTAAAAATGAAAAATATGCGCCTAAAATATGCGGTTAAAAAAGAAAAATATGCATTAAAAATATAAGAAACATGCATTAAAAACTATTATTTTTGCAAAAATAATGCACTCTAAAACTTAAAAATGTATTTAAGTTAGTCATTTTGCAAACAGACACAGAACTCGAAGATTTCCCATAGGTCAATAAGGTTTTAAGAATGTTTATTTTGACTGAATCAAAATATGAAAACGCATCAATTTTTTATATTTTTTTACAAAATAAAAAATGGTCCTAAAAATGAAAAATATGCACAAATATGCATTAAAAAACACAAAATATGCATTAAAAAGGCACCAAATATGCATTTAAAGTAAAATGCAAAAACATGCATTTATGACGAAATATGCAACTACAAATCGATGCCATTTTGTTCTAAATTTGATGATTCCGATAAATATTTAGTCCATATTAGTTTTGGACTATCGAGAAAAAACATGCATTTGCATGAAATTCCTTGCCCTAGTAATCACCAAAGAAGACAGAAAAAAGACAAATCCGATGTGTTTAAAGCAAACAAATATTGAAGAAAAAGCAAGAAAAAAGAAAAAGTAAAAAAACTTGGAAAAACAGTAGTTTTTCAAAAAAAAAATTCAAAGTTGACAGAAAAAATATTTTTTTGTGAGCAAAAAAAAAGTATTTTTGGGCAAAAAGTCTTAAAAAAAGCAATTCAAAGCTCAAAAATCTTAAGAAAAAGCTATTTTAAAGCAAAAAACGGAAAATCCAAAAAAGCAAAAAGAGGCAAATATGAGTAAAACCATAGATGGGCACAAGTACATTAATTACAAGTACAAGTACCATGGTACTTGTACTTGAAATTTTTTAAGTACAAGTACCAAGTTTCAAATGTACTTTGTAATCAGTACCAATTACTAGGGAAGTACTTGATACTTAAGTCCCAATACCTTAAAATGTACTAGGTACTTGCTAAGTGCTATGGTACTTGCTAAGTACTTTTGGTACTTGTTAAGTACTATGGTACTTGTTAAGAACTACGGGTACCTTCTAAGTACTAAGGTACTTGTTAAGTACTACGGGTACTTGTTAAGTACTATTGTACTTGCTAAGTACATTTGGTACTTGCTAAGTACTATGGTACTTGCTAAGTACTTTTGGTACTTGCTAAGTACTATAGCTACATGTGAAGTGATATACATATATCTTACTAGAAAATTGTAAAACTTACTTGGAACTTATGTAGTTGTATAATTACATAGATGAGCACAAGTACATGGTATGGTACTATAGTTTTCTGTTTGTGTCTTGTAAAAAAAATACAAAAAAAATTGTGACATTTTTAAGAACATGGAGGATATCTAAAAGACTCAGGAACTACCACTTAAAAACATAAAAAAACATTTGTATTTATTTGTTTATAAAAAAAGGGATGGATAGATTGCTTTATATTGGCTGTTTTATAAATATGGAATCAATTGGCATCTCTACTGGACCTGACCTATTTTGATTATCTGAAAATATGCATTAAAAAACTTAATCCACGAATTGCATTCTGCAAACTAAACACCAAACTTTGTTGTTTGAAATTGGTATTATAGTTCCTAGATTATGATTTAAAAAAACACATTTTAAATATTACAAAATAATGGCGGAACGCGAAAAATGGCTTTATAATGCAATTTCTTAGTGTGGTTCTTTAAAATCATAATCTAGGGACTATAATACCCAAATTCTAGAACAAGTTCGGCGGCTAGTTGCAAAAAAATCGCGAAATAAAGTCGCGGAAAAAAAATTTGCAAAAAGGAAAATTATTACATCAGTATATTTGTTAGCAGAATGGAAATCGCTGATTAAGATTTTTAGTTAAATTTTTGTACCATAAAATCTTCGCGATTATTTTTTAAATTTATAATCTATGGACTTTGGTACGCAATTCATAGAACAAAGTTCGGTGACTAAATAAAAAAAAAACGTGAAAAAAGTCGCGGAAAAAAATTTGTAAAAAGGAAAATTCTTACATCAGCATGGTAATCGCTGATTATGTGTTTAATTAATTTCTTGTGTCATAAAGCCTTTTTTCGCGACCCGCCATTAATTTGCAATTTTTTTTAGTGCTGTATTTAAAATTCATAATCTACAAAATAACACCCATTGTAATAATCTTCAGATAGGCTAATAACTCTACGGGGAAATGCATAATTTTTAAAAATTCTACACAATTTGTGTAATTTTGTAACGCCAAATCTTTTAGACCGTTTATTGTATCTCAGTAATTTAAAGGTATACGACTGGTACTTTTGTCCTTACTCGAAAATGATTTTCTCGAAAAACATTTTGAATTCGGAACTACACTTTAAATGCGACTGCAGTTTTGGAAAAAAATTGGAGGATATAAATGTATAATAAAAATGTTGGGCTTTTCAATAAAAATGCTTTCAAAATTTGAGTTAAGGTGATAATAGAACTGAAAATTTCATTCTAAAACTGCAGATGCATTTAAAGTGCAATTGCCAATTAAAAATGTTTTTCTAAAAAATTGTTTTTAAATAAGGATAAAAGTACGATTCATATACCATTTAAATTACTGAGATACAATAAGAAGTCTAAAAGATATGGGGCTCCTAAGTTATGCAAATTAAATATGTAGCATTTTTAAAAATTAAGCATTTTATATTGAAAAATAAGATGAGTGTTTTCAAAAAAATAATTAAAAATATTGCAAATGCGCGGTCCATTTAATTTAGTTTGTAGCAAAGTGTTAAGGTTTCCAAATAAATTGATTTTAAAACGAGTAAAAAGGTTAAAGTCGGGCATGCCGACTATACAATACCCTACACCAGTCTGGTTAAAAGCCAACTAATGATTGGCTCCGAAATTCGAATCGGTTAAAATGGGACTTGTGTCAAAATTTTCTATAATGTGAGTCAGCGAACCAAATTTTATTAAAATATCTTAACATTTGCGACCTGCAGTTTGTAACCAAGCCAATTTTGGGGGGACCCTTATATGGGCACTAGGTCTAAACATGGACCGGTGTTAACCATCTTATCTAGAATCAATAGGCTTTGTCCTTGAGCACATGTCAGTCACATGCAGCGTGGGGAAATCCAATTCTGGGGGAACTTTATATGGGCACTATATCCAACCATGGACCGATACAAACCAAAATCAACAGGCCTCGTTCATGGGCCGATATAAGTACCCAAAAATAGTACTGGGAGAGAACTGTTTTTTTTATTATGCCAGTACCACTTAAAATATGTTTTGCAACAAAATTTTATTTAACATATTAAATTATTTGTGTAAAACATAGCTTTTATTTCGTTACAAAATTCAAAATATGTATGTTAACACATATTTTAAGGGTTATGTGATAGAATTAGGGCCATACATAAGTACATTTTCGGGATCAATTCAGAGTTTCTTGTTATTAAATTTAAGTACCGGCAGATAGGAAAGGATTAAACGCATTTTTTAGTCAATCCAAAAAGTATTTCTAAAAGTATTCAGTAGATGGGGACTTATTTTAACAAGATTTTTCTATCCGACATTTCTTTTACCCTAATTTTTAATACCGAATTCAATCATGAAGAATTTCAATATAACCTTTTCATTATATTTTATATAAAAAAAAAATTTAAGAAAAATTAAGAAAAACTTTTTACTTTCTACTTTTGCAATTATTTAATATTTTATTACCCAGCTAAAAATCGACATATGTGACAGCGCATAGAGAAAGGGACCTAAGGGTAAAAAAAATCAATTTTTTTTTTGTACACCAAAGATACACGTATTTAAATCTTTAAAATGGCTCCCCTGAACAAAACCCTTTTTTACCCTTAGGTCTCTTTCTATTTTGCGCGTCACATATATGGATCCATACAGGTTAAATGTATGTGCGTGCATGCTCATAAACGTGCATTCATGTCCATACATGGATACATAAATCTCCATGCATGAATCATATATGACCATACGTGTGCATTAACGAAATTTGATCTTTATTTTAACGCAGATTATGAATCAGCAATCGAAACTTAAAAAAAATTTGTGGTTTATGAATTATTCGCGGTTTTTGAAAATTCAAAAAAACTCAAGTTTTTTGAGATATTTTCCCAATTACCTGTAAACGGTGTTATCGAAAAATGCAATTTGTTATACTTTTGCAATTTACTTACCAAGGACCTTCATTATATATAACACTGATTTTAATTTTATAAAGGATAACAAATATCCTTGCAAAATAAGTTAAAATTTGACATTTTTTAATATTTCGCTATTATTTAGATTGCTATAATTTTATTGCTACCAAAAACCCTATCCCACATAATAGGACATTTAGAAAATATATATTAATGCAAAAACGAAATTTTCATATTGGTAAATATAAGAAAACATCCTGATCGAAGTTGATCCTTTTTTGTATGAAATTTTAAAATTTCGCGAAATCCGCAACTCCGATTTCATTTTTGCTTTCATATTCGTAATGTACACCTAAAAATATATTAGATTTGATATGTCGCGATCATAATAATTATATTTAATTTTTCTCATTTTTCCATTATTTTTAATTAATTAAAAATAATAGAACCAGTACAACCTCGAAACTTCAATTGCGATGTGCTACCTCTAAACAAAACTTTTTTGGTGATTTTTTTGATCAGACTACATTTTTTTTCAAAGTGGCATATTTGTAGGGTTGTGGAGCGTGAAAATTCCAACTTTTTTTTTTTTGGACCACTCTAATGAACACGCATGAGCATGCATGATCATACATGTACATATTACCTCAAATTTCGTTAATGCACACGTATGGTCATATATGATTCATGTATGAAGATTTATGTATCCATGTATGGTCATGAATGCACGTTTATGAGCATGCACGCACATAGATTTAACCTATATGGATCCATATATGTCGATTTTTAGCAGGGTACACAATAAAAAACAACAAAATTAATTTGAAACAAAAATATATATTTTTTTATTAAAATTTAGGGCGATTCACCTCCAGATTTTTAATTGTTTTCATAGTACTGTGGGCGCTGTGGTGTAATGGTTAGCGCGTTGGACTGCTACACGTGGGGTTGCGGGTTCGAGCCCCAACCAAGGCAACATCAATTTATGAAAAATAGTAATATGTATGAGTTTTTTATATCCCTCATACATATCGCAGCGTCCTCCTTCGGTGTTCCCATAGCACTTAACCCCACCGAAGTAAAAATAATATAACAGGGCTATGAACTAAAACGCTTCAACAAAGTTCGCCAACTCACCATCAGATGGCGCGCAACAACTGTTCTAAAAATTCAACATCTCGCGCAATTGCAGTGTTGCCATATTTGAAGCCCTCCATCTTTCACCACCTTTCATTTCTTTTCTATCCCCTTTCCAAAGGAAGCAACACGTTAATTAATAGGAAGAATTTCCTGAGTGATGCTTATCTTTAAAAAAAAAAAAAAAAAAAAAAATGTTTTCATAGTACTGGCTATATTTGTATTTAAAGTACTGGCAAGTTACTTAAGATTTGTAATTTATAGTACTGGGAAAATATCACACACAAAAAAATGTTACCCTCAGGAAATTATGTAGGTAAAATCAACTGCAAATGACAGTTGAAATAACTGCATTTGCACTTAAAAAGGTGTAGACTGCATTTGCATTTAAATCAACTGCAATGTGAAGTTATTTTTAACTGTTAAAAATCAACTGACAAATGTAGTAAAAACAACTACAAATGCGCTTAAAACAACATACATGCAAATTATTGTAAAACTGTACAAACAACCGCAAATGTAGTTAAAATAACATAAATAAAAATTATTAATTTAAGAAAAACAAATTTATGTAAACATTCTTAATTTTATTCTATAATAATTTAAAATTGAGAAATCAAAATTTACACTTAATGTCACTTTTATTTTTCACTATTAAGATATTATTGTAGATGTCCGTCTGTGAGGGATGCAATATTGTTTGGCTTCCTTTTTTTCCAGGTAGAAAGGGAAGGAAGAACTGAAAGAAAATAAATACGATATTTTTTAACATTCCCTTAAATAAATTTATATTTTATAAAACTTACCTTATTATTTTAATAATTTAATAAAATATATAACCTTTTCCGTATTACGCGTCTTCACTCTTTAGCGTTGTTTTATGACTAAGACAAGAGAAAACATGTCTTCTCACATTCTTTCACTAGAAATTTCTAAACAAGCACTTCGTACACACAATCTTGTTTGATTCGTACACACATACACACTTGAAAATTGAAGTATTTGTAACAAAATTCAAAATAACTGCATAAAATAAATGTTACTACAATGTAGTAGTTTTTGTAGTTTTTTTTAAAAAAATAACTGTCAAAAACATTGAATAATTTTGCTCTAAGTAAATTAACTGCAATTGTAGTTAAAATAACTACAACCGCATTACTACACTAATAAATATCATGTAGTAACTGCAGAACTTTTCTGAGTGTAACTTAAATCATCTAATTAAAGATTTGTTTAAAATAAAATTTGTTTTTAAATAAATATTTAATTGAATTAATTAAATCTTGTGAATTCTTTAATTGATTCAATAAATCTAATCGTACACAATTTTTAGCAATTGATAGTATCATTTGCGTGGTAGGTGCAAAAACAGAGAAAATAGTAATTGTCCGAAACAATTTGATAATTAAACCTGGTTTTTACTTTTTTGTGTGCAGGAAGTAACAAAATCCAACGCTATGCCAATGTGGGCAAAAACCTACGGCCAAGCGTATATTGGTGTTATCATTTCGACACCGTACCAGTACTGGAAACGTAAAAAATCCGATACATCGCCAGTCATGCGCGGTTCCAGCAATTAATATAAGGGGAAAAATCATACGCCACAGTAGACAAATACATTGAGTTGGCCACTGAGGCGTATGATTTTTCCCCTTATATTAATTGCTGGAACCGCGCATGTCGCCAGTACATGCACTACCGTCTCCAATGTTGAGCCAGTACTGTGCCGTTCGTATTTTTCTATCTGGGTAGGTGTGCCATTAAGATATCTTAATATTTGCGACCTGTAGCGCGCGCACAAGAATACCTGGACAGACAGATAATCGAAACAAAAAGTGATTCTGAGTCGATCGGTATACTAAGAGGTGGGTTTGGGTCCAATATTTTTTGGTGATACAAACACCACAAAATTTTACCACTAGTGCTGTAGGGTATAATAATAAGTTGTGGTGTAGGGTTAAAGTTTCAAAAAGTTGAATTTACAATCGTTTCTTGTAGAACCATTTTGGGAACAGATGGAGCTGAGATCCGAATTTTTCTTAAAAAAGTAAAGCAGTAGTTCCGTTTAGTTTAGTAGTTTTACTTTTTTTTAACTGTATGGTGGCCCTCTATAATT
Source organism: Leucophora obtusa (assembly GCA_949987735.1). NCBI lineage: Eukaryota > Metazoa > Arthropoda > Insecta > Diptera > Anthomyiidae > Leucophora > Leucophora obtusa. Next base: position 158,967,032 of record OX465295.1, on the reverse strand, counting down.
TGTGAAAAACTATAATTTGGCCCTCGGTGACAAATCCGTGCCCACCCTTGCTATATAAGATGAAGAGCAAATTGACAAGAAAAACAAAACTATTGCTATATCACGCATTGGTCCAAAGCCATCTAAACTATATGGTCACGATATATGGGTATAAGAACACAACTGCCTTGAAAACACTTCAGAGTATGCAGAATAAAGCCCTAAAAGTAGTTTATAACTTGCCAATATAGCAAGTACGGATGAAAACAGCATAAAACTTAAATTACTACCTAAATTATATTGGAGAAATACTGCAAAGGATGAATACAAACGGAAACTTGATGATAATTTGGAAATTATGAAGGAAAGGAACGAAGAACTAAGCCTTAAAACGCTATGTGATATAATCAAGAAATCTTCTCTTACACCGTGCTTCCAAGAACGTAATTTTGAAGCAAAAGAAATTTGGTATAACTATAATTGCAATGTCGCCAGAAAAAAAAGTTTTAAATTACACTGTGAGACAAATGGTAGGGGTCAGTGATCGGGAAGGGTTCAAACTACCGGGGAAAGTTATATCGGTAAAAAAGAAGTTATACGTGTCCCGGCGTTTCGCTGGGTCACCCCTAGGAATCGAGATATATCGATTTGACCTTTGGTGGTCTTTTTTTTTGACATAACTCGAGAACCACTAGTCCGATTTTGCTCAAACAATTTTAAAAAAATTAAAAATTACAATTTACCGGCGAAACTGTTGAGTATATAGAAAAACGTTATATGAACAGATTAAAGAAATTGTAATTTTTAATTTTTTTAAAATTGTTTGAGCAAAATCGGACTAGTGGTTCTCGAGTTATGTCAAAAAAAAGATATATCTCGATTCCTAGGGGTGACCCAGCGAAACGCCGGGACACGTATAACTTGTTTTTTGACCGATATAACATTTCCCGTTGGTTTCATCCCATCCCGATTTTGACTGTAGCATAGTGTTATTACACAAATATAGAAGCACAAAAAGTCCAACAGATAAAGCTAAATATATAAAAAGCAAGAAAGAATATAAACGCATCTGCAAAGTAAGTAAAGATGAATACTACAAGCAATTGGAAAAGAAGATTAATGATAGTAAGCAGTGGTGGAGAACAGCAAAAGAAATTCGAAACCATAAATATAAAATATGTCCACTTGTATCAGCTGCATCATTTAAAAATTACTTTAATAACCTATTAAATCCACAACAGAATACAGCTGAATTTCAGTATGCACCAGCACTTAACGTTGACTTATTTCTTGATGGCCCCATAACGACAACAGAATTGAAAAACATGCTAAAAAATGTAAAATTAAATAAAGCACCTGGAGAAGATCGTGTGCCGTACGAATTTTTCATGAATGCAACAGATAACTTTCTACAACAGCTGCTGAAAACTTATAACAACATATTTGATGCAAGCCAAATTGATGATACTTTTTCAAAGACTATAATATTTCCAATACCCAAAAAGGGAGACATAAGCCAGCCTTCGAATTATAGGGGAATATCTTTTATGAATTGTATTGCTAAAAAAATGATGGGTATACTTAATGAACGCCTGTTTTCCAGGGTAGAATACAATAAAATACTAACGGAATATCAATCGGGTTTCCGCAGAAATTATTATACTGCTGATAACATCTATAATCTGTCGGCGATAGTTAGCATCAAATTAGGAGAAAAGAAAAAAGTATACGCATTTTCATCGATTTTAAAGCCGCTTTCGACAAAGTTCCAAGAAATGCACTTATATATAAACTTTTTACGATGGGAGTCTCATATAAATTTGTTAAAATGGTAGAAAGTATATATAAGGACACAAGATCAGCGGTTTGGACAGGTGATGATATGTCTGAATACTTTGAAACCAAATCTGGTGTGAAACAAGGGTGTTTGATGTCGCCTTTATTATTTGCATTATAAATTTACGATCTGAATGACTGTTTAGAAGGTGGACTTTATATTGAAAACCTTAATATACGCATATTATTATATGCCGACGATATAGTAATACTTGCAGACGAAGTTGATGTGCTACAAAAAATGAATAAAAATTTGGAAATATACTGCGATATGTGGAAACTAGAAGTCAACTTAAATAAATCTGAAATACTTGTCTTTCGTAATGGTGGTCGACTAGCTCCACGAGAAAGGTGGTTCTTTAAAGGAGATCTGATAAGCATAACGTCAAAATTTAACTACTTGGGTGTGGTGTTTACTCCTAAACTAACATTTACTAATTACGTCCAGAAACGCAATAACCAAGCTAAAAATGCTATTAATACAACCTGGAAAACTTTTCTGGGTAAAAAAGATGTTAATTTGAGTATGAAATGGAAAATATTTTTAGCTGTGTGTAGATCTATACAATCGTATGCAGCACAAGTGTGGGGTTTCAGTCATTTTGAAACTGTGGACAATCTCCAATAATATTTCATGAAGAAAATTCTTAAACTGCCAAGCAATACACCAAACTACTTCCCAATGCTAGAAACATCCGCTGAAGAAAGCAACATTTACACGTTAGCTTTGCATTTAAAATACATAAGTAAAGTTTTATTTAACTTCGGAGTGTTTAGACTGCCACACCAATTGACAAACATCTTGTTACGAAGAGAATTGTTTTGGGTACATGAACTTAAAGAAAAAGCAGCAAAGTTTACTCTACACTGGCCTGGATCAGCACCGACTGAAGATGAGTGGAATGTATTTAGTACCGAGCTATTGCGTTGTATTAAAATAAGTAGTATTCAATACAACCTTCAAGAAAAATTGAAAAGTGACACTCGACTATATAAATATCGTGATCATACGAAATCTCAACAATATATTAAAGATGATGTGAAATTAGATGACATAACATGGATTATGAAAGCACGTAGTGGAATGATTTTTCTTAATGGAAATAAATTTGGTGTACGAGACGATCAAAAGCTATGTACTTTATGTAATCTTCAAGAAAAAGAAACTTTTCAACATTTTCTGGGAATCTGTCCAGTGCTTAGGGAATTAAGACTACCCGACTAAAAAAGATGTTATATAATCATATATCACCATATATACGTCCATATCTAATTTGATCCGAATATTGGAATATATAATTATATCAAGCGAAATAAGTAAATATTATTGAGATCACTTATTTCATTCATATTAAATACTAATGCTAGATGTTTAGAACAATTTTTGCTAATAAAGTTGGAAATAGCTGACAAAATAAAACATTACAAAAATTTGTCGGAACAACTTTTTCTAGGTTAGAGTTTTGGTCTTTCTTATAAAATGTGTGTCTTTCTTATAAAATAAAAAATTAACTAATTAGAAATTTATTAATTCAGTTCGATGCCAATTTCCTTATTATGAATTAATATAATAAGTACTTTTTTTCAAAAACTGCTATTTTTCTTCATCAGGATACTCTCCTGACAAATACTTCACAGAGTTTTTGCCTTCAAAAAACCTCTACACTTTCAGGAATGAAAAGACGATCGTTTCGGGGATTACGCTACCACTTTCTAAAGAAAACTGATGAAGGGGACCTGGAAAATCCCCGAAACGATCGTCTTTTCATTCCTGAAAGTGTAGAGGTTTTTTGAAAGCAAAAGTATTTGTCAGGAGAGTATCCTGATGAAGAAAAAAAAAACAGTTTTTGAAAAAAGTACTTATTATGTTAATTCATAATAAGGAAATAGGCCTCGAACAGAATTAATAAATTTTTAATTAATGAATTTAAAAGGTCGAAAAAAACAATTTTTATTTTTTTAAATAAAAATTAAAAATCAACATGATAAAAAATTAACTTTCACAATTAATTTTTTTTTTACGGAAAAATAAATGAACTTAAACCATATTTATTTCAACATATGTTTGTCTAATTTTTAAATTTAAAAGTAAAAATAATTATTTCGACCTTTAATTCCACAATGAAAAAAAATGTTTCCCATATTTATTTCTTTAAAATTATTTTTAGTTTAATAAAGAGTATTTCGCCAACTATTTGAAAAATATATGTTAAATTCAATTATAAACATTTATTTATATATCAAAGTGCAAACTTCAAAACCAGATCCACAATTTCGGAGTTTTTTTTAATTTTAATAGTGCAATTAAACTTTATAAAATTTTGTATATTTAGATATCATGTCAGATAAATTAATACATAAAATTAATACAATTTTATATTAACTTCGTTATATTTTTTGATATAAGATTGTTAAGAGAAGCTTATACGCCATTATATATAATTATGAATAAACTATATTTGCAGATCTCTTAATATATAGCTGGAGACCAAATCGCATATGATTATATATAACGTCATATCAAACATATTTATAAAACCAAAGTGTTAATATAAATGTATATGGTCATATAAAGCCACACATATAAACATTTATAATTATATCAAATCATATAAGATTATATGAAAACTTTTTTAGTCGGGTACTAAGCTTTCAAAACACTGAGCTAAGTGAAACTGAAATGATAGACATTTTAGATGGCAGCGGAGAAAATAATAGGACAAATTTGATATATTTTATGAAACACGCTTTAAAATACAGAGATTTAATTATTACTGAATATAACTAACTAAAATTAAAAACACTTTAAACCGACAGACGTTTATGAACAAAAAACATTGTCGATAATTATTCTTAACTTTATAAAACAAAATTTTTTCTAGAATTTATTGAATTATGTATACATACCTATAAGATTGTAAAATGCAATTAAATTTTGTCAATAAAGAATTATTATTATTATATTATTATTATTATTATATTATTATTATTATTATTATATTATTATTATTATTATATTATTATTATTATTATTATTATTATTATTATTATTATTATTATTATTATTATATTATTATTATTATTATTATTATTATTATTATTATTATTATTAATTAGTTGTTACATGCTCACGTGTTGGTATACTAAATGATTTATATAAAAATGAAGAGGCACAAAATAGTGTTTGTACTTAAACATTACAATAAATTTACCTTAACAATTATTTTATCTTAATAACTTGCCAATAGGGAATGCATCCCGGGATTTCACGTCCCGGGATTCCCGGGAAATTAAGCATTTTTCAGTTCCCGCATTCCCGGGATTTTGGACCGGGAATCCCGGGATTTAAAAAAATGCTATTTAAAACAATAAAGTTAACTATCTCAAATTTTCATATGCAAAATTTTCTAACGTTTTGAAAATAGTAAAAATTTTACACTAGTCTTGTTCGTTTACTTACTAAAATTTGTTACTTTTACCACAACTGGAAAAATTTAAAAAGTAAACTAAATTTTCCAATTGTAGTAAAGGTAGTAAGATTTTTGAGTAAATGAACACACTGATTAATTTGTGTACTTCATCGAACATTTTAAGTGCCTTTAGTAGCTCGTAAAACAGGCACTATAAGGAAAATATATTTTTTAAGAAAACCACTCAATTAAATAGTGTTAGTATACAAAATTTTGAATCGCACTTATTCTATACATAATTAAAACATTATTAACTTGTGTACTATAACAAAACAAAAAAATTTGTCATTTACTATACAAAACAAAAAAAATATAATTCAAAATTCAAAACAACTCCATATTTTTGCACAGCAAAAATGTTGGTACCCCTGCGAAAAGACGAAAATTAGTTACAATATAGATATATATTTTATTATAATGCTACACCAAATATTTAGTAGGATATCCCTAAAGACGAAGAACTTCATTTAATCGATTTGGCATTGACTACACAAGTTTTTCAGTGTAATTTCGAACTTTTTTCTGCCGTTCAGTCAAAGGCATAGCCTTGAGCTGAATTTTATTATAAATTTGATGACTGCGGAATTTTATTTCTAAATGATCCAAAAAGGGTCCAATAAAGGTCATTTCATTGTCCTGTTCAAAATAATAATCATTACGAATTTTCAATTTTTCAGCACTTCTATTCAGATTATTCTTCAGAATATTTAAATATACTATTTTGGGTAAATGAATGTTATTTTAGTTTGACTCAAGATCATAAATTAATATCACTTTCTGTTTAAATTATTTTCAAATCAAAGAATTTGTTCATTATTTCTTCGATAATAACCAAATTACCAACTCCTGCTGCTGTCATACAACCCCATACCATGACATCACCACCTCCGTGCTTGACGAGTATTCTGTGGATTACGTTAAGATTTTTTCTCCATACCAATGCACGTCCGTCTGAGCCAAAAATGTTAAATTTCGATAAGTTCGTAAAATGACTTTATCCCGAAACTCATTTGTTTTTGTTTTATACTCATTGGCGAAATATATACGCTTCTTTCTGTTTATTTCGTTAATGTAAGGATTCTTGCGTGCTGTACGAGCATTGTACCTGGTCCTTTTGATCGATCTATGTACCGTGTCTGCAGAAACACTATTGTTAAAAGATTTCTTCAACTGCAGCTATCTTAATTGTACTTATAAATTGATCTTTCTCAATTTGGTTGCGGGTTCGATCCCCAGCGACCGCAACATCAATTTGTAAAAATAATGTGTATGATTTGTTTATCCCCAATACAGTGTCCTTCTTCACTATTCCCATAGCACTTAACCCCACCGAAGTAAAATAATATAACAGGGCTATGAAATAAACAGCCTCAACAAAAGTTCGCCAACTCACCATCAAATGGCGCGCAACAGCTGTTCTAAAATTCAACATCTCGCGCAATTATAGTGTTGCCATATTTAAAGCCTCTCATCTTTCACCACCTCCTATCTCTTCTTTATTCCCTTTCCAAATAAAGCAACACGTTAATTAATAGGAAAAATTTAATGAGTGTTGCTTCTCTAAAAAAAATAAAAAATTCGAATATGAAGTCCAAATTGCTCAACAGCTATTGCGACATTCCCAGCAAAACTTTCTATTACCAGGTAAAGGGAAATGGAATAAGAAAAAATAAAATAAAAAAATTCTAAGCCGATCGGCTTAGAATTTTTTTTATTTCGTTTTAACGATGTCCGTCTGTCTGTCTGTCCATGATATTTTGATGAAACTTGGTAAACCGACTTATGTCGGCCCAAGGTAAATTGATTGATTTTGGTAAACATCGGTCCATGTTTAGACCTAGTGCCCATATAAGGGTCCTACCAAAATTATATTGTTTATACGCTGCAGGTTGCAAATATTAAGATATTTTGATAAAATATGGTACACCGAATTATGTCGGCCCAACGACGAAGCCTATTGATTTTGGTGAACATCGGTCCATGTTTAGACCTCGTGCCCATATAAGGGTTCTACTAAAATTATATGGTTTATACGCTGCAGGTCGCAAATATTAAGATATTTTGATGAAATTTGGTACACAGACCTACGTTGGCCCAAGGCCGAAGCCTATTGATTTTGGTGAACATCGGTCCATGTTTAGACCTAGTGCCCATATAAGGGTTCTACTAAAATTATATGGTTTATACGCTGCAGGTCGCAAATATAAAGATATTTTGATGAAATTTGGTACACCTACATATGTCGGCCAAAGGACGAAGCCTATTGATTTTGGTGAACATCGGTCCATGTTTAGACCTAGTGCGCATATAAAGGTTCTACTAAAATTATATGGTTTATACGCTGCAGGTCGCAAATATTAAGATATTTTGATGAAATTTGGTACACCCACCTATGGCAGCCTAAGGACGAAGCCTATTGATTTTGGTTAACACCGGTCCATGTTTAGACCTAGTGCCCATATAAGGGTCCCCCTAAAATTGGCTTGGTTACACAATGCAGGTCGCAAATATGAAGATATTTTAATGAAATTTGGTTCGCTGACTCACATTATAGAAAATTTTGACACAAGTCCCATTTTAACCCTTTCGAATTTCGGATCCAAACATTAGTTCGCTTTTACCCAAACTGGTGTAGGGTATTGAATAGTCGGCATGCCCGACTTTAACCTTTTTACTCGTTATTAGTTAAATCGTACTTTCGCATAATAAGTATTTATATATTGCAATACCAATAACTTCCCTACCCAAGTAAAAAAGTTTATATATATTTCGATATTATTTAAAATGATTTAATACAATTATATGTTTCAATGTATACATATATATAGCCATGTAAACGTACATGTCAAAGCATTTATACTTATATATAGCTTTGCGTTGGTTCAAAAAATTTGATATGGAGGCATATATAGTAATATATTATTTCATATCGTCCTACATATAATTGTACTTAATATACCTAATTGTATATAACTATATGAACAATATAGAATAATATATGAGTTAATTTATAATTCAACATAAATTAACATATAATTATATATAACTACATGTGAGCCAATATTGAAATTTTTTTTTTATAATTTCTGATAAAGCCACGTCTTGCTCCATATAAAACTGTATATATATGAGGTCCCATTTCCAGAATATTTTTAAATGAAATTCAGATATCATTATATCTGGTCCATTAAAAAGACATATACATAATTATGTGTGGTGTCATCAACAATATTTTCTAAGTGATTTTATATATAATTATATAAGATCCGGAGTTAAGATTTCGGAATTAACATGACAAATTCTAAATTTTGTACACAAGAATGACTCGAGGTCGTACACTTCCCCATCTATGTATTTTTATAGAAATATTTCTGGCAGTATAATTTTTTTATTCACGTTAGTTTTGCTCCAATAAGTGGAACACATATGGAAAAAAGAAACTCCTCATTAGAAAAGATATAAAAACGAGTAAAAAGGTTAAAGTCGGGCATGCCGACTATACAATACCCTACACCAGTCTGGTTAAAATCCAACTAATGTTTGGATCCAAAATTTGAATGGGTTAAAATGGGACTTGTATCAAAATTGTCTATTATGTGAGTCAGCGAACCAAATTTCAGTAAAATATCTTAATATTTGCGACCTGCAGTTTGTAACCAAGCCAATTTTGGGGGGACCCTTATATGGGCACTAGGTCTAAACATGGACCGATGTTCACCAAAATCAATAGGCTTCGTCCTTGGGCTGATATAGGTCGGTGTACCAAATTTCATCAAAATATCTTAATCTTTGCGACCTGCAGCGTATAAACAATATAATTTTGGGAGGACCCTTATATGGGCACTAGGTCTAAACATGGACCGATGTTCACCAAAATCAATAGGCTTGGTCCATGGGCCAACATAGATCTGTGTACCAAATTTCATCAAAATATCTTAATATTTGCGACCTGCAGCGTATAAACAATATAATTTTGGTAGGACCCTTATATGGGCACTAGGTCTAAACATGGACCGATGTTCACAAAAATCAATAGGCTGCGTTATTTTGCTAACATAGGTCTGTGTACCAAATTTCATCAAAATATCTTAATATTTACGACCTGCAGTGTATAAACAATATAATTTTGGTAGGACCCTTATATGGGCACTAGGTCTAAACATGGACCGATTTTAACCAACATCAATAGGCGTCGTCCTTGGGCCGACATAAGTCGGTGTACCAAGTTTCATCAAAATATCTTAATATGTGCGACCTGTAGAGTGCGCACAAGAATGCATGGACAGACAGACAGACGGACGGACGGACGGACAGACAGACGGACGGACAGACAGACGGACATCGTTAAATCGAAATAAAAAAAAATTCTGAGCCGATCGGTATACTATAAGGTGGGTCTAGGACCAATATTTTTTGGTGTTACAAACATCAGCACAAACTTATAATACCCTGACCACATAGTGGTGTAGGGTATAATGACCACATAGTGGTGTAGGGTATAAAAATCTGAGCCGATCAGTATACTATAAGGTGGGTCTAGGATTAATATTTTTTGGTGTTTCAAACATCAGCACAAACTTATAATACCCTGACCACGTAGTGGTGTAGGGTATAAATACTATCTATTGCGGTAGGTTCCCTCCGATTTTAATGACATTTGGATTTTTGGTAAAGGAGAAAAAATGAAAGAAACGTATTGTTTTTAGCAGCCCAATCCCACGTTTAGGGGTTAAGAAAATATAAATTTTTTCGATTTTAAAGTAGGGCATACACGTTCAATATTATTGATAAATTTTTCAAAAATCAACCAATCGGAACATTTTATTTTTAAATACTTTGTTCTGATTGGTTGATTTTAAAAACATTGATCAATAATATTGAACGTGTATGTTTGCCTTAACCCTCTAACCGGCCTAAGCTTTTTTGCAATGAAATTTATACCATGTGTTCCTCACGAAAAATAAACAATAAGTTCTTCTACAAAAGTTTTTTTCGTTGCCTACTTTAGGCGATATGGGCCAAAATAGTTTAAGGGTGAATCTTGAAAACTAGCGCATAAAAATTACTAGGTTTACCCGATCACAAAAATTTATATCTAGTCGTATATAGTAATATCTTGTTTTATCTTATAATATGTGAGTATATATGTTGTCATGAATAGCCATATATAATTATATGTTTCTTATGTGGTACCTTATATAACCATATATTTTTATATGTTGTCTTTTATAAAATTAGATATCAACCATATATGCTATACATAATGAAATATGACAGATCTGTTGTCATATATAATTATAAATGAGCATATATAACATAATATATGACACATATGGTGGCATATAAGCCATATATCTTGAGATATAGTAATATATGTCCTGTTATAAAAATTTTTTGGTTGTATGATGTAAGATATTTTTATATATGATTATATATTACATTAAATGATATAAGATATGATTATATATGATTCCATATATGGTGCAAGATTAACAATATAATTTTAGATATGGTTATATATGGTCCCACGGCAGTAATATTTCCTATGTGTTTAATATATAATTATATATAGTCACATACAGAGCTTTGAAGAATTAATTCCTTTTTGAATGAATTCACTACCAATCGAATTCAATTTTCTCTAGAATTGAATGAATTCCTTTTCTTAAGTAATTCACTGAATTCATTCAACTGAATGCGTTCATCAAACAACAAATTCAAAGAATTAATTCAATTGCAATAGTTCTTTTTATTAAATCAAATGAATTAATTCACCGGTGAACGCGTTCAATTTTATAAATCGAACGGAAAAAAAAGTGAATTAATTCCTTACTGAATTAATTCACCACTGAATTCATTCAATTTCATTTTCATTCAGTGAATTAAAAAAAAATAAAATTACATTCAGTGAATTGAAAAAAAAATAATAAGTTCACTGAATTGAAAAAAATAAAATAAGTTCACTGAATTAAAAAAAAAAATAAAATAAGTTTACCGAATTCAAAGCCTGTTTTCTGCCGTTCAGTAGAAGAAAACAATAATGTACAAATAAAATTTTTAAATACCCTGTTAAAAATCGATTATACATGAGCACATATGATTCATGCATGCCCATATGCATCAATATATGATCCATATGTGTGCATGAATGATTCATATATGCTCATATGAATTTCCATATAGAGCAATTCCATATGAAAACGATCAAAATTGGCAAATTTTTGGACGACCCCTCTCCGATTTTAAAATAAATAGTCTCAATCGATTGCCCAGCAAAAAATAATGTACCTACATATTTTTTTTTTTTATAGTAACTGGTTTAGTGGTGGTGTACACCACTGTCATGTGACAAAATTGAAGAATTCTTCATAAGGGACGTCATTGAAAGTTGTTTTAAAAAACTACTAAAGCGATCGCAACGAGTGATAGCTCGTTGGAAAGGTATTGAATCAGGCTTTAATTGAAAAATAAAATTTTCCTAATTTTTTTCAGAAATTTACCTTTTTTCCCATGAAAATTAAATTTTCCGATTTTCCACAGAAGCTCCTAAATTTTCCGGCTAATTTTTTTTTTTTGGATTCCTCATAATTTTTGCTTTAAGAATCAGCAATAAAAAAATGGGCCCCGACTCCTTGTTTGGACAGGAGAGGAGCATTTAAGAGACCACCTTGTTCTCATTGTTTTTATATTTTTTATAATTGAATTATTTGTAATTATTTAACATTGTTTTATTTTATTATTAAAAATACATTTTAAAAATTATTTTACAGTTAAAAATACATTTATGAAGAAACTGAATGCGTTCCGTGCCTGTCTAATGCCAGCACGCATGCTTTTGGTCGTAGGATGGCAAACTTAGAAAATCCCACTTTTTCTGCTGGGTATTTCTCTTTGAACTGATGGTATGCTTCGGATAGATTACATAATAATAATCTGCGCTGCTTGTGTACTTTTTCTCCATCTTCACGTGTGATAACATAGTCACGTGTACCTGGGCAGGCGCGGCTGTTGTCATCATTGCAGTAAAAATCTTGAATCAATTTCACCGTTGCTTCGCTGAGGGTCCTTGAGCCAAATTTCTTGGTGGGAGTCGCCAATATGCCCTTCTGTCGAACTAATTCTTTGCTTCTTCTCGCGATGTAAAAAGATGTTTGAAACTGTTCAGAAATCTTGCGTATATACCATGATTGAGGCAGCACAGATAAAATGAGATATTTCTCCGGAAAAGTGGTCGCTAAATTGAATTTTCTTTTGAACTGCTCAATCATTTGTTTGCCGTCATCAACATCATCTGCTTGACTGCATTCGTTATCAGAGCCTTCATCAAATATTGTCGCGATTGCATTCATAACCTTGCCTTTTTTCTCTTTCCTGTATTTTTCACTTCGCAACTTTCTTTTTGTAATAGGCGATTCACCTAAAGTGGTAATAGCCTCATTCAAAGGACTCAAAGACATATTGACCATCGGAATGTCTGCCTCACTATCAGATGAAACATTTTGTTCAATTGTCATTTCACTCTCGGATTGTGGTTGCATTTGTTTCAATGCATTTGCTTGTTGAGACAAATCGATTTTACACTTGGGGCAAATGAATTCTGCTTCTTCACCGTATTGTATATTTAATTCATTCATGATCGCTTCGAAACACCAGCTAATTTTAATACTTTTATCTTTTTCGAACGATGTCCACTCTTGTTAAACGGATTGCAGCAAAATTTATTCATTTTACTTTAAATTGTCTTTACAGCTTCACTCTTTACTTTACAAAAAAAAACACTTTAACTCTTTCACGTTTAGTATTCAACTAAAATTTGACTCAGAGTGTGTGAAGTATTTATATTTATTTTTTGGTAAAAAATAGGTAAAAAAAAATAAGCGATATTTGCTTTTCTTTAATAGGAAAATTTGCGTGAACTACTGGTCATAAAATGTTTTTTAAAGAGGGACTTAATTGGTTACTGCCAATAAGCCGACCACAGGTCATAAAATGTGTTGTAAATTTTTTAAATTAACAGGTAATAAATATTTCGCCATATTTATGGAAAATCCGTGTTTTATGACTTGTTTCTGCACGTGTCATTTTAGGCGAAATATTTATTACCTGTTAATTTAAAAAATTTACAAAACATTTTATGACCTGTAGCCTCAGTCGGGTTTGGTGTGCCATTACATGCCACTGCTGCTATTATCCATGGATTTATGGCCGATCTTGTGAAGGCAGGCAGACCATATTCACTACACACTCAACTTGGGGCTCTTAAAAAAAATTGATTTTTTCTTCATAAATGTATTTTTAACTGTAAAATAATTTTTAAAATGTATTTTTAATAATAAAATAAAATAATGTTAAATAATTACAAATAATTCAATTATAAAAAATATAAAAACAATGAGAACAAGGTGGTCTCTTAAATGCTCCTCTCCTGTCCAAACAAGGAGTCGGGGCCCATTTTTTTATTGCTGATTCTTAAAGCAAAAATTATGAGGAATCCAAAAAAAAAAAAATTAGCCGGAAAATTTAGGAGCTTCTGTGGAAACAACTTTCAATGAGTTCCCTTATGAAGAATTCTTCAATTTTGTCACATGACAGTGGTGTACACCACCACTAAACCAGTCACTATAAAAAAAAAAAAAAATATGTAGGTACATTATTTTTTGCTGGGCAATCGATTGAGACTATTTATTTTAGAATCGGAGAGGGGTCGTCCAAAAGGTGATCGCTTTCATATGGAATTGCTCTATATGTTCATATGTGTGCATTAACGAAATTTGAGGTAATATTTACATACATGATCATTAGGGATCCCGCCCTTTTTCCAATCCCGCAATCCCGGGAATTTCATGCGGGATTTCCCGGGATTTTTTGTATTCTTTTATAGAAGTTCTAGCTAGTATATATTGCAATTTTGAAAGCTTTATTTAAATTTAAAGCATTAATTTTTTTGAAATCAATTTAAATAAAAATATTTAAAATAAAAAATACGATTTAAAATTTAATAAACTGAATTAGTACAATATAAAAAAAAAATATTATTTAGGCCAAATTTTTTTTGAATGTCAGCTGAATTTGGTTTAGATACCAATAAAAATACTCGTACTTCAGAAAAAAATTTTTTCATTAAAACGATGATCTTTGTTCAAATAAAGCAATATATACAACATTTCAGCAAATATCTCCAAAAAGCCTGTGCATAAAAAATTTTAAAAAATAGTAATATTTTCGTATTTTCAGCTGATATAAGTAATTTGAGTGTTTTTTACTTCAAATAATTTCATTTAAATTTCAATTGCTACTCCTTTATTTTAATTGTATTTTTTAAAAATTATTTATTTTTTAAATAATGCATCAGGTGCTTTTTTCAAATTATTTTGGATTTTTTATATGTTAATTTAAAATGCATCTATGAAAATTAAATAACCAAGCAAACAAAGATGATCATTAATGACTCAGAAATTAGCTCCAAAAACATAAAAAATTTTCCACTTTTTCCTGTGAAAGTGGTCCGTCCAAAAGAGCCCCCGTGTACTCAGAAATGACTCAGAAAAAAGAACATATAAAATCCAAATTTTCCTCATAATTTTAAAAAATTTTGGAATCTTCTTTGAGTCCGAAAAATGAACCCTCATTTTGAGGGTTCATATTTTCTACCAAAAAAAAGAGTGTTTTCAAAAAAAAAAACAATAATCATTTCTATGAGTCATTTAAGAATCTTATTTATGAGCGCTCCGAAATTGCTGGCTGACAAATTATTTTTAAAAATTTCTAATCAAAAAATACCAATTAAAGTTAAAAAATTATTTAATAATATTTTATTTTCTATTTTTATAAAAAGATTTAAGCCAATATACCTAAAAATTTGTGTGAAAAATACTCCCTTTTAAACTTTTTTATAAAATTAATTCTAGACGAATTCTTCTAAAAATCTCCTTAGAAACAAAATATCTAGAAATAGAAATTTTTGTATTCCATACTTAAGAAATGTTTTAGTAAAAAATCGATATTGGTTCTGACTATAAAGCTGGTCCGACACAAGTTTGCACCCATGAACAATTCCAATATGTCCTAAAAGAAGAGATGAAAATAAAATACCCGTGTCTTTCACTTTGTCTTTATTAATTCGTTTAACCATTTAAAATGCGAATTAATATCAAGTTATTTCTAAGAGTTTTTTAAAATTAAGACGGCCTTCCATATAAATATTTATATTACCTCAATATTAATGCGCGATTTAAACTGTTAGACGAATTGATCTCGAAAACTTTTATATTTAGCCCTGCTTTCAGAATATTTTAAGGTCTGATTACTGAATGTTCAGTTAGCTACTAACTGGGTCCTTAACTGACAAATTTGTTGTTGTTTCTCATATAAAATTTGAATTTAACTGTCGGCTAAATTTTACCTGAACATTCAGTAATCAGCCCTAAGTAGATTTTCTCATAGGTACAACCAAAAAATTAACTTTGTCGGACGGTGTTGTATTAGAAATCGAGTTTTTCCAATACAACATATGTCGGATTTATTTATTTTCGAATGAGCGGGAATTCCCGGGATCCCAGGAAATTCAGAAAAAAATCCCGCTGTCCCGGGAAATGAAAAAGTCCGGGAAAAGAAAAACCCTAATGATCATACATTTTCATGGGTTTCCATACATGATCATATGTGTACATTAACGAAAATTGAGGTAATATGTTCATTAGGCCGGGTCGATTTGTGGGGAGGCAAAAAAATCGCCCATGGCTCAGGGAAAATCGTATTCTAGGGATCAAAATAAGGAACCATACCTCTAAAACGAATTCTACTACCCCCCAACTGTTGACTTTTGTCCCGTAGGGTCAAGTTTTGAAAAATCACACTTTGACCCATTTAGAGTGCCCCAATCGAGTCCAAATGTATGACCGACCGCCACTAACTTTGGAGGGCCGATCCACCCATGCCAGTGGCACACCCCCTGGAACTCCCCTGGGGGGTTCCCCATACAAACATTTTAAAAAATCACCATTTTTGGCACTTTATTTTATTATTTTTTATTTATTTATTTTATTTATTTTTATTATTTTATTTATTTTTTCTCCTTACCCAAGTAAAAAAAAATGATATGGAGCCATATAAAGTTATATTTAATTATATATAATCTTCTATGTAATTAGATATAATTATATCCGAAAAATGAGAACGTCTTATTGTATCATATTGTATCGAATTGTATACAATTGTATACAATTTGGTACAATATGATACAATTCGATACAATATGATACAATTGTATCCGAATTTTGTCCTCATCCAATTACATAAAATTATATCTTTTTGTATAAAATTATATAAAATGTTATAAAAGTGGACACAGTTTGATACAATTATACCTAAATATTAACCCTATATTTTTACCATAATATATATGACCATATCTAACAATATACAAAATTATATTTTTAAATAAAAAAAGATATACAATATCTGGAGATCATACCTGAGGGATTTCAATTACAAATACTTGTAATTGAAATTACAAGCAATTGTAATTGAAAATTTTCAATTACAAATTACTAGTAATTGTAATTGAAAGTGATTTCAATTACATTTAGAATTAAAAAGCGTTTTTTGTTAAAATTTTGTATAAAAATCTGACTGGGATAGGTTGCATAGGCATAGATGCGTATAAAAAGAATACGTCATGTTGGGTTTACCCCTAACTTGTGCTTTTTGTCATTATTTATTTTCCCAAAAAATGTAATTGACATTTTTCAAATTACAAATTACTTGTAATTGTTCTTTTTTGAATTACAATTACAAATAATTTGTAATTGTAATTGAGTTTTTTTGAATTACGAATTTTGAATTACAATTACAAATAATTTGTAATTGTAATTGAGTTTTTTTCAATTACAATTACATGTAATTGTGTAAATGAATGTGTAATTAATTACAAAATGTAATGATTAACCCCCAGGTCTACTGGATATCCTATAATTTCGATAAATCTTCCATTACTTTTATCCAGATTTACTATGACAGTGCATTAAACATGAAAAAAATTTTCTTTGTTTTTAGTAATTTTAAAATAAGGTTAACAACACTGAAATTTTTAACTTAATAGGATTGTGATATACAATAATAAGAGATCAGTCAAGTGTGCGTTATAGTATAGAGAATTCCATATTAAAGCTTCAGTATTGTTAATTTTATGGGCGCGTTAGCCATTTTAGCTCACGCTCCTAAACAAAAACAAATTACTCAAGCACGAGCATTTCGTGTCTTACTCACGCAGACATGAGTATATTAAAAACTTACTCACAATCAGAAAATTCTTACGCAAAACAGTAAAAATTACTAAAAAACATATGATGCAAAAAATAAACTCACACACGAATCATGCACGGGTTATATATTCTTACTCACGCTCACGTACGAATTATATATTCTTACTGTAACGGGCGAATTACTTTGGTATAGTAATTATTACTCACGATCACTTGTGAATAACTTCACTCACGATCGTGTCATGCGCCAATCCCTAGTAATTACAAAATCTAAAACTAGTTCAAAATCATTTTTAATATGGAACCACATTTAATACAATACGGTTTTAAAAGGACCTTATACATATATTTTTATATAAAATCACTTTGAAAAAATTGCTAATGTGGGATAATATATAACACTATGCGACAGTCAAAATCGGGATGGGATGAAACCAACGGGAAATGTTATATCGGTCAAAAACAAGTTATACGTGTCCCGGCGTTTCGCTGGGTCACCCCTTGGACTCGAGATATATCTTTTTTTTGACATAACTCGAGAGTTATGTAAAAAAAAGACCACCAAAGGTCAAATCGATATATCTCGATTCCTAGGGGTGACCCAGCGAAACGCCGGGACACGTATAACTTCTTTTTTACCGATATAACTTTCCCCGGTAGTTTGAACCATTCCCTATCACTGACCCCTACCATTTGTCTCACAGTGTAATTATAGATTTTATAAAGAATGTTATATCGTTATATATAAAAGAAATCATGAAATATTGTAGATATGAAACCATACTAAGTTATATATGGGTTCATATGCGTCAATATATAATCATATATAACACCTATTATATAATATTTCTTAAATTGCTTCATATATAGTTTTATATTATTATGTATAGTGTCATACTAAATTATATATAAACGTATATGTAATTATATCTTTTATATATTACTTTGTGTACTTATATATAGCACATACACTTATATGCAGGCCAGTATGTAATAATATAAAATCACATATGTCTCAATATTAAAACCTTTGAGGCAAAAATATTTAATATATGACTATATAAAAGTCTATATGCTTCAATTTAAAAGCATATGTGGCCATATCTAACTATAAGTTACTATATGTAATTACATAAAATAATATATGATTATATCAAAACTTTTTTACTCGGGTAGAAATTTATTTAGTCAGAACATATGTAAATGAAAAAATTAATTTAACTTAGTAATAGAAAAGAAAAAATAAAAAATTACTGTTTGAAGTCTTTTTTGCTTTCAAGTCTGGGCAATTTCGCACGGCTCTCTAATGTCGTCGCCATAACAGCCTCTACATTTTCCGGTATAACTCGTTTGGAAACGCTAGCTAGCAATTGAACGTGTCGTTCTGTTTCTTGTATGTGTGATGGAATTTTTGGATCATTAAACGGTGGATCATCTTGATTTAAATATTCTTTCAAAGTATCGTATGGAATGCTTCGCGTGAATGGTGGTTCAAATACGTCATTTATGTCATTCATATTGATCATTTCCGTGTAACTTGTGCAATAAAAGTTTATATCTGGTTTTTTATAAGCTCTAAGTCCCGTTGGGTCGTCAACATCGGTTCGATAGCGTAGAATTATCTTGATAGCACAGTCGCGCTTTTCTTTGCTATCATCAAACAACATTGATAACAAGATATTTTCCGAATGCGCATAATATGAATTATCTGTAATTACTTTATTGACAATTTTGCGTAAACGAGGTTCTAGAAATCTTGACCAACTAATGAATTTGAAAAATAATCTACTACCGTACACGACAGAGCTGTAATACTTGATATTGAAGTACATTGGCACATAACATGTAATTATAAATTCAACCAGTATTCTTAAATTTGCATCTGGATTTTCCGTTGTCACATATAATCGTAATAGTCTAGCGGCCTTGGTGAGCCACCGAGAATGTACAATTTTCCCTGGTTTGATGTTTGCCAGATCCACTGAAACCACGCCGCTAGAAATTGCATGGGCCATGTCGTATAAGTACTTGGAATCGGTGGAAAATTCAATTTTTTCTGGAGCAGGGGGCATATTTTTCAACTCAATTTTCTGAAAGCCGTCCACCACCTGAAAATATATAAAAATAAAACAATTAAAAACGGTTGACAATTATAATAAATGAGTGATAGCAATAACTTACCGGAAGAGTTTCACAAGTTTCGATTTGACGGCTCAATTTTCCGGTTGCCGATCTTGGTCCAGTGCTGGTTGATTTATCCAAAGCTTCAAACAAATGCCGAAACGGAAGTTCGTTGAAGTGTAGAAGGCAAACGAACCAATGCAATGGTCTTTTTAACAGCAATTCGAATCGTCGTATAATTCCACCGTTTGGGCCAGTGTTTGTTGGCTCACCGTCAGTGCATATGCCAATTAATGCATCCAGTGATATATTTTTATCGTTGAAAAAATCGTTTAATTTGGTTGTTTTGTATTCAGCGGTTTCATGTTCCAGTCTTACGTAACCAATCAATTCAGAATTCGGTTCTCTCAAAATAACAAGATGAGTTTCTTTTACCATTCTAGTATGATACTTCTCATCAATTGTATCTCTCGTTAAAGTATCATCTTTTCTGCCATCGAATGAAAATGCTAACAAATTGGTATCATCTAACCGTTTGCGAAGCACTTCTTGTCTGCATTTCTCTTTTTCTCGGCGAACTTTCGATTTATCCATGATGAGAGGTTTGCCATGGATATCTTTCATTTTAAAATCTTGGAAAAGAGCTGTTCCCATTGCTGATGCTACTCTATCAGGCACGCCAAATCTGTCACATACCAAGGCAAAGTTAAAACAATCGTATCTCTGTGTGTATTGTGAACTTGTGCTTATATCCAAATCTTCTTGAACCGGTGGCGGTGCGTATGTTGAATCATCGGGATCTTGGTATGTTGGCATTGATGACATAGACGTTGCTCCTTGCTCTTCAATTTCCATCGCAAATCCATCCATTGTTAGACTTCTCTGATTATGTTAATCGTGCATAAACTCTTTGAGGCGTTCGGGAACCAAACCGCATGCACATGGAGCTGCCTTCAAATCGCATTTACATGTTCCAATGAAAAAAATTGTTTCCAGAGATTTTACATACTCTGTAAATTGTTGGGGTTTGTTTCTTCTCTTGATTTGCTCTTGATATTTGTCAAGCAATCTATTCAATTTATTACATACACTTTTTTTCAGCATTATTTCCATACCAAGTTTTTCCCAAATTCCAATCAACTTATCTTGTACTTGAATAGTGAATGCTTTATAGGACAACTTTTTTTGTTCGCTCAAGTAAAAATAATATCTCAAGATATCCAGATGGGTTGGTAAATTAAGATCAGTCAAATCAGTAGACACACCAAAAACAGTAACATCATGCCTGGGTATATGACTCATTGGGTTTTCGATAGTTGTTGATGTTGTTATTGCTTCATCTTGCGGTGTAGAGGATGGTGGATTCATTCTAAACTTCTTTATTTGGAATGATTTTTTTTTAAATATTTTTTTATCTCAAATTAGCACTTCACACTTCGAGTTCTTCACAACGACTTAATGCATTCACAAAAACTGTTGCGTTATATATGGTCTAGGAGACGAGGTAATAAGAATGAAATGGTAATTTCAATTCTACCTGTAACCGATTTTGTTGTCAAAACTGTCCATAAAGTACTTACATGTAAATTAAACGTTAATCTGACTACAAATTCTGTTAAGCAAGTGCACCTTTTATTACTTCTGGAAAATCCTTTATGATAATTTTATGCTCAATTCTACCTGTAACCGATTTTGTTGTCAAAACTGCCCATAAAGTACTTACATGTAAATTAAACGTTAATCTGACCACAAATTCTGTTAAGCAAGTGCGCCTTTTATTACTTCTGGAAAATCCTTTATGATAATTTTATGCTCAATTCTACCTGTAACCGATTTAGCTTAAGTAAGTTTACGACATGCAGCTGTGTCTTGTGGTGGCTTAAAAAACCCACACAACCTATTTTACGACCTGCAACAGAACGACACGTTCAATTGCTAGCTAGCGTTTCCAAACGAGTTATACCGGAAAATGTAGAGGCTGTTATGGCGACGACATTAGAGAGCCGTGCGAAATTGTCCAGACTTGAAAGCAAAAAAGACTTCAAACAGTAATTTTTTTTATTTTCTTTTCTATTACTAAGTTAAATTAATTTTTTCATTTACATATGTTCTGACTAAATAAATTTCTAAAGAGAAAAAATAAATAAAATAATAAAAATAAATAAAATAAATAAAAAATAATAAAATAAAGTGCCAAAAATGGTGATTTTTTAAAATGTTTGTATAGGGAACCCCCCAGGGGAGTTCCAGGGGGTGTGCCACTGGCATGGGTGGATCGGCCCTCCAAAGTTAGTGGGGGTCGGTCATACATTTGGCCTCGATTGGGGCACTCTAAATGGGTCAAAGTGGGATTTTTCAAAACTTGACCCTACGGGACAAAAGTCAACAGTTGGGGGGTAGTAGAAGGTATGGTTCCTTCGGCAAAGTTTCTTATTTTGATCCCTAGAATACGATTTTCACTGAGCCATGGGCGATTATTAAATCGACCCGCCCTAATGTTCATGTATGATCACATATGAATACATATGAACACATATGAATCCTATATGGAAGTATCTGGACATGTATGAATTTGTATGACTTCATATACCAGCATGTGTGAGTTCACACATGTCCATGAATGGATACATATATGTCGATTTTTAACCGGAGTTTTTAAAATACAACTATATAACTAGTTTGAAAAATTAATAGTTATATTTTTTTCCAAATTTATCTATATCTGTAAAGTTTTTATTTTTAATAGTAAAAGGCTTTATTTTTGAATCATGTAGGTTGATAAACAAGCATCCGGTTTCTAATTTGTTACTAGCACACGCTATAAAATTGCTTATTTAAAAATTTTATTTGTACATTATTGTTTTCTTCTACTGAACGGCAGAAAACAGGCTTTGAATTCAGTGAACTTATTTTATTTTTTTTCAATTCAGTGAACTTATTATTTTTTTTTTTTAATTCACTGAACGCAATTTTATTTTTTTTAATTCACTGAATGAAAATGAAATTGAACGAATTCAGTAGTGAATTAATTCAGTAAGGAATTCAGTAAGGAATTAATTCACTTTTTTCCGTTCGATTTATAAAATTGAACGTGTTCACCAGTGAATTAATTAATTTGATTTAATAAAAAGAAATATTGCAATTGAAATAATTCGTAACAAAATAAATCGAACGAAAGCAAATATGAATTAATTCCATTCAATATATGGTGCTTAGTGAATTAATTCATCGAATTTTTAATTCAGAATTGAAAAATTGAATTAAGGAATTAATTCTTCAAAGCTCTGGTCACATATTACCTGAGAGACCCTACTATCAAATCCCAGCTCGGGCACAAAAAAATTTTTTTTTTTACTTTTTTAACTCAATTCAATTTACTTGTAAATATTCTTTTAAAAGATCTTAAAAAATTAACCCATTTACTGCCAACAGCACCTGAAAGTTATGTTTACTGCAACTTGGAATTAATAATATTTTAATATGTTATTATATATTGTCATATATAACCCCACACATAATTATATATGTGACTGAGGTACTATTATCAAATCCCAGCTCGGGCACAAAAAAGATTTTTTTTTTACTTTTTTTAACTCAACTTGATTTACTTATAAATATTTTGTTTGATATTTAGATTTTTGAGCCATATAAATCGGTGCCTTGACCCTTCAACAAACATTTTTTTATCTTATTCACCAAAAAATTTCCGTTAGTGGAAGACATTTAAGATTTTTAATTTTTGTTTTTTTTTTGAAAGAATGTTATTAATTTATTTTTTCTAAGTCATCTATATATATAAATTATTATAATTATATATAACTCAGTAACACGAACAATGTTGTCTCATATAGTCAGTCATGTTGTATAGCAGTGTTTGGCTGAGTGAGTTAATTGGCCGACTACAACGCCAGCAACCTGGGTTCAAATCCTGCCGACGGCATTTTTTTTTGTTTTTTTTTTAATGAAATAAATATTTTTTAAATAATAAAAGTTTTTTTTAAATTTTTTGTGTTATTTTTTAAATTTTTTTAAAATGAATGGGGGAATATTTAGTTGATCTCTTATTTTTAAGTAAATGAATGTTCTTTTTAGTTTGACTCTAGATCATAAATTAATATCACTTTCTGTTTAAATTATTTTCAAATCAAAAAAAGATGATACAATTTTTACAAGTAAATTACAAAGAATAAAAATATATTTGAAAGAATTCGATAAGACCAGCAATACAGAATACGTATTTTCGGCTTTCGCTACAAAGCCATCATCAGTGTATTTCGTCTTGTGTGGACTAATATTTTAATGTTGTCTACTTATGTGACCGCTGAAAGAAAATCTAATTTCGTATCAACAACTCAACTTAGACTAACATCAACGAAATTTAACAATGCTATTTTTATCGTTTGTTATTATTACTCTATTTTGTTTTGAACCTTAATTCTTAAGATATCTCAGCTTATTCTATTCAACTCTGTGTATGATAACCACAGATTTTTGAATTACAACGAACCGTTAAATTTAAATTTAAATGTATATTATTTATATTATATTTTTGCACCGTGTCAATGTGTAGCGAAAGCCGAAAATACGTATTCTGTATTGTTGGTCTTATCGAATTCTTTCAAATATATTTTTATTCTTTGTAATTTACTTGTAAAAATTGTATCATCTTTCTTTGATTTGAAAATAATTTAAACAGAAAGTGATATTAATTTATGATCTAGAGTCAAACTAAAAAGAACATTTTTTTAAAATTTATATAATTCCAAATATATCATAGGATATTTTTAATCTCAAATTATCCAATTCGATCTGCAAAAATTGGATGTAAATTAATCCCATGGGATATTTTGGGATCTATCAGGATCTTAATTTGATATTATTGGATATTATTGGATCGCCCAATTTTGAGATCTATTTGGATCTTATTTAATCCTGTAATATATTTAATAATATTTGTTACTGGATACCCCAATTTTGAGATGAACTTGGGTAAGATCATATGTCGATCTATATCAAATGAGATATGACTATGTTTTTTTGATCGGGTAGGCACAAATTATTTCTCTTACCAAGAAATAATTGCAATAAAAAAATTATATTTTTTGTGCTGTAACTTAAGAGGATGTAGCGATTTTCGTCTTTCGAAAAATGCGAAATTGAGCGAAAACGTACCAAAACTTCAATACATATTATTCAAACTTATAAGCTTTGCTACCTATACCAAAAATATTCTTTTTACCAAATTTCAAAAAAAATCCGTCCATTCGTTTTGAAGTTAAGGCGATGTCCTTTAAAGATATCCTTATGGAATCCTGTGCGTGCTTAGACCAAAGTAAGGAACTTTTTGAATAGCTTAAGCTCCAATCTTACTTCATGGTAACTATCAATTGTTTTAGTCAATTTAAATATGTTTTTAAGATTTTTGAAACTTTTGGTTGTTTTAAAATATTTAAATTTTGAAATTTTACGAAATTTTATCTTTGACACTTTCTCGCTTCCAAACCGTGCATTGTATACAAAAAAATTCTTCACAAAAAATTTTATAAATTTTGTTTTCTGTTGAAAAAGCATAATTTCTTATTATAAAATACCCCTTTGGCGAATTTCTGGTTAAATTAATATACCCCGCCTGGAGGCGGGCTTACCGGTTAGAGGGTTAAGAGTTTGTTTCTTTTATTTATAAAAAAAACAAAACTTAGACAAATAGGGTATCAAATTAAAGGTTTTTTTTAAGACGAACGTCCAAGCATGTCCAATACTCTCTGTTTTGAAAAAAAAAAAATGTTGGCGAATAGCACATTTATATGTGAACCCAAGTAAAAAAAAATGATATGGAGCCATATAAAGTTATATTTAATTATATATAATCTTAGATATAATTATATCCGAAAAATGAGAACGTCTTATTGTATCATATTGTATCGAATTGTATACAATTGTATACAATTTGGTACAATATGATACAATTCGATACAATATGATACAATTGTATCCGAATTTTGTCCTCATCCAATTACATAAAATTATATCTTTTTGTATAAAATTATATAAAATGTTATAAAAGTGGACACAGTTTGATACAATTATACCTAAATATTAACCCTATATTTTTACCATAATATATATGACCATATCTAACAATATACAAAATTATATTTTTAAATAAAAAAAGATATACAATATCTGGATATCATACCTGAGGGATTTCAATTACAAATACTTGTAATTGAAATTACAAGCAATTGTAATTGAAAATTTTCAATTACAAATTACTAGTAATTGTAATTGAAAGTGATTTCAATTACATTTAGAATTAAAAAGCGTTTTTTGTTAAAATTTTGTATAAAAATCTGACTGGGATAGGTTGCATAGGCATGGATGCGTATAAAAAGAATACGTCATGTTGGGATTACCCCTAACTTGTGCTTTTTGTCATTATTTATTTTCCCAAAAAATGTAATTGACATTTTTCAAATTACAAATTACTTGTAATTGTTCTTTTTTGAATTACAATTACAAATAATTTGTAATTGTAATTGAGTTTTTTTGAATTACGAATTTTGAATTACAATTACAAATAATTTGTAATTGTAATTGAGTTTTTTTCAATTACAATTACATGTAATTGTGTAAATGAATGTGTAATTAATTACAAAATGTAATGATTAACCCCCAGGTCTACTGGATATCCTATAATTTCGATAAATCTTCCATTACTTTTATCCAGATTTACTATGACAGTGCATTAAACATGAAAAAAATTTTCTTTGTTTTTAGTAATTTTAAAATAAGGTTAACAACACTGAAATTTTTAACTTAATAGGATTGTGATATACAACAATAAGAGATCAGTCAAGTGTGCGTTATAGTATAGAGAATTCCATATTAAAGCTTCAGTATTGTTAATTTTATGGGCGCGTTAGCCATTTTAGCTCACGCTCCTAAACAAAAACAAATTACTCAAGCACGAGCATTTCGTGTCTTACTCACGCAGACATGAGTATATTAAAAACTTACTCACAATCAGAAAATTCTTACGCAAAACAGTAAAAATTACTAAAAAACATATGATGCAAAAAATAAACTCACACACGAATCATGCACGGGTTATATATTCTTACTCACGCTCACGTACGAATTATATATTCTTACTCTAACGGGCGAATTACTTTGGTATAGTAATTATTACTCACGATCACTTGTGAATAACTTCACCCACGATCGTGTCATGCGCCAATCCCTAGTAATTACAAAATCTAAAACTAGTTCAAAATCATTTTTAATATGGAACCACATTTAATACAATACGGTTTTAAAAGGACCTTATACATATATTTTTATATAAAATCACTTTGAAAAAATTGCTAATGTGGGATAATATATAACACTATGCGACAGTCAAAATCGGGATGGGATGAAACCAACGGGAAATGTTATATCGGTTAAAAACAAGTTATACGTGTCCCGGCGTTTCGCTGGGTCACCCCTTGGACTCGAGATATATCTTTTTTTTGACATAACTCGAGAGTTATGTAAAAAAAAGACCACCAAAGGTCAAATCGATATATCTCGATTCCTAGGGGTGACCCAGCGAAACGCCGGGACATGTATAACTTCTTTTTTACCGATATAACTTTCCCCGGTAGTTTGAACCATTCCCGATCACTGACCCCTACCATTTGTCTCACAGTGTAATTATAGATGATTTTATAAAGAATGTTATATCGTTATATATAAAAGAAATCATGAAATATTGTAGATATGAAACCATACTAAGTTATATATGGGTTCATATGCGTCAATATATAATCATATATAACACCTATTATATAATATTTCTTAAATTGCTTCATATATAGTTTTATATTATTATGTATAGTGTCATACTAAATTATATATAAACGTATATGTAATTATATCTTTTATATATTACTTTGTGTACTTATATATAGCACATACACTTATATGCAGGCCAGTATGTAATAATATAAAATCACATATGTCTCAATATTAAAACCTTTGAGGCAAAAATATTTAATATATGACTATATAAAAGTCTATATGCTTCAATTTAAAAGCATATGTGGCCATATCTAACTATAAGTTACTATATGTAATTACATAAAATAATATATGATTATATCAAAACTTTTTTACTCGGGAAATTGTTGTTGTATTGAATTCAAATTTACATAAGATTATGGAATTCACAGTTCGTAATACTTTAAGTAGTAAATTAGCATTTATCGTAAATTTGACAACTTGGGAACAAATCGGTATAGCTTCCTTGTGAGTACTGCAGAATTAAATGCTTATTAACATGGGTTTCAATCGTGAGATTCTTCAAATTATGGTAGAATAATTTTGAAACTGTATTAAGAATCAGTGACTCGAAATTCACTAACTCCCAAAGTTAATAAAAAAATTCCCACTAGCTTCAGCCGGTTAGCCGTTTGCAGCCGATAATGACGGACGGCGGCGCGGCTGAGGGAAGTGATCGCCGGCTGATCGACTGACCGGTGAAAATTGGACGGCTTACATCACTGGTCTAGTGGCAACTAAAAGCAACTCAATAATTTAGCAGTAACAAATAAATAGCAAGTTTGTATTTGCAATGGCTTCAGGTACTACTTCAAAAAGCCATTGATTTTGTAACCAAAGCCACAGAAGAGGATCGCAATAAAAATTATGCTGAGGCTTTACGTTTGTAAGAACATGGTGGTGGGTATTTTTTACATGCCATTAAATATGAGGCTCAAGGAGAAAAAGCTAAAGATTCAATAAGAGCCAAGTGCTTGCAGTATTTAGATCGTGCCGAAAAACTTAAGGAATATTTGAAAAAGGGTAAGAAGCCAGTCAAGGAAGGTGAATCTAGTTCCAAAGACGACAAAGATAAAAAAGTGATAGTGACTCAGATGGTGAAGATCCGCAAAAGAAAAAATTAAGAAGTAAACTTGAGGGGGTCATTGTTCTTGAAAACCCGAAAGTAAAAAGGTCTGATGTGGCTGGTTTAGATGCTGCCAAGGATGCTCTTAAAGAAGTTGTCATCTTGCCTATTAAATTTCCTCAACTTTTTACCAATAAACGTATACCTTGGAAGGTAATTTTAGTTTTCGGTCCTCCTGGTACCGGTAAATCATATTTAGCCAAAGCTGTGGCCACCGAAGCCAACAATTCCACTTTCTTCTCAGTTTCCAGTTCAGTTCTCGTGTCTAAATGGTTGGGTGAATCTGAGAAATTAGTAAAGAATCTTTTTGAATCGGCTCGCCAACCTAAACCATCGTATATTTTCATTGACGAAATTGTTCAATGATACCGATGTGATTTTATTATTGGGTGCTACGAATATAAGTACATTGGGTTTTGGATTCGGCTATTCGTCGTCGTTTTGAAAAGCGTATTTATATACCCTCCCAGAAGCACATGCTCGTTTGGTTATGTTTAAGATACATTTGGACAAAACAACGCATGTATTGGCCGAAGAAAATTTAAAGGAATTGGCTGGTCTGGTAAAACAGAGGGTTACTCTGGTGCCGATATATCAATTGTTGTCCGAGATGCTCTTATGGAACCAGTACGAGTGGTTCAAAATTATAGCGCACTTACAGAGAATATTAAAAAAGGCGTAATATTTTAGTATTTTGATTTAAATTATTACTAAGCTTGTTTTTTAAGATTTTAGCTACTTTTTACCAAAAATTTCACAAATTTTTTTTTCAAATTTTGAGAAAATACCAATCTGTTCTTAATTTCCAAATAGAAAAATAACTTTTTTGCAAAATTAAAAATTTGAAAAAGTTTTGTAAACTGATTATTAATTTGATATCAGACCATCTTCACGGTTCATATACTACTAGATTTGTTATTAAATTTCGTGATGTACATATCTGGCGTAAAATATGGGATTTCACGTTTTCGATATAATGGCTCCGAAATACTATCGTCATATTTTATTGAAAATCATCATCAAAAATATTACAAGAGTATTGAGAAATGAGTTTAAATAAATCTCTGGTACTCGGAACCACTTTTCAAAAACAATATCATTACCGATCTCTGGGAATAAGATTTATAGCCTTATGAAACAATACCAAAAATTCTCGTCATATACAATTAAGGTATGGGTAGAAAGTGCCTTAAGAAACAATTAAAAAAGAATGCAAATAAATTTAAACAAGTAAATAGTTTAGTGAAAAATTACTTATTTTACAATTTTTTTGACAACAAATCACTTATAAAAGTATTTTTTGCATAAAAGATAAGTGAAGTGTTTTTAAAATTGTTACAAGTATATACGACATGGGAGGTAAAGGCATTGTAGAATGGAGCGGCTGAACATATATATATTATGTCCTATGGTTCCATAAGGAACAAAGGACCAAAGGGCGGCTGAACACAGGGCTTGAATATGAATTTCAGATGATGTTACAATTGTATTTATGTTTTTTATAAAGTTTTAATAGCAGAGATTAATTTGAACCAAATTCCCAATATTTTTGTACTATTTTAGACAGAGATGGGAGTAATTAATTACTTTGTAATGACCATTGCGGGTTTTCATTACCATTAAATCTATAAAATGAAAATTAAAAAAAAATGTTAATTTCATTTGTTTTCTTTACATGTAATGAAACGTTTTTATAATTTTCATTACAATACGCAATGGTAGTAAAAACAAATCATTTTCATTTTTTCTACACTAGGTAGACAAATGAAATTTCATTACCATTACTTAACATAATGATGTAAAGAACGTTTTGTTCTTTGTTCCACACTAAAAAATTTTCCTTTATGTAAATTTTTTTTCGCAATTTTTTTTTTGGCAACTAGCCACTAAACTTTTATGTATGTCTCTAGATTATAAATTTAAAAAAACCGCACTTAAAAAATAGCAAAATTATGGCGGAACGCGAAAAAAGACTTTATGGCAGAAAAATTCAATTAAAAAACTTAATCAGCGATTAACATTCTTCAAACAAATATACTGATGCAAAAAGTTTCGTTTTGGCAATTTTTTTTTTGCAACTACAGTAGACGCTCGCAAATTAGAACCGCTTTGTTTTTGAGGCAATTCTAATTTCTGAATTATTCTAATTTCTGGACGTTTTTTTCGAAAAAAAAATTGAGTAAATTTACTTCCAAAAACTTAAATAAAACTCTTTTTAATATTTTTTAATTCAATTTTATTTGATAAAAACAAGAAAACAAAACACAACAATTCAGTCCAATACATCAAATGTACTTTTTAAATTAAAAATATGAATATAAAAAAAAAAAAACGAATGACAACAAAACATAGCAATGCAGTCCAATTACATCACATGTATTTTTTTTAATTAAAAACTAAAAAACTGTATTTAAAAAAAATTAAACAATTAAAATTAAACAATGGCCAAGTTAACAACTAATCTTTGTTTGACATATAATCAATTATATTTGTTTGTTTTTTTGGTTTCTTTAAATCCGAAATATCATTACGGAGAGCCAAAAGATTACTTATGTGCTTAGTTGAAAACAATTCACTGTTATTGCACCATTTTATTAAATTATTTACGCTTTCAATGGCTGTAGTATTAGAGACAACTGATGATACTGCAACAACGTCGTCTTCGCTGCTATCTGAAGACTCACCATCGCTACTGAGAACATAAACAGATCCGTCATCAAACATATCTTCATTCCATCTGTCGATGTCTTCTATACCGATGTAATCGTTGGGAGCTATTTCTTTTCAAAGAGCTTGAGTTATCTGAATAACTTCGTTGCAGTCCTGATCTATTTCCAACAATTGTGCTATTGGCACGTCATCGTCGCTGTCGTATTGGTTAGAGTCCCAATTGGACAACTTTGACCAAGATTTCTTCATAACACTTAGTGGTACCGCATCCCAAGCTTGTTTCAGTAATAATATAGCATTGCGGATCGAATGGGATTTCAAATGATTCTTCAGTTCACCACCTTCAGCAATTAACTGAGAAAAAAACATACTTCTGTAATTGAGCTTTGTTAACTTAATAGGGTTTTGATCCATTGGTTGTAAAGCTGCTGTCACATTTGGTGGAAAGAATAATGCAACTATGTTTCCATCGTCACTTTTAAGTTTCTCAATGGGTGTATGAGCGGAGCAATTATCTATAAGCAAAATGGCTTTCGGAGGCAAATTATTTTCCTGAGAAAAGCGGATCACCTGTGAATTGAAAAAAAATTTTAAAATTATGTACTGAAGCTGAAATCAATATTTTTGTTTACCTCTTTAATAAATATTCCGTGAAACCATTCGTGAAAAATCCGAGAAGTCATCCAAGCATTTTTTGAAAAGTTGTAATGCAGAGGATTATTGAAATTTTTAAAACACCTGGGTTTTTTTACTTTTCCAATTACCAATGGAACTAATTTGTGTGATCCATCAGAGTTTGCACCAAGTAGGACTGAAATTCTGTCTTTTTGAATTTTATGTCCAGGGGCGTTTTTTTCAAAAGCAGAGACATAGGTTCTGTCTGGTAGGCAACGAAAAAAATAATCCGGTTTCGTCGACATTATATATTTGTGACTCCATTAAACCCATCTCAGCGATCTTTGCACGATATCGATGAATAAAAGGAGTGACTGAAGCAACATCACTGGAAAGAATGTCGCCACAAATTTTTAAAAAACGGATACCGTGTCGCTTCTTAAATTTGGTAAACCATCCATCACTTGCCCGGAATGCATTTTCGTCTTTATCGGGATATTCCTCTCTAAATATTTGTTCAGCTTTCTCTTTTAATATTGGCCCAGTCAATGTACACTTTTTTTCTCGTTGATTTAAAAACCACTCATACAGACGACTTTCCATTTTTGGATATTCAGCGCTGTGCAAAGATTTATTGTTTGCCTCCTGATATGTGTTTGAAACAGCATTTAATATTGCTGTTCTATGTGATTTGATGTAGCTGATTGAAGATGTTGTCACATTAAAATCTAGGGCTAACAGGTTCCCTTGAACGCCTTTGTCAAGCTTTTCTAATATTTTGACTTTAGTTTCCAATGATAAAGTGTTTTTTTTACGTTTATTTAACATTTTAAATGATACACTTTCACTATTTAATAGAGACTGCCAAATAATATGTACACGCGTATCAAATTTCACAAATAAACTAGCCAAAAATTTACATAAATGCGACAAAAAAAAAAAACAAATAGGGAAAAACATATATAATTTGGTGATTCCCCTTTTTAGTTTTACTTTATTCAAACAGAATAAAAATAAATTGGGGATTTCCTGTGTATTCAAATAACCAAAAAAAAAAAAAAACGCTCAGAAATTAGAATTTTAAATTCGAATTTCAGAGCGTTTAATGTCTAATTTCTGGACGTTCGAATTACTGAAAGCTCTAATTTGCGAGCGTCTACTGTACCCACCAAAATTTGTTATATGAAATAGGCATTATAGTCCCTAGATTACAAATTTTAAGAAACCGCACTTAAAAAATTCAAAAACAATGGTGGGACGCGAAAAAAGACTTTATGGTAAAAAAATTTAATCAAAACACTTATTCAGCGATTTATATTCTGCAAACAAATCTATTGATGTAAGAATTTTCCTTTTTGAAAATTTTTTTTCGCGATTTTTTTGCGTTTTTTTTTTAACTAGCTCCTAAACTTTCTTGTATGAAACGGGTATTATAATCACTAGAATAAAAATTTTAAGAAACCGCACTTAAAAAACTCCAAAATAACGGCGGGGAGCGAAAAAAGACTTTATGGTAAAAAAATTTAATTAAACACTTAATTAGCGACTTACATTCTGCAAACAAATCTATTGATGTAAGAATTTTCCTTTTTGGAATTTTTTTTCGCGATTTTTTTCGCGTTTTTTTTTAACTAGTTCCCAAACTTTATTGTATGAAACGGGCATTATAGTCCCTAGATTACAAATTTTAATAAACCGCACTTAAAAAGCTCCAAAATAATGGCGGGACGCGAAAAAAGACTTTATGGTAAAAGAATTGAATTAACACACTTAATCACGATTTACATTCTGCAAGCAAATATATTAAGGGAAAAATTTTTCTTTTTGAATTTTTTTTGTTTGCGAGTTTTTTTTTTGCAATTTTTTTTTTTTTTCAACTAGCAAAATTTCACTTACAAAATTGCAAAATAATGGGGGATCGCGAAAACAGACTATGGTACTAGAATTGAATTAAAAAACTTAATCAGCTATTTATGTTCTGCAAAGAAATATATTGATGCAAGAATTTTCCTTTATGCAATTTCTTTTCGCGATTTTTTTTTTGCAACTAGCCATCAAAACTTGGTATTAAATATGGATACCATAGGCTTCGGATTATGAACTAAAAAATGCTTTTAGTAATTTGTAAACCTAATATTTTTAAAATATAAAACTTCGACAAAAACGGCATGTAATGAAAAACAAATGGGTGTTTCATTACTATGTAAACATTAGGTAAAAGTAATGAAAATTAAAAAAACGGTTCATTTTAATTTTCAAAACAAATGAAAATTAAAAAAATATTCATTACCATTTTTTAACGCAATGGTAATGAAAGAAAAACATTACCATTTCTTCAAAAAATGGTAATGATAAAAAAAGCTCCATTACCATTACATCAAGTAATGGTAATGAAAATGTAATGGTAATGATTTTAGCCCATCTCTGATTTTAGATGATGATTTTGAATTAAATATGGCGATAGTATTCCGAAGCCATAACTTCTAAAGTATGAAATCCCATATTTTAAGCCCGATACAACACGATATTTTTCTGAAATTTAAAAATAAATCTAAATAAGTTTAGCAAAAAGCATATTTTTCTATTTGAAAATTGCGAACAGTTTGGTATTTTCCCAAAATTCAAACTCAAATTTGTGAAATTTTCAGTAAAAAGTAGCTAATGTCTTAAAAAACAAGCTTAGTAATTAATTTAAATTAAAATACTAAAATATTTCGCAATATTTAAATCCTTTTTTTAATATTCTCTGTAAGTGCGCTATAATTTTGAACCACTAGTTTGGAGCTTACATAGCCTTACTGCCAATGTTTTTTCTTCAAGGTTAGATAAAAAAGGAAGTATCTGTATTTCTAAATTTCCAATCAAATTGTGTTTATAAACTCAAAAATTTATAATTTTCTATTGGACCGTTGGCGAGGTATTCAAGAACCAATTTACTGTTAGTAAGTGCGCTATAATTTTGAGCAGTGCTTTATATAGAATTGATGGTGAGATCTCTATTAATTTTTAAATGTCAGGATTTTGTCATGCAGTACTATTAATTCAAAAATTTGTTATTGTCTTGTATATACAATATTAACATTTTCTTTTAATATTTATGTTAAACTTAACCCTTCAATTAAACAATTTTTAGTTGGCAAAAAATCCCGGTATTTTTGATTTAATTCATTACCACAATTTTATGGAGCAAGAGCAGTTTACCGGCATAGCCCAGATTTTTTTTGAAGAATGTACTTTTTGAGCTGATTTAAGTCACATCTTTCGAGTGGGTCTCTAAGGCTGAAATTTAAACCTCAAATGAGTTCGCAAGTACATATCCGATAAGTAAAACAATAACACCAAAAGAAAGGTCTCTGAAATATCTATTTCTTGAGGCTTTAGAATGATTTTTCCAGCACTAAATTAATACCTTATATTAAGGCAGTACAATTGAACGTTTGAAATCAAAAATTAATTTTATTGAAAACCGCATATGGCCCTATTAAATGTAAGGCGTATATGAAATAACAAAAATGTTTATATTTTTGTGAAAAATTGGAACTTGTTGTATGAACTTTTATCCAATAACATCGAATTATAACTAATTCAATATAATTATATATAATACACACAATTTTGTATGGGGACAAAATTCGGATGAAATTGTATCTAATATACATCAAATTGTACAACATTGTATCCAATCGCATCGAATTCGATTTAATTCGATACACTTGTATCGAATTCGATAGGTTAGTTTCAGGTTAGGTTGAATGGGAGCCCGCCAGAACGGTGAGTTCACTCGGAGGCCATAGGGCCCATTGTGATTCCCTTAGTTTCCCCCACATGAAAAGAAATACCACGACCCGAGAAATCTAGAACCATCCCGATCCCCTTAAAAAGTTCGCAAGACCAGACAGAGAAACATCGCGTAGACTGTCCAGGTCGTCGAAGAACCTGCACCCCAGATATCTGAGTCGCCGTTCCTTCAGTCCCGGACATTCACAAAGCAGATGATGCACTGCCTCCTCCTCCTCGTCCCCACAGCCCCTGCAGTAGTCCGCCTGGGCGTAACCCCAACGCGCAGCCATTCGGCCTATCGGGCAGTGTCCCGTTAGAAGTCCTACAAGCATCCCGACCGTCCGCTTGCCAAATCCAAGAAGAATCTTTGTCCTCCCCGGATCTGGCAGTGGCCATAGGGTCCGAGATATCCTACAATTGGTCAAGGTTGTCCACCTTGCCCTCGTCTCCCTATCCGATATATCCCCTATCACACCGAATAGCTCCACCAGAGGAACCAGGACCTCCGTCTGTATAGGGTCCTCAACCGACTCGGAGCCATTTCTCGCACACTCGTCAGCCCGCTCGTTCCCCGCAATCCCAGCGTGTCCAGGGACCCACGCCAGCCTTACCGAGTGCCGACGAATACGGTCGAGGGATTCAATACAGTGCCGCACACACCCCGATCTGACAGTATCGGATTCCAGGGCTTTCAAAGCAGCAAGACTGTCCGCAAAGATGCTAATGGACGATGGATCCAAATCCCGTTCCATTATCATCCGTGCGGCCACGTCAATTGCATACACTTCCGCCTGGAACACGCTACAATCGCCCGAGAGTCGTATGGAGATTCGAAGGTCCAGTTCGCCGGAGTAAACTCCCGACCCTGTCCCCATGTCCGTCTTCGAACCGTCCGTGAACACTGAGATATCACCACTCCGAATAACGGAGTCGGCTGCCCAGTCTTCCCTGGTCGGTACAATCACCTCAAAAGTCCTCTGGAAATTCGTGACCGGTACAATAGAGTCCGTTTCACGATCCAGTAGTGCACCACCAATCCCATGCAGAATGGTACTGTGCCCCCAAGTGCGTTGCCTCAGCTCCTGCATCTCCCTGAGTCTGAGACCTGCCTTTGCCGCCGTGCCCCTGATATAAATATCCAGTGGTGGGATGCCAAGCATCACCTCCAAACTTGCCTGGGGTGTAGAACGAGCCGCCCCCGTAATACCCAGACAAGCGAGTCGTTGCACCTTTGCGAGAGTGGAGAGATATGAACCCGTGTCCACCGCCCCCCACCACACCAGTGCCCCGTAGGTCAAGATTCGTCTGATAATCGCCGCATACATCCAGTGAATGATATACGGCTGTAGACCCCATCTCTTCCCAAAGGCCCTTCTACAGGTGTAAAAAGCACATAAGGCTTTTCTCATTCTCTCCTCGGTATTCCTCTTCCAGGAAAGTTTAGAGTCAAGAATGACACCCAGATACTTTGCCTCTCCCGAGAGTTGAAGAGTAACTCCGTCCAATCTAGGGAGATCAAACCTCTCCGGTTTGTACTTCCTTGTGAACAAAACAAGTTCGGTTTTAGATGGATTGACTCCCAGACCGTTTTCCCTTGCCCACCTGGATAGCATCGTAAGCGCCGACTCCATGAGATCACTGACCGTCTGGAGAAATTTCCCCCTGATCAGTAGCACAACGTCATCGGCGTATGCCACAACCTTCGTCCCCGTTCTCCCCAATGAGTCAAGGATTCCATTGATCACAAGATTCCACAGAAGAGGAGAAATGACCCCCCCTTGTGGAGTACCCCTTGTGACCACCTTCCGCGCCCCATCACCGCCTATGTCCGAGTTTATAGCCCTACTCCTGAGCATATTGCCCAGGGTTATCTGCGGGTCAGTGCCAATACCCTCCAAGGCACTAATGATCGATGATATACTCACGTTGTTGAAAGCCCCTTCTACATCCAGGAAGGACGCCAACACATACTCACGGTCGTGAAGAGCATCCTCAATTGTGCCGACAACCTCACTCAGAGCCGTTTCCACCGACCTCCCCTTGAGGTATGCGTGTTGGGCTCTGCTGAAATTGTCTGCAGAGAGGATGCTCCTCACATGAACATCCACCAGTCTCTCCAGCGTTTTCAATAAAAACGACGAGAGACTAATCGGCCTGTAGTCCCTGGCGGTGCTGTGGTTTATCCTCCCCGCTTTCGGGATGAAGACCACCCTGACCTCTCTCCACGCAGAGGGTATATACCCCGATGCCAGGCTGCCAGTAAAAATACGCAGCAGCCATGGCATGATAATGTCCAGGGACTCCCGCAAAAGTGCCGGGAAAATACCATCCGGCCCTGCTGATTTGTAGGGCTTAAAAGACCGTATCGCCCAAGCAATTTTGCGTTCGTCTACCATTGACCAGATGTGCTCACCTATCTGAATTGCAGTCGATGAGAGTGCGTCCAACGGGACATTGGACATCACATCCTCTCTGCAACCCGGAAAGTGAGTCTCCATCAGGAGCTCAATGGTTTCTTTTTTCGAATTCGATACAATTTGATGTATTTTAGATACAATTATATGTTCTCATTTTTCCGATCAAGTTGCATCTCGTCGTATATATAATTTATATAGAATTTAATACAATTTGATATTGCCCCATATTAATTTTTTTACTTGCCCGATTAAAAAAGATGATATGGTGACATATCTAATTTGATGAAATACAATAACTAATCACATACAATTTAATCCGAAAAATGGTGAATATAATTGTATCTACGTTGATCAAATTGGATTTAATTACTTTGAATTATATACAATTTAATCCGAATTTTGACCAGACATTATTGTATGAAATAATATCTTAATATTTAAAAGTTGATTCAATTAGGTCCAGTTGGATAAAAATTTTCGTATTTCTGTTTTTATTAAATATTGTACTGAAAAACAATGGGGGATTCACGTAAGGTTTCGTGTATCGTGTGAACTAAGCAAATCTAGTAAGTTTGCGAGTCTTGATGTGAAACTGCGTACATAAAAAGTATCTACACATTAATCAGTACTTATACGAGCTATAGTATAGTTTAGGAATAATCCATAAAAATTATAAATAAAATGAAATTTCAAATAATTTTTTATAAATCATTACTGGATTTTTCACTAAAGGTGAGATTTTAATTTTGAAAGTGAGATATGTTCAAATGAAGCTTTTATTTTTGGGCTTTCACTTAAAAAAAATGGGAAAAATGCATTAAAATTGTGATAACAAATTTGACATGAAACAGTTTTTAATGCAATTAAATGTCATGAAATAATCGTTTAAGTGTTTTAAATTTGTAAATAGTGAATAAAAAACCAGACTTCACTAATGGGGGAATTATTTATTGGGTTTTTAAGTTATTTATTGCACAATTTTAGTCTTTCTATTTTCATTTATAGTCTGCTTGCGGGTAGACAATTTTTTTGTTTTAATTTTCATTTATATTTTATGGTATCCTTCAAGCCTATGGATAAATTTGGTGGTACGTCATTTCTAAACCAAAATAATTACTTCGAAGAATTGGCTAACTTTTATTAATATGACCCAATATTCAATTTAAAAATAAAAGAATCTGTTGTTTCGATGTAAATTTATAACGTTTTAAATGAAAATGAATTTCAATTTACTAAGATATTAAGAGTTTATTTGAAACAAGACTATAACATAAATTATATAGGGAAAATAAATGTTTCTTTTTTAAATCAATAGACTTATTTTGTTGCTATACATATGTGGTACGAAATCCCATATAGTCTGACTGCGTTAACTCTTT
Source organism: Leucophora obtusa (assembly GCA_949987735.1). Classification (NCBI taxonomy): domain Eukaryota; kingdom Metazoa; phylum Arthropoda; class Insecta; order Diptera; family Anthomyiidae; genus Leucophora; species Leucophora obtusa. The sequence goes on along the minus strand of OX465295.1, from coordinate 158,927,555 downwards.
TAACATAATAGGTTTGTTCCACGTAATTCTGGGTAAAGTCTGGTAAAATGAGAGTAAACAAATAATTATCTCAAAAAATGGTAAAATTGCTCACAATACCGGGAACGCACAAAACCACATTTCAAGCCCAAAAATAAACGTCAAAGTTATTCATATAAACAAAAGCTATTTTTAACAATAAATTATCGAAGGGAATAAAGAGAAAGTGTTAGAACGTAGTATTTGTTAACGATATTAATAACTTAATTAATAACTTTTGTTAAATTTTAATTATTTTTACAAATTTAAAACAGCTGATTTGTAAACAAGTGATTTGACAGTTTTACCATTTTACCCGAAAAAAAAGTGCGGGTAACTTCTGGTAAAATGAGAAACAAATTCTTCTCTCAACAACGCTCTCATTTACCCAATTTTTAACAATAGAAACGCTTTTTGGTAAGATTGGGTTCCCGCGGGCACCCGCGGTAACGTACGTGGAACAGAGCTAATATTTTCAATGTCGATAATGTATGGGTAACTGTCAGATAATTTCATTCAGATTTTATACAAAAATATTTTGCCGGTTTTTCGTGTTCATATTATTTTTTTGAATTTTATATTAAAATTTGTTTTTGTAAAAGAATATTTTCCAATTAAAAATGGATTGTAATTGACTTCGATAAAATCTTAAATTAAATTTAAATTAAACATGAAACTGGGCTATTTTTGTTCTTACAATTTCAATTCCATGGGCGAGATCTTATTAAATATGACAACATATGTAAAATGATATATTTGGATATTGGGTCATATAAAATTTGTTCGAAAGACGAAATTTATGTCTTATTATATATAGTGCCATACAAAGCAATATATAACGAGACATAATTGTATTAAATAATATAAAATAATATATAACCCGTTTTACTCGGGTGGGTATTAAAAAAAATTAATATGGAGCTTTATATGGTAATATATAATTTAATGTGATCCATATACCATTTTATCCGAAAAATGGCCCGATATAATTGTGTCAGTTGGTTATCACTTTTTATCTAATTGCATCAGTTTCGATCTTAACTGATTAGATTATATATTAAACAGATGAAATTTTATCTGATTTTTGACCTGATACAATTTTATGGGTTTATGTCGCATGGTATTAGTTTAGATCCAAATAGATACATTTCTATACAAACTTATATAGTTATATCTGAATTTTGACCTGATGCAATTATATCTGCTTTAAAACTTTGATACAATTATATAAGGCAAATGTCGGATACAAATATATTTTATTTATATAAAATTGTACCAACTACGATCTAAACAGATAACATCTTCTATATATAAAAGAATAACGTGACTGACTGACTGACTCAACATCGCCCAGCCCAAACCGCTGAAGCTAGGAAGTTGAAATTTGGTATGTAGGTTCCTCTTTCGGCGTAGACGTCCGCTAAGACGGGATTTTTGGAAATTCCTACCGGAACGGGCAAAAAGGGGAAAAGTCTCCCCCTTGGCGGCCTGCCAAAACCCCTTTGGCTAGAAAGCTGAAATTTAAGATATGTGTTCCTTGGAGTATGGGCTAACTTTTCTGGAAAGTACTTTCTAGAATTTTGGACAGGGACGTTGTAAAAATGGGGGTTAAAAAGGGGAAAAAGGCCCCCCTTGACGGCCTGCCCAAACCGCTGGAGGTAGGAAGTTGAAATTTGGTATAAAGGTTCCTCCACTATCGTAGACATCCACCAAGACGGGAGTTTTTGAAATTTTTACAGGGACGGGCAAAAAGGGGAAAAAGTCTCCCCCTGGACGGCCTGCTCAAACTGCTGGAGCTATGAAGTTGAAATTTGGTATGTAGGTTCCTCGACCGGTGTAGACGTCCGTTGAGACGGCATTTTTGGAAATTCTTATCGGGAGGGGCAAAAAGGGGACAAAAAAAGTACCTTTTTCCAAAAAAGTACCTTTTCCCAAAAAAAGTACCTTATCCCAAAAAAGTACCTTTTTTCCAAAAAAGTACCTTTTTCCCCAAAAAGTACCTTTTTCCCAAAAAAGTACCTTTTTCCAAAAAAAGTACCTTTTTCCAAAAAAATACCTTTTTCCAAAAAAAGTACCTTTTTCCAAAAAAAAGTACCTTTTTACAAAAAAAGTAACTTTTTCCAAAAAAAGTACCTTTTTCCGAAAAAAGTACCTTTTTCCAAAAAAAGTACCTTTCCCGAAAAAAGTACCTTTTTCCAAAAAAGTAAATTTTTCCAAAAAAAAGTACCTTTTTCCAAAAAAAATTCCTTTTTCAAAAAAAGTACCTTTTTTAAAAAAAGTACCTTTTTGCAAAAAATGTACCTTTTTCTAAAAAAATGTACCATTTCCAAAAAAAAGTACCTTTTCCAAAAAAAGTACCTTTTCCCAAAAAACATAAATTTTTCCAAAAAAATACCTTTTTCAAAAAAAGTACCTTTTCCAAAAAAAAGTACCTTTTCCCAAAAAAAGTACCTTTTTCTAAAAAAATGTTCCTTTTCCCAAAAAACATACATTTTTTCAAAAAAAGTACCTTTTTCAAAAAAAATACCTTTTCCAAAAAAAAGTACCTTTTCCCAAAAAAAAGTACCTTTTTCTAAAAAAATTTTCCTTTTCCAAAAGAAGTACTTTTTCCAAAAAAAGTACCTTTTTCCAAAAAACATACATTTTTCCAAAAAAAACACATTTTTAAAAAAAAATACCTTTTCCAAAAAAAGTACAAATAAAGTACTTTGTAAAAACAAAGTATCTTTTTCCAAAAAGTACCATTTAAAATAATATATAATTTCAAAAAAACTACTTTTTTTCCTCCCCCCACGGATATCTCCACTAAAACAAGGTTTCTTGATATTCGGCATAGACGTGCGCTAAGACGGGATTTTTGGAAATTCCTACCGGAACGGGCAAAAAGGGGAAAAGTCTCCCCATAAACAATCTCACAAATTGGAAAAGTGCCTGCCCAAACCACTGGAGGTAAGAAGTTGAAATTTGGTATAAAGGTTCCTCCACTGTAGTAGACATCGACTAAGTTTGTATTTTTGGAATTCTCTACAGGATATCCCAAAAGGAAACTCGGTATGTGAGTTCCTCCTTCTGTGTAGGCGTCCGCTTAGACGGAATTTGTGAAATTCCTATCGGGAGGGGAAATAAGGTAAAAGTCTCCTCCTGACGGCTTGCCCAATCCCTTTTGGCCAACCTAAAATTTTAAATATGTATTCCTTGGAGTAGGACTAACTCACCGGCAACGTAATTTTTCTATTTTGGAACAGGAACATAGTAAAAATGGTGGTTGAAAGGGAAAAATGTCCCCACTAACGGCCTGCCCAAACCGCTTAGGCAATGCAGTTGAAATTTGGTATGGATGTTCCTCATCCATCGCAGATAGCCGCGAAGATGGAATTTTTGTAAATTCCAAAGGGAGGGGCAAAAAGAAGAAAAGCCTCACCTTGGGGGCCTGTAAAAACCCCTTCGGCTAGAAACCTGAAGCTTAAAATGTGGGTCCCTGGAGTAAGGGCTAACTTATTAGAAAGATACTTTTTTGAATTTTGGACAGGGTCGTTATAAAATGGGGGCTCAAAAAGGGAAAGTTGCCCCTTAACGACCTGTCCAAACTGCTGGAACTAGGTAGCTGAAATTCGGTACTTAGGTTCCTCTTCCAGCCTAATTCCAACCGGGAGGGATAAAAAAAGAAAAAGTGTCCCCCTTGAAAGCCTGCTCAAACTGCTGGAACTAGGAAGCTGAAATTCCCTGTCGATGGATTTTCGGAAATTCCTACCGAGAGGGGCACAAATAGTAAAAGTTGGTTAGAAACCTGAAATGTAAAACATATGTTACTTGGAGTATGGGCTTACTTACCGGGAAGGTGCTTTTTGGACAGGGACATTGCAAAAATGGGGATTAATCAAGCAAAAAGTGCCGCTTAAAGGCCTGCCCAAATCGCTGGAGGTAGGAAGTTGAAATTTGGTATTAAAGTTCCTCCTCTATTGTAGACATCCGCTAAGATGAGATTTTTGGAAATTTCTACAGGTAGGGTCAAAAACAGGAAAAGTCTCCCTCTTAACGGCCTGGCCAAACTGCTGGAACAAGGGAGCTTAAATTCGGTATTTGGGTTCCTTCTCCAACGTTGACGTCCCCTAAGATGGTATTTTTGGAAACTCATACCGGGAGGGGTAAAAAGGGAAAAAACTTCCCCCTTGACGGCCTGGCCAAACTGTTGATATAGAGACCTAAAATTATGTATGTAGTAGGTTCCTCCTCCAACGCAGACGTCCTCTAAGACGGAATTTTTGGAAATTCCTACCGGGAGGGGTAAAAACGGAATAATTCTCCTTCTTGATGGCCTAACCAAACCCTTAGCCTAGAAACCTGTAATATATAATATGTTTTCTTTGGAGTATGGGCTAACTTATCGACAAGGCATTTCTAGGACTTTGGACAGGAACGTGATAAAAATGGTGGTTCAAAAGGGGAAAATTGCCCCCCCCCCCCCTTAACGTCTGCGTCTTTAGCTAGAAACCTAAAACTTAAAGAACAAGTGTATATGAAACACTAAAATTAAGAAACTAAATAGGAAACGAGTGGAATTGAAACACTACACAAGTGGAATGAAATGGATATAAACGTTGAACGAGTGGAATTGAAATTATAGACAATGCAAATGGATTGGAAGAGGGAATTACCTGTTCAAACACTATCCACGGAATATAAAACTTATGTAGCATAGAAACATACTCTCCAAAAAGTTAAACAAATTTTCTAAAAGAGAAAAAACCTTAGAAAAGGAATGGAACTTATATATTCCGATATTTAAACTTCCTGTAACGAAGCACCGGTGGAAGAAACCGACGCAGTAAATTTTCCAACTGAATTTGTGAATTTACTTGAATTGCCAGGTCTACCTTTACATAAACTGGAATTAAAAAAAAAACTTTAAGACAGGCTAACAACGTAGCGGGCTTTGCCAGCTATTTTTAATATTATAAAACGCTTTCCAACCCTGCTTTACGTTATTTATTTTCATTCAAAACACAAATGAACAAAACTACTTACGGGTCTATCTACCTTAGTTCGCACTTTACCAAATTATCTTAACATGCACACGTATATTGCAATTTATTATGGATTCATTACTAACAATCCACTTTCATGAGAAAAAGTGATCAAATATTTATTTATTTTAAACCCATTGTTGTGCAGAATTATTTATTTGTGGTGGCTGGGTGAAGGCTTTTAATATAAAAACTGTACTTTAAATAAAAAGCGAATTTAAAAAAAAAATTGTCGGCCCCCCTAAACTTTAAGGCACGCTAACAACGTAGCGGGATGCGCCCGCTAGTTAGATATAAAACGTTAAAATTGTATTAGGTCAAAAATTGGATATAATGTCATTTGATTAATGTATAATTTTATTAGTTGAAATCTAAACTAATACAATTAGATAAAAACTGATAAACAACTGATACAATTACATCGGGCCATTTTTCGGATGAAACAGTATATTTATACAGATATAACTTAATCGCATTTTATAGGACTATATGTAACTGTTTTTACTCGGGATATTATGGTTTATAAAAGCTTACATTATATATAATTATGTATGAACTATATTTGCAGATCTCTTAATATATGGCTGGAGACCAAATCGCATATGATTATATATAACGTTATATCAAACATATTTATAAAACCAAAGTGTTAATATAAATGTATATGGTTATATAAAGCCACGCATATAAACATTTAAATTTATATCAAATCATATAAGATTATATGAAAACTTTTTTAGTCGGGTATTAAATCATATATCAGTATTTGCTTTATTGCAAATTGTATGTATAGGAATATATTATTCTTAAAACCGTTCAAAATTTTATATATAAATATATACGAAAAATATTTTTAATTTTATTTATACGTATAACAATATCGTCGGCTTGCCTGCAAGTAGTGTTATGTGTTCTTTAATAGGTTTTCAGGAGGGCGAAAAAACTGGTTTATATTATCCTTTTAATATATTTCATTGACATCATATGCCTTAATAATGATTGTAGTAAATAAGGTCGTGAATTATTAGGGCATATGATGTCAATAAAATATCTTAAAAGGATAATATAAATCAGTTTTTTAGCTCAAACCTGTTAAAACCAAAAACAGCACTTCTTGCAAGCAAGCCGACGATATATGTATTAGTTAATATCAGAACCAAGTTCGAGATTAACTAATATATTCAAGATTAATATAATATTTGATCAAAAACAATTTTTTTATATGTTTTACCCAATTTTTTCCATTCCCGAGTAAAAATAGTTATATAGGAAATTATATAATTTAATATGGACTAATATGTTTATATATAGTCAAATGTGACACTATATCTTTGTGGATATAATTATATATAGCTTTGACTTTTCCAAAAATTTCTTATATGATGTCATATATAGATCAGTATAAATATATATGTCCCCATAAATATTAATATATACCATATTTAGTTAAATATGCTATGACAATTTTAACACAGCGTCATATATAATTAAAAATGGCTTTATCGGTAAACATATAAAGTCTTATATAGCTCAATGTTAAATTTTTTTCTAAGTTGTTTTAGATATGTTTAAGTATAGCTCAATGTAAAAAAAAATATAAAAAGCGTACTCATTATAACTCTTAAATTCCTTGTAAACCTTGTATAAATACAAGCCATATTTTTTATGTATGGAATTTGACATTAAACTCATAAACACAGTTTATAATACAAGTTTATATAAGAAGTTTATGTACAACTACTTCTAAATACTTATTTGTAAATTCATAAATGCTTTATAAAGTTATAGGAGGCTTATGAAACAAATTCTGTATGGAAAATTTGTTTTGTGAACCTCCTATAATTTTATAAAAGATTTATGAATTTAAACATTAAAGTTTTATTTAAATTTTGAAATCTTAACTTAAGGGTGTTATTTTTTAGTACTTTTTAATAGTTTAGTTTTGATCCTGAAATATAATGCGTTATATAATTATGTCTTTCTACATAAAATTAGATATGATTATATCGGGTCAAAATCCGGATAAGATTCTATATGATTTAATATATTTAGATCTTATCCGACATAATTTTATCCACCATTTTTCGGATCATAGCATATCTCCAATTATATTAAATTAGATATCATTACATATGACATCATATTATTTTTTTTACTCGGGTTAAATTAATATTTTCTAAGCTTTTTTTTTAGTTCTAAAAGTTTTTTTTTTTAATTTAAAAAATCTAATTTAAAAAAAATTAATATTTCATAAAAAATGATCTAGTCTTTAAAGAATAACGGATTTATACATTATCGTCTTTAATAGTTACTCATTATCAACAGTAGCCCTGGCTGATAGTCAGGCATGTGATAAATATAGAAAACGAAAACGATCTGATTTTCAATGGTAAATATTTTACGATCTGTACAATACCAATTATTTTTTATTTCCTAATTTAGTTGGCCGGCGTCAAATAAAACGATAAATAATAATTTGAAGCCAATTTGATTTTCGCGAAACTAATTATTCTAGTTTGAAAAACTGTTCGTTTTCGTTTTCGATTTTCATCACACCCCTGAGTGTGTAGGACCCGAAATCCAGCTACCCTCCAATACAAAGTTTGTTTTATCATTTAAATTTAATCATATCGTATTGTATTAACTTATATCCAATTTGATCGGGACAAAATTCGGATATAAGTTTATCATTTGATATAACTTTGTATCCTTGTAAATACAAATATCCGATTTGCTACAATTTAATATAACCATTTTTCGGATGAAATTATATCCAGTTACATATTGCAAATATATCCATTCACATATAATTTTATATACACTTTTTTACTTGGGATATCACAATATTAGTAACGTATTACTTTAGGTTTCTAAGTAAAACCAAGGGTAAAGGGGTACCCATTGCCAGGCAATGGGTGAAAAAGGTACATCCCATTACCAAGGTTTTGCTGGGTTGTTGAAATAAAGTAGATATTTTTTCTTTAAAAGATTTCGAGGTTTAACTTTCAATATTGACATTTTTACATTGCATATTTTTGCTTTATTCAAAAAAATATATCCCTATAAATTCTACTTTCGAATAACACTGCTCTACAAAAAAAAGGCGAATGTTATTGCAGTTATTCTGCAACCAGTTTGTTCAAATTGGCTCTAGGTTTTGCGCAATTCGCGATTTAACTTTTTTAAATTTTTCAGCCGTCTTTTTCAATAAAAAATTAATAATTTGGTAACTACCCTACGGGGAATGAGGAGTCAATTGCCCTCCAAGGACCTATCCCGTGACCGGTTAACCGAAGGCATATTACTAAATTAGTACACATATGACCAAAAGAAAATGAATTAATTTTCTAAGTATTTTCTGATTCGTTATTTTCACTGTTGCTTTTAAAAAAAACTTGACCGATACCGAAATAAAAAAAAAGTTTTGTATTTTCAACGTTTTTTTAATGTTAAAGCTGTTTTAGTTTTAACAATTGGTATTTCATTTAACTTTTCTTTTTAACCTAAGGGGAATTTTTAAATTTTTATTTATATTATCAGAGTTTTTGAGGTAAATTTCTAATTTTTAATTGATTTTTTAATTTAATTATGGCCAACGCAAAAAACAAGTCAACTGCCATTAAGGGACCTATCCCGTGACTGGTCAATCGGGGGCATACTGAAGGCACTTCCAATATATGTGTGTGTGTGTTAATGCTGTTTTCTTTTCTATTTTTTTATTTTCCATGTTTTTTTATTTACTGTGTGTGTGTTTGTTTTTTATTTCTCTTTTTTATTTGAACAGAAACGAAAAATATATAACTTAACCATCAGCCAGCCATCACGCATAAGCAACATTAGCTCAGACGGTAGAGCGTTTGCTTTATTGTGTTATTGAGCGCTACTTCGACGCCAAGTAGATTATTTTTAATTCTTAATTTTTTATTAGTTTATTTGAAAAGCTATTTTTAGACACACCATCTTACTGCCACAATGTGTCTAAATTGGTCATTTCCAATGACAACGCCATGTTAAAATGATATGTCCCTTTCAAACAAAAAGACCGATCAACGACCGGTCTCCGCCCCCTTGGGACCTATCCTGCGTGTCATCTGGGACCGGTCCCTTTCCCCGTAGGGTATAGCCTCGGAAAGAAAACGCTTTACACAGTTTAAGCTTAATTATGTGCCCTATTTTTCAAACTTATGTGTGTATCAATATCTCAATAACTTTTCTAAATATAATAGTTTAAAGTCAACATTTAAAAATTTTATTAGGATTTAAAAAAAAAAAATTTTAATATTTTAAATTCCTTTTTTCAAATCTGTTTTTCTTTTCTTTATTCATGAATGACTATTATTGTTATGAAAATATGATCAATATAAATTAATAAAACAAGTATTTATAATAACAAGTACATTACAGTTCATTACAGTTCGGCCAACCTGACAAATTGATTGCCCTCAATCAAATTAAAAACATTTACAAAACACATAAAGAGTATGGCAAATAACAAACATCAAATTAATTTGGTGCCAACCACTTACGAAGCCTTTTGGCTTCAACTATACCTTTATAAGGAATTTGTGTTAATTGACAATTTTCTACGTCTTTAATAACGTAACGATCGTTGGGCAATATTTTATCAACGACGTACGGTCGACGATATTTTTCGACAAACTTTTTATTCTTGCCAACAGTATTATCAATATTCCTAACTACTACATAATCGCTAACTAAATATTGTTTCGCTGGAATGTGATGTTTATTAAAATAGGATTCATTATAATTTTGAGAACGTTGTATCGCATTAAGTGCTTTTAGTCTTTTGGATGCCAAATCGCGATCATTTTCAATATTTACTTTTTCGTCCAAATATTCAGTTAATTCATCAACTATTATTCCACGTTGATTTGTGCCGAATAGAAGTTGACTTGGAGTTTCTTTTGTTGAGCTGTGGACAGAATTATTGATTGCATACTCAACTTCACATAGTTTTAATGACCAGTCAGAATGATCTATGGGATCACTTAATTTACTCAACATGTCTTTTATGACTCGATTAAAGCGTTCAACCTGTCCATTGGCTTGGGGTGATGCAACAGCCACTTTCACATGATCTATATTATTTTGTAACAAAAATTCTGAAAACTCGTGTGATGTGAAACATGAACCTCTATCCGATTTTATACGGACAGATCTACTATAATAACTAAAATATTTTTCTAAAGCACAGCAAACTTCTTTTGTACTAGTTGAATTAACTGGGTATAATCTAACAAATTTAGTAAAAGCATCTACTACAACAAGTCTGTACTTTCGTTTCGATTTTAAAGATGGTAATGGGCCAAAATGATCAATATGAATTGTATCAAAGGGTATAGGCTTCTTTGGAATACTATACAAACTTTGTTCATTTGTACGTGCCGGAGCAGAATATATGATATATTTTATACAATTTTTAATAAACGCAGCAATTTTCTTTTTCATATCATAACATAATAACATTTATCTACGCCAAGGTGCCCGATTTTCTCATGAATTAATCTAATTACGTTTCGCTCCATTTCAGGTGGTACATATAATAATAACCTATTAGGTTCAGTTTTTCGAAAAATTAGGCCATCTATTAGTTCATAACCCTCAACCAGTTCATTTTCAAGTTTTGAAATTAATTTTCTTATACTTTCATCACGTCCTTGAGTTAACTGAACTTGAATGTCTAACTGATTTGAATCTACGGCACCAACGATATGTATTACAATTTGAAACGAGGTGACATAGTGTGTTGTTATTATCACTTACACATCGGCTTAATGCATCCCATGACCCATTGATATTCCATTTCGGTGATTTATCGAATAATCATAATTCTCCAATTCTAAAGCCCAACGAGCAATACGTGGGTTCACCTGTTTTTTATTTAATGTCATGGTAAGGGAATTACAATCTGTTATAATTTTAAAATGTATTCCGTCTAAATACACTCGAAATCGTCGTAGGGCATAAATAATTGACAACGTTTCCAATTCGAAACTATGATACCGTGATTCAGCTGGTGATGTTGATTTTGAAAAGAATGCGACTGGATGAAATTTTTTATCATCTTGACGTTGCATTAGTATTGCTCCAAATCCATGTGTGTTTGCGTCGCAATGCAATTCAGTTTCCCTATAGGGACTATATATAGCTAAAATTGGAGTTTTCATTAAGCGCTCTTTTAGGTCATTAAAAGCTTTTTATGCAATCGTCAGAAAAAATAAATTTTCTGTCCTTTCGGAGTAAATCCAACAATGGTCTGGCAACTATGGAAAAAGATGGCACAAATTTGCGGAAATATGAAAAGAGTCCGACACAAGTTTGTAATTCTTTTTGATTTTTTGGCATAGGGAAATTTTTTATTGAATTTAAATGGCTTTCGGTTGGTTTAATTCCCACAGGACTAACGGAGTATCGTAAATATTCTACAGTCTGATAACCAAATTTGCATTTTGTTAATTTAAACTCCAATCCTTTTTCAAATGCACGCGAAAGTACTTTAGTTAATATGTTAATATGGGACTCATAATCCGATGATGCTATCAAAATATCATCCATATAAATTACTATTTTACGTAAATCAATAAGGTCGCGAAAAATTTCACTTACAAATCTTTGAAAGTTGCCTGGGGCATTTTTTAAACCGAAAGTCATTTTTAAATATTCATACTGCCCATGGGGAGTTACAAATGCTTGTATATGGAATAGAATCCTTTTCTATACTTATGTGAAAAAATCCATCTTTCAAAACCAATACAGAAAACCATTTTTTACCAGCCATATATTCAATACAATCTTCAATAAGTGGAAGGGGAAAATTATCCCTGATGTTTTTCTTATTTAAAGCTCGGTAATCAACACACATACGTGTTTCCCCAGACTTTTTCCTAGTGAGTACAATAGCTGATGAATATGGAGAATTACTTGGACGTATAATCTTCCTGTTTAATAAATCATCTATAACTTTTCCTACCTCCTCACGATCTCTTACTGATAACCGTCGAGGAGAGCAATGTATTGAAGTATCATCCGATAATCTAATTTTCATCATATAATTATGAGTAGGGCAAGGAATTCCATGGAAATGCATGTTTTTTGTCGATAGTCCAAAACTAATATGGACTAAATATTTATCCGAATCATCAAATTTAGAACAAAATGGCATCGATTTGTAGTTGCATATTTTTGCATATTTTGTCATAAATTCATGTTTTTGCATATTTTGACTTTAAATGCATATTTGGTGCCTTTTTAATGCATATTTTGTGCTTTTTAATGTATATTTGTGCATATTTTTAATTTTAATTTTTTATTTTGTAAAAAAATATAAAAAATTCAAATTTTTATATTTTGATTCAATCAAAATAAACATTCTTAAAAACCTTATTGACCTATGGAAAATCTTCGAGTTCTGTGTCTGTTTGCAAAATAACTAACTTAAATATATTTTTAAGTTTTAAATTGCATTATTTTTGCAAAAGTAATAGTTTTCCGTGCATATTTCTTATATTTTTAATGCATATTTTTCTAGCCGCATATTTTAGGCGCATATTTTCCATTTTTAAGTGCATGAAATTCCTTGCCCTAATTATGAGGTTTACGAATAATATTTGTTGGACTAATGTAAAAGTTATAAATAACATTTTCTAATTTAGACAATTGTTTCTGATTTAATTTCGGATTCAAATTTATATTATCATTCAAGAAAACCTTCCTATTATCTTCTAAACAATTCTCCCTATTCTGATAATTCAAATTTGACACCAAAGGAATTTCATTTTTGTCATTTATTTGTCTTGCAGAATCAAACATACATGCATTTAAATTATTCGAATTCTTTGTACAAACTAATTTTACATTAAATTTTGACATAAAATCCCTACCCAAGATCATTGGAATTTTAATATCATTATCATGAATAACAATTAGTTCAATGTTTTTAACAATATTATTAAACTTAATAATACAAGACACAATTCCAAACATATTCAAACTAGAATCTCCAATACCAACAAAGTCACTCGGGAATAAATTTTCTGAAATTAGGATTGTCTTGGGGATAACTGATCTGGCAATCAAGTTAATTCGACTACCAGAATCAATCATACAAGAAATATTCGAATAAGTACTATATTTGTTTCTACAAGAGATACAAAATGCCACACTCACCACTTGCATCGGTTCAACTTCTTCATAAATAATATTATTTGATTCAGTGAAAATTGAGGCAGCAATTTGTTGACGTTTAGGGCAATCTTTGTGGAAATGCCGCATTTGATGGCAAACAAAACAAGATCCTGGTGGTCGTATGGGCTTAGGGCTTAGGGCAAGCATTTTTCAAATGACCAAACTGCGAACAATTGAAACACCTGACTGTCCTGTTTTGAATACTTTTTGCCTTCACATTAGTGTTTTTCCCAACTCGACGCTTTTCATACTTTTCCACGCACTGAATCAGTTCTTCCACAGTTTTTGATCCATATAATATGGAAATATTGTTAGAATTATCATCCATACCATCAATTATAATATCCACTAATTCTTGACCGTTTATTTCTGCTTGCGAAGCAATTGTTTGCATAGACACAATGTAACTTACACAAGATTCCGATGGTTTTAAAGTACGTGAACGCAGCTGACGATACACTTCCTCGCGAGTGGTTGTTCGTTTGAATGTTTGTATTAAACATTCTTTTAATCTTTGTATGTCCAGGAAGTATAATTCTCCATAAATTCACGAGCTGTTCCTAGCAGTAATCACTTCAAGCAGATTAAACGTTTTTGATCATTAAAATTTATTGCATACTCTTCAAAATCTATGAAGCATTTATAAATATCTCTGCTGTCAGTTCCATTAAATTTGGGAATCATTTTATCCTATTCATCATAATTGATTTGCGACATTTTAGAACTTTCGTTTACCCCTAAATCTTGTATATCTTTTTGAAGTGCTAGCATTTCTTTACGCATTTTTAAAATTTTAATATGATGTTCCAATTGCAATGATTCCTGTGTTGTAAAAGAAGTCGCAGAAGTAGCAGAGACAATTGGCAAAGAATTTGCATAAACAACAGCTTCTCCTGAAGAAGAATGGGAAGTTGCAAATGCTGATATCTGGTTGGAATTATAAGAAACTGATGAGGAAATTGCAGGAGAAACAGCAGTAAACATATCATTATTAAATACGGAAGAAATAGCGGAAGTAACGGAGGTAACATAGGTTGTAACAGCAGTTGTAGCGGAGGTTGAATTAGCGGAAGTAACACCAGTTGGAAAAACACATTCACCTATTCACTATTAAGATCAATAATTTCTTGTTCCACAAGGGTAGTGTTCGCTGTTGCAGATTCATATAAAGTCCTTAATTGGCTCATAGTTGCTGATTCTGGAAATGAAATCCCAGCAGCTAATAAAGTTTCGACGATTTTCTGACGGCTTGGGCGTAAATCCATTATTTTAAAATTTTTTATTATTTTTGGAGAGACCCCACACCTGAACTTTAAATTCCTTTTTTTCAAAACTGTTTTTCTTTTCTTTATTCATGAATGACTATTATTGTTATGAAACTATGATCAATATAAATTAATAACACAAGTATTTATAATAACAAGTACATTACAGTTCATTACAATATAAGTCGCAGTCCGATTTTAAATATCAAAGCCAATTTGGAAAGAAAAATGTCCATATTCCGTTAACAAATTATGTGCACTTTTAGAGCCTTTTGTAATTAAATTTAGACTGAAAATGAACAAAAAATATTTCGTTGTACTAAAAATCTACTGTACTATTACAGAATTATTTTTTATAAAAACATCAGATTTCATTCACTATTGATTTTTTGCAAAATTATTGCGATTTGCAAAGTTTATATTTAAATCACAATATTTTTGTATACATTCAAAATGAGTTCGTCGAGAAATAATTGTATCTATATATATAAAAAGAAGTGTACATTTTGATGTCTGTTTTCACACAAAAAGTGTTTCCACAAAAAAAAGTATTTCCACAAAAAAAAAAGCTTTCACAAAAAAAAGTGTTTCCACAAAAAAAAGTGTTTCCACAAAAAAAAAGTTTCCACAAAAAAAAGTTTCCACAAAAAAAAAAAAAAGGTTCCACAAAAAAAAATGTTTCCAAAAAAAAAACTTTCCACAAAAAAAATATTTCACAAAAAAAAAGTTTCCACAAAAAAATGTTTCCACAAAAAAAAGGTATTTCCACAAAAAAAAAAGTTTCCACAAAAAAAAAAAATTTCTACAACAAAATTTCCACAAAAAAAAAAAATGTTTCCACAAGAAAAAAAGGTGTTTCCACAATAAAAAACTGTTTGCACAAAAAAAAACAGTTTGCACAAAAAAAAGGTGTTTCCATAGAAAAAAAATTTTTGCACAAAAAAAGTTTCCACAACAAAAAAAATTTTCCACAGAAAAAAGTGTTTCAACAAAAAAAAAAAAAATGTGTCAAATAAGTTTCCACAAAAAAAAGTGTTTGCACAAGAAAAAAAGTTTCAACAAAAAAAGTTTTCCCAAAAAAAAAAGTTTCCTCAAAAAAAAAACTTTTATAACAAAAAAAAAATATTTCACAAAGAAAAGTTTCCACAAAAAAAAAAGTGTTTCCAGAAAAAAAAACTTTCCACAAAAAAAGTTTCCACAAAAAAAAGTGTTTCCACAAAAATAGTGTTCCAAAACAAAAAACTTTCCACAAAAAAAAGTTTATACAAAAAAATGTTTCCACAAAAAAAAGAGTGTTTCCACAAAAAAAAAAAAAAATCAGATGTTATAAATGAGATAGGATGAGCTGAGATTAGATTAGGTTAATGCAATAAGTGCTGCCTGGTTGTCATAGTAACGCCAAGGCGTGGTTGTCATAGCAACACGAAAATTTTGTATGGGAATATATAGGAAATATATAGGAAAATTTAAATGACATATCTCCGGAACCACTGGGCCAATTTAGTGCAAACTTCACATAAACCATCTACAGACCATCCTCAATGTACTCTGAAACTTGTACTTTGGTTGAAATCGGTTGACCCGTTTCCGCAGTTAGTGGTGACATCAAAATGTACACTTCTTTTTATATATATAGATGATATACTGACATCATATAAGAAATATTTGAAAAACTCAAAGCTATATATAATTATATCCGCACAGATATAGTATCACACTTGACTATATATCAACATATTAGTCCATATTAAATTAAATAATTTCCCATATAACTATTTTTACTCGGGTACTAATTAAAAAGTATAAAGCTACTGGAATAGTAGAGAAAGCCAATACCAGAGGGCAACCTCGAAAAACTTCACATCGAACAGTTTGAAAATTGTCCGATTAATTAAAAAAAAAACCCTTCATTTCTTCCAAAGATGTTGTGAGTGAGCTTAATCTCAATATTAGTTCGAGCAGTGTGAGAAAACGATCATTGGAACATAATTTGAGAAGGTTCATGCCGTCTAAGAAACATATACTGACAAAGAAACATTTAAAAAAGAGGTTTGCCTAAATGATTTTGGAACGTATTCGTTAATTTTCATTAGTTTTATGCAATTTAAGGTTGGATTTTGCAAAAGCTCACGCAAATTGGACTGCGGGAAAAAATAAAATAGTTTTATTCAGCGACGAGACTAAATTTAACCTGTTAAATTCAGATGAAGTATGCCACATTCGAAGACCGAAGGGAAAACGATTACATCCGCGTTATTGTAAAGGATCAATAAAGCATGGGGGCGGAAATGTAATGATGTGGACCTGCTTTTCGTCGAGTGGAGTTGGGCTTTTGTTTATATGGATATTTTAGTCAAAAACATGCTTCAATATGCCGAATTGGAAATACCACTTCGATGGGTATTTCAGCGTAATAATGACCCAAACTCTCGTTAAAGTGGGTCAAAGAATGGTTACCTGTTAGTGGTTTTCAAGTATTGGATTGGCCAGCTCAATCTTCAGACTTTACTCCCATAGAAAACCTATTCGGCATTTTGAAGCGCAGGGTCAGAACTCGCCGTTTTAGTAATAAGCGGGAGCTGATAAATTGCTTAAAATTAGAGTGGGAATCAATACCAACCACAACACTATCAAATCTTAAAGATTCTATGGCTAA
Organism: Leucophora obtusa; assembly: GCA_949987735.1. Lineage (NCBI taxonomy): Eukaryota > Metazoa > Arthropoda > Insecta > Diptera > Anthomyiidae > Leucophora > Leucophora obtusa. The sequence continues at coordinate 158,910,387 of OX465295.1, read as the reverse complement.
ACGATGTGCGGAGGTCATATGAAAGAAAGGGTATCATAGGAAGTACTGAATGTTGCTTAAGTTTCGAACAATAATATATGGAGTTAATTTGGTTTTTGTTTTTTGTATTGCCAAGGTAATGGAATTAAATTTTTGTTATTATTAGATGGTAGGTACATAATATAATAAAAATTAAAAGTTCTATTTTGTATAAACCAATTTAAAAAGAATATGTAGGACTTTGATTACTTTATTAGGAGAAGTTGCTTAGGTTTCGAACAATAGTGTATATGGATCTGAAGTGCACAACAAAATAGTGATAAGGTCTTCATTAGTGCAACATCTGGACATTTTTCTTGAAAGAATCTGTAGTCTTTGTTCCTTTTTTCTTGCGCTTCTTCAGATAGATTTCCTATTGGTAGCATATTGTTTTGAATTATTTGTTCCCCATGGTACAAAATTTTATGAACTGTGGATGCATATATCTCCAAGAGTATTTTTCGTTATAAAGTACAGCTTTTTTATTGTCGTACTCTCCAAATTTTTTTGTATTTATCTTTCTGCTGCATGCTAGAACTTGTAATATGATTTGGAATCGTCTTATTAATTAATGAAATACACCTGTGATAGATGCTGCAGTTTCTGGATCGGAAAAAAATCTCCTTGCAGTATTTCCATCATTTGAGTTTCCTTCTCCTTGTTTTGGTTGGTCGATTATGAGGCCTAGTTGTAGATATTTTTCTTGAATTTGTTTTTTTTTGCTTTCTTTTTTCTTCATTTTCTTTGTTTTTTCTCACTGTTTCGCCTAACGGACCAAATGCTTTGTTGAAGGCATAAATTTTTGTTTAGCGCAATGGAACGAAAGATACCATAAACAAATTAGGATCTGATGAATTTTCGGCATTAAATTGCTTGTGTTGTTTCTGACCAGAGGATCCATCACATCCCCATTTAGAAATTAAAGTAATGCTGCCATTTCCAATTTGTTTAAATTATCAGTATCAAGCGTATTTAGCAATCGTTCTGCAGTATGTTCAAGATCTTGCAATTTTATTTCTGATAAACTTGAAGTTACACTAATAGCAGATTGTGAAGGTAAGCATTCTTTTTTGACAGAAACTAAATCTCGATACTATGGTAAAATCCCACAATTCTTTTCATTGGTTCGCTTCCACAATTCCTTATATTGATTTTTGGTCAACTTCAAATCCAAAAATAGGGCGAACGCTTCTTCTGGAGTAAATTTCGTATCTTCAATTGGTGTAGGAACGCTTTTCAAAATCCTCTTTGTGCGCCTTGGGGTCGCTTCTACTATTTTTTCGATTTTATTTTTCTTATTTTGTGTTGGTTGAATTTGGTGCAAAAATGAATCCTTAATAATTCTTTAAGAAATTTCTTCATTGATATTCTCCAGCTTGCGCCTTCGAGATCTTTCACTGCATCCGTCAATTGGTTTTGCTTGTTGACCATTTTTCCACGTTCGTTGGCAGTTGTAGATGAACTCTCAAAAATAAGTTCCTAATAACCAGTCTTGGCGACGTTTGTACATCTTTGCCTTGCTATGAGAGCATTCAATGTACCGTTTTTCAAATTTGATGCAAAAGTTGTATTTTTTTTTGTGCATTTCAATTTCTTAAAGAAATGGTTCCTCAGTGTGTGCAAAATTATATCGTCTACATCTTTTTGTTGAAAATATATGTCAGCGAGATCTCTATAACAGTACTTAGCCATTGTTCAAACTGTAATGAATAATAATTGTGGAAACATTATTATAAATACTCTTTCTTGCAATTATGTAAAATACTATTTTTTATCTTTTATTACCTGTTTTTAAAGCATAAAAACCCAGACCCCAACCCCTTTTAAAAGGTGAAGCATACCTGGTCATATCTTAAAAGGGTGTGTGGCAATAGTTTTTTTTACCATTTACCTGTTATTTAAATTTTTTCCCATTTTGTCAGTTATTTAAACTATATAACTCAAGTTCCGACTATTAATAGTGGTATTCATCTAACTGTATTTATGCCCTCGTAAACCGTGTATTTTTGTAATCGCGTATATTTATAACTTTACCTGTTTATTTGAATGAACGCACCTTTTAAAACTATTCACATCTCAGTTTTGCATTTAGCCACTTTTTCGATCTTTTCATAAATTAAACACAGAATTTTTTAAATTTGTATTATTTAAAAACAAATAAAACAGAAAATAAAAAACAACACTCACAAAAATTCAAAATAATTTTATTTTTGACAATATTCAAATGTATGTATAAATACGAAAAAGTTTACACACGAAAATGTAAGCGTATATTTACCAGGGCTCGTAAATTAGTTTTGACATTAATCGAGTAAACTTACAACATATACACAGTATACGAGGCTTAAATACTTTAAATGAATACCTTTAATGTTTTCGAAAAATACCTATGTAAATGTAACTGTCAAACAAAAAGTTATAGACATATATATAACTTTTAATATAAGGAGTGAGATCATATAAATGTTAACACACATTTTTGCCTATAACTTTGGTTTAAAGCTTTTCATATTTTTTTTTTCTGCAATTTACATTTTAGAAATATGTCAGTTAATAAATTAATTTACATCATGAGTTTTAATTTGCAATTTTTTACACAATGGACGATTAAATAAAAGTGCGTTCAAAAATAATTAAATATTTTCACCAAAACCAAACATGGACATACAAAAAAATTGCAAAGGAGACTAATGTATGACGCCAAATAGTTTCAAAAGTGGTAAAAAGATATCTGGAACACCTAACAATTAAAAGGAAGCCGGGAACAGGAACAACGACTGGTTATCGTAACATTGGTAAGGCATATAAAGTTAAAAGCATCCTTAAGAGAGCTCCTAACACATCTGGCAGAAAAAGAGCTCGGTTAGCCCAATGCTCGGACTTTTTTGTACGTAAAGTGAAACGTAAGGCAGCACTAAAGTCCTACAAAGTTCTAAAAGTTCCCGATAGAAACGCTTTTAAAAATTTGGAGGCCAAAACCAGAGCTCGAAAATTAAAATCAAATTTTATACAAAAATACAACTGTTGTGTAATGGACGACGAAACTTATGTCCTGGCTAATTTTTCGCAGCTCCCTGGTCAAGAATTTTATGTTTCTGATGTTCGAGGAAATGTTGCGGAAAAATTTAGGACGAAAAAGCAAACGAAATTCCCTAAAAAATTCCTAGTATGGCAAGCCAAATATAGCTGCGGCCAAAGAAGCAAGTCATTTGAGACATCTGGCTCTATAAACAGCGAAATTTATATCAAGGAGTGTTTGCAGAAGAGACTTCTTCCATTTTTGAGTCAGCACAATGTATCCACTTACTTTTCGCCCGATTTAGCATCTTGTCACTACAGCAAGAAAGCGCTGGAGTGGTATAATGATAATAATGTGGTTTTTGTACCAAGAGAGGCAAATCCACTAAACTGCCCGGAGCTCAGGCCAGTGGAGAGATATTGGGCTCTTGTTAAAAGAGAATTAAAGGGCACAAAAAGGTCTCCCAGGACATGCAAGATTTCAAATGTAGATGGACCACCTTCTCTAAAAAGGTGACAGAAACTACCATAAAAGCCTTAATGGGAGGGTTTCCGGAAAAAGTGGATAACTTTGTTTATAGTGGTTAGAATTCCATGCGTTTTTTTTTGTTTGATTTTGTATTAAATTTCATTTAACAAAAATTTGGGTTGAAGTCTTAAAATTCAGTGGTTTGTTTTTTATTTAACTTGTATGTGTGTTAACATTTTTATGATCTCACTCCTTAATATACAGTATTGTTTGAAACCTAAGCAACTTTTTCTAATAAAGTAATCAAAGTCCTACATATTCTTTTTAAATTGGTTTATACAAAATAACACTTTCAATTTTTATTATGTTATGTGCCTACATTCTAATAATAACAAGAAAAATTTAATTCCATTTCCTTGCCAGTAAAAAAAAAAAAACAAAAATGAAATTGCCATATATTGCTGTTCGAAACTTAAGCAACTATTTTGTTGTTGTATTTTTTTGCAACAAATAAACAAACATTTTGAAACGTTTATTTAATTCCCGTTTAGTTTGAAAAAGAAAACTTAAATTTTTTTTGTTTCTGTAGATTTAGAATCAATTACTTAGAAGTGCAGCTATGGCGCGTACACATTACGGAATCGATTTTAAGCTCAAAATTTTTGAACTATTTAATAAGGGCCAATCGCAAATCTCTATAGCTAACAAATTAAGCATAAACAAATCAATAGTTTCGCTACTAATTAAAAAGTACAAAGCTACTGGAATAGTAGAGAAAGCCAATACTAGAGGGCAACTTCGAAAAACTTCACATCGAACAGATTGAAAATTGTCCGATTAATTAAGAAAAAAACCCTTTATTTCTTCCAAAGATGTTGTGAGTGAGCTTAATCTCAATATTAGTTCGAGCAGTGTGAGAAAACGATCATTGGAAAATAATTTGAGAAGCTTCATGCCGTCTAAGAAACCTATACTGACAAAGAAACATTTAAAAAAGAGGTTTGCCTAAATGATTTTGGAACGTATTCGTTAATTTTCATTAGTTTTATGAAATTTAAGGTTGGATTTTGCAAAAGCTCACGCAAATTGGACTGTGGGGAAATGGAAAATAGTTTTATTAAGCGACAAGTTTAAATTTAACCTGTTAAATTCAGATGAAGTATGCCACGTTCGAAGACCGAAGGGAAAACAATTTCATCCGCGTTATTGTAAAGGAACAATAAAGCATGGGGGCTGAAATGTAATGGTGTGGACCTGCTTTTCGACGAGTGGAGTTAGCCTTTTGTTGAAATACAAATAAAAATGGATCGCTTTATTTATTTGGATATTTTAGCCAAACACATGCTTCAATATGCCGAATTGGAAATGCCACTGTTTCAGCGTAATAATGACCCAAACTCTCGTCACAGTGGGTTAAAGAATGGTTACCTGTGAATGTGATTCAATTATTGGATTGGCCAGCTCAATCTTCAGAATTGACTCCCATAGAAAATCTATTCGGCATTTTGAAGCGCAGGGTCGGAACTCGCCGTTTTAGTAATAAGCGGGAACTAATAAATTGCTTAAAATCAGAGGGGGAATCAATACCAACCACAACACTATCAAATCTAGTAGATTCTATGGCAAAACGATGTGCGGAGGTCATATGCAAGAAAGGGTATCATACGAAGTACTGAAAGTTGCTTAAGTTTCGAACAGCAATATATGGAGTCAATTTCATTTTTGTTTTTTTTTTACTGGCAAGGAAATGGAATTAAAATTTTTTTGTTATTATTAGAATGTAGGCACATAACATAATAAAAATTAAAAGTGTTATTTTGTATAAACCAATTTAAAAAGAATATGTAGGACTTTGATTACTTTATTAGGAAAAGTTGCTTAGGTTTCGAACAATACAGTATATTAAAAATAAAAATTGTTTCTAAACAAATATTTAATTGAATCAATTAATATTTTAATTGACTTTTAAATATTTCTGCAAATATTTGTTACATAATTATGTGTTATATTATTCCCATACTTTTTTTCCTTAAACTGTATGCATACCCGAGTAAAAAAGTTTATATAAAATTATGTATGAATGGGTATATTTGCAATATGTAACTGGATATAATTTCATCCGAAAAATGGTTATATGAAATTGTATCAAATCGGATATAATTATATTTACAAGGATACAAAGTTACATCAAGTGATCAACTTATATCCGAGTTTTGTCCCGATCAAATTGTATATAAGTTAATACAATACAATACAATACGATATGATTAAATTTAAATGATAAAAAAAACTTTGTATTGGAGGGCAGCAGGATCTCACGTACTACACACTACCAGCCGCATGCTACTGTTGATAATAAGTAACTATTAAAGACGTTATTGTATAAATCCGTTATTGTTGAATTCTTTAAAGTTTAGCCCCCGTATTCAAAATGAAAAAGCATATGCTAACTAGCTGCCAGCTTCCCTTACCTAGTGTCTTGACATGAGCAATTCAATTTTATTTCAACGAACATTTTTTCGGTAGTGTCCGATTTTGATAAAACTTAGTGAATGTGTGTAGTAGTGTATGTATGTTCACAAAACGATTTTTAATTTTTTTGTTTTCGAAAACTGTGGCAACCCTGCAGCTTTGAAATACTGAAAATTGCAGGGTAGGCACTACACTTAAAATTTCATAACTTTTGTTGTGAGCAAGATATTGAAAAAATTCTTTTTGCGTGGGATTAGTGAAGTTTTTAGGTTTAAGAAATTTATTATTATTTTTTTTTTTAAATTTTTAAAATTTAAAAAAAAAAAAAAATTAAAATTAATTTTTTGAAAAAAACCCATTTTTTAAAATTTTTATATTTTTTGCACAAAATGCCACATATGTGTTCTAAACATCCTAAAAATTTCAGAGTGGAATGCCTCCTACTTTTTGAGATATATTAAAAAATGTAAAAATGTAAACAAAAATATAATTCATTTTTTGGAAAAAAAAGTTTTTCTTATAAAAATAGCCACATGTACGTTCTAAATACCTTGAAAATTTCGGAATCTTTTCGAGATATGAGAAAAAATATAAAAGTATTTATAAGTATTTTATTATCTTAATAGGTTTTGGAGTTTCAACTGAATTTGAAAAGGTTTTGGCAGCTATTTCTGTTCTTGAAATAGGTACGAATGAATGGAGTTTCTGTGTTCCTTTAAGCAACAGATTTTTTAAATCTAGTGTTTAGTTTTATTTCCTCTACTTCATATTCATTTTTTGTGCAGAATGTTACATTGATATTAGGCAAACCCTTAGCGTATTCAAATAAATCTGTAGCATTTACAATTTGATTTTCTATTGGACGCTGAAGACTGGCAAGAGCTGCTGCTCTTTTTAGTGAACCTCCAACTCCATCACAAGGGCCTTTCCCATGTGATATCGTAAAAAAGTGCCATTCAGCATCACAATCAAAATCGGTTTTATGGTATAGTAAATTTACAAAATTTTTTCAATTTTTATACTGAGCTGCGCAACCGTCAGAAAAATATATTATTTTGTCAATGTTTTCATTAACATGTTCTTTTATAAATTGTACAAATTTCCTTTGAAATAAATGAACAGCGACTGTGTTGTGCTCCAAAATATCGGAAATGACAACAAAGCTTATGTGATCTATTTTTCCATCTGCATTTCGGAAATATGTCACAAAGGGGTGTATATTGGCTTGAGAATTTGTCCAATGATAGCTCTGTATACAATCTTGGATAACAAATGTGTAATTTTCGGCAAAATCACAGATAGTCAAAAATTCTCCAATTTTTAAATTGGATTTTACCTCATCAAGAAACTTGTTCTGTTCTTTTGCCACAAAACTATGAAAAATTAATTTTATCATTTCTTCAGAAAGTTTGTCCCCAAAGTCGTCAGATGGAGATGTTATGGTCAAAAGATTGGATCTGTCTACTTAAACCCATTGTTTGTATGTTATGTTTTCTGTGTTGTTAGTGGAATATGCGTTTTTAAGGGCATCTTTAAGGTAAGTATCCCCTGGACAAAGTGAACAATTTCCCATATAGAATTGTACAGTTGCTGGATTACAAATAGATTGAGCAATCCAATGCTTGTAAGTGGGAAAACTTATAACTTCCTCTTCAGCCAATTCCTTGATTTTCCCCCCAATAAACATAAGTTTGGAATTTTGGTGAATAGCACACACGCAAACTGTATGAGTGCCATTTCCCCCATTCAAAATACATTCTTGTGGTCTCAGCTCTGAAAATTTTGAAAATCCAATTTTTACTGTTGGATAAACTTCTTGAAATGAATTATGCAATTCTTTCAGATTACAAAGCATCAATCTCTTCTGTTTTTTTTCTTTCTCCCCATTACAACTCTTAACAGACTTATAGTCTTTTTTCCCGGGCATAACGCGACTGTTTTTGTCGTTTCTATAAAAATCTTCAACTATAGATTTTGTCTCTGTCGAGAGGCCGGATCGTCTTTTTGGATGCGAAGAAAAATAATAATCGCCATTTTGAATTAGTTTTTTAGCTTTACGAGCCATATAGTTTGTAGTTGAAAAGGTTTTTTCTATTTTACCAACACTCCAAGAATGTGGCAAAGATGTTAATATTTTAATTTGTCTATCTTTATCATCTTCAGAAGTATTGTAAATCTCTTTTAAGTGGTTTAAAATATCTTCACCATCGCAGGATATATTTTCTAAACTAAAAAGGTTTTTCCTAAATATGGAATTTATATTGCCTAAAATTTCTTCCTGTTTATATTTAGAATAGTTATTTTTAAACTCAATGGGAGATTCATTTAGCGCTTCTAAGCACTTATTCAAATATTGTTTCTTCCGAAAGTGAGCCAATATCACTTTCAGACAAACTTTCATCAGCATTGGCAACTTTTAAAGCTGATGTAGAAGTTCCTGCAACCGTGTCAATTTCAAAATCTTCGAAATTGTTTTCGTTTTTCTTTATCAATGACTTCGCTTGATCTAATAGAGCCATTCTACATGAAGCACAGATATATTGACCATGCAACTATTGTGGAAAACGCTCCCTAAGACTTTGCGAAACTTTACGAACACATTTTATTTTGTTTGTTTTATGCTTGAGTTTTCGGAAAGGATTACAACAAACTTTTCCAAAAGGCATTTTAAACAAATTAAAAATCTGTGAACAAATGTGTACTGCTTGAAATAAAATAGTTTTTGAAAATTAGTATCAGAGAATAAAACTACTACGATGTTGACTTGTCAAAAATCTATAAACAATTAAAAAGCTACTCAACAACGCAAAGACATTAAAGAAATCTGAATCGTTTTCATCGTTTTGTTTTTGAAATAACGGAACTTCTTAAGCATCAGCAAAAACAATTTTCAATGAATACAAACAATGCTTCCAATGAATTGCATACAAGCAAACTTAACTTATTAACTCAGTGGCACGTAGCAACTAGTAAAAGAGAGTATTTCTTATAAACATACCAGTACATTTTTTAATATATCTCAAAAAGTAGGAGGCATTCCACTCTGAAATTTTTAGGATGTTTAGAACACATATGTGACATTTTGTGCAAAAAATATAAAAATTTTAAAAAATGGGTTTTTTTTCAAAAAATAAATTTTAATTTTTTTTTAAAAAAAAATTTTAAAAATTAAAAAAAAAAAAATAATAATAAATTTCTTAAACCTAAAAACTTCACTAATCCCACGCAAAAAGAATTTTTTCAATATCTTGCTCACAACAAAAGTTATGAAATTTTAAGTGTAGTGCCTACCCTGCAATTTTCAGTATTTCAAAGCTGCAGGGTTGCCACAGTTTTCGAAAACAAAAAAATTAAAAATCGTTTTGTGAACATACATACACTACTACATACATTCACCAAGTTTTATCAAAATCGGACACTACCGAAAAAATGTTCGTTGAAATAAAATGGAATTGCTCACATGCAATAAAATGATAGTAAGCAATTGTCAAAATGATTTCATCTCAAGTGAAGACACTCAAATTCAATTTCATTTCAATAACATGATTTTACTGACATGCAAGCGGATCTTGCAATGATGCCTGCCATCAAATGTCACTTTTCGTTTTAATTCTAATTTTGTAATAAAAAAATAACAGAAAATTTGGTAAAAGAGAATGCGAATGAGTTTAATTATTTATTATTTGTAGAATATAATTTTTTAAAAAATGTTGTGTTTTTTGAAGAAAAATCAACGATATTTCTTAGCCATGAAATGGTCAAGTGTTCTCCACCACTTTGCAATTGATATCATTTTGACGTTTCTCTGCAATGGTTTTGACATTTCATATCATATAATTTATTACATTTGAAGACACCGGGTTATGGGAATTTGTGTGTAAAAAAGTTAGTTAGCATACACTCTATCATTTTGAATACAGCTGTAGATCATTTTTTCTCAAACAAGGGAATTTTCTTTGGACTTAGAAATTTTTATTTTTTAAATATGTTAAGTTTTTTTTTTTTTATTTTAAATAAAAATTTAATGATTAGCCCGGCAATGCACTTCTTTTTTGTTGGAGGCTCATAGTTCCCGATTTATGGAGCTGCAAATGATCTATATCAATATTCAATGGCTTATTTCTCCACTCAAAACATATCGGACCATAACAAAATATATATGTCGTTGGAAAGGCACTTGGAATAGCTTACCAATGGTATGCAACATACCTAGACTTATTAACCCATTACAAGCCGGATCATGATTTTAAATGTGAATTTCTTTAAATTGGATTTTTTAAATTAAAAAAAAAAAACTGAATGTTCTTTAGTTTGACTCTAGATCATGAATTAATATCACTTTCTGTTTAAATTATTTTCAAATTAAAGAAAGATGATACAATTTTTACAAGTAAATTACAAAGAATAAAAATTTTTGAAAGAATTCGATAAGACCAGCAAGACAGAATACGTATTTTCGGCTTTCGCTACAAAACCATCATCAGTGTCATTCGCATTGAATGGGTTAATAATTAATGATTGTCTACTTATGTGACAGTTGAAAGCAAATCGAATTTGTTATCAACAACTCAATTTAGACTAATATCAACGAAATCTAACAATGGTATTTTTATCCTTTGTTTATTATTACTCTTTTTTGCTTTGAACCTTAATTCTTAAAAATATCTCAGCTGATTCTATTCAACTCTGTGTATGATAAGCTCAGATTTTTTTAAATTACAATGAACCGTTAAATTTAAATGTATGTTATTTAAATTATATTTTGCACCGTGTCAGTGTGTTTTTAAGATGAATGAGGGGAATGTTTAGTTGATATCTTATTTTGGTAAATGAATGTTCTTTAAAACTTTTAAAAGTAAAAAAAGCTCGGAAAATATTAATTTAATGAAAAAATTGAGTAAAACATATAAAAAATTGTTTTTGATGAAATGAGTTTCGAACTTGTGTCTGAGATTAACTAATATATTGTAATATATAAAATAAAATGAAAATTATTGTTCGTATCTATTTATATATAAAATTTTGAACGATTTTATCAATTAAATATTTCTATACCCGAGTAAAACGGGATATATATTATTTTATATTATTTAATACAATTATGTCTCGTTATATATTGCTTTGTATGGCACTATATATAATAAGACATAAATTTCGTCTTTCGAAAAAATTTTATATGACCCAATATCCAAATATATCATTTTACATATGTTGTCATATTTAATAAGATATCGCCCATGGAATTCAAATTGTAAGACCAAAAATAGCACAGTTTCATGTTTAATTTAAATTTAATTTAAGATTTTATCGAAGTCAATTACAATCCATTTTTAATTGGAAAATATTCTTTTACAAAAACAAATTTTGATATAAAGTTCAAGTGATTTAAAAAATAAGATGAACACGAAAAACCGGCAAAATATTTTTGTATAAAATCTGAATGAAATTATCTGACAGTTACCCATACATTATCGACATTGAAAATATTATGTTAAAAGAGGTAAAACTTAACATACGCAGTCAGACTTTGTATGGGATTTCGTACCACATATGTATAGCAACAAAACAAGTCTATTGATTTAAAAAAGAAACATTTATTTTCCCTATATAATTTATGTTATAGTATTGTTTCAAATGAACTCTTAATATCTTAGTAAATTGAAATTGAAATTCATTTTAATTTAAAACGTTATAAATTTACATCGAAACAAGAGATTCCTTTAGTTTTAAATTGAATATTGGGTCATATTAATAAAAGTTAGCCAATTCTTCGAAGTAATTATTTTGGTTTAGGAATGACGTACCACCAAATTTATCCATAGGCTTGAAGGATACCATAAAATATAAATGAAAATTAAAACAAAAAAATTGTCTACCCGCAAGCAGACTATAAATGCAAATAGAAAGTCTAAAATTGTGTAATAAATAACTTAAAAACCTAAATGATTTATGGAAAATTATTTGAAATTTTATTTCGTATAAGTACTGATTAATGTGTAGATACTTTTCATGTATGCAGTTTCACATCAAGACTCGCAAACTTACTAGATTTGCTTAGTTCACACGATACACGAAACCTTACGTGAATCCCCCATTGTTTTTCAGTACAATATTTAATAAAAACAGAAATACGAAAATTTTTATCCAACTGGACCTAATTTCATCAACTTTTAAATATTAAGATATTATTTCATACAATAATGTCTGGTCAAAATTCGGATTAAATAGTATATAATTTAAAGTAATTAAATCCAATTTGATCCACGTAGATACAATTGTATTCACCATTTTTCGGATTAAATTGTATGTGATTAGTTATTGTATTTCATCAAATTAGATATGTCACCATATCATCTTTTTTAATCGGGTATAAACAATTTGCAATAAAGCAAATACTGATATATGATTTAATATGATTACATATGAGAAAATTTCTAATATATCATCATATAAAAACATATAAAGTCGCATACAATATTTTATATTATCATATATTTTAATATTAAAAAATATATGCTATATATAGTCTTTTTTACTCGGGTATATAGAACATTTTTAGTATAACAACCAAAAGCTTTGCAGTTCACAAACAAAACAACCACATATGCAGTACCAGGGATGGAAATGAGTTTTTTCATTTGGTACCAACCATATAAAGAAATTGTACTTTTTCGACCCTCACGGTACCAACATTTTTCATATATAGAAAATTTGTCTGATTAAAAACTTGCAGAAAATATTCTTCTATTTTTTTTATATAAAAGGTACGTGCGATCGAGGTCAAGCTTGCTGGAAATACTATTCTGTACGACACAATAAAGACCTGCTAACTTATATTAGAATAACCAATAGTTGTGAATATCAAATTTATATGAAAATATCCCAGGTAGAAAAATACAAACGGCAACGGCAAGTTGGCCCGGTATTGGAGGCGGTAGTACATGTACTGGCAATGCGTCAGATTTTTAACTTTCACTGTACTGGCATGTTGTCGAAATGATAACACCAATAAACGCTTGGCCGTAGTTAGTTCCCAACGTTGGCGCAGGCTTGGGATTTTATTTTTTTGGTATTATCCCAGTACATTTAATAACAAATTTAGTAGTTTGCTAGAACTTTACTGACCTCTTAGTGTACATCACAGATTTTTAATGTATTCTTTCGAAACTTCACAAGAAGAGAATGGCGATGTCTCTCTTACATAAATAATTGTGAAATAGATGTAAAAATACGTTAAATTTATAAAATTTTTAATTTTAACAAATTAAAAAAAGCTCGTTAAATTTCAGTAAACAGTACTGGCTAAGCACGTATTAAGTAGTACTGGCATTTCGTCAAAAACAGTGCTCTCCCAGTACAACTTTTGTTGTAACGTTGGCAATTTCTACCTGGGATATGTTGTTAACGTTTTGTTCTGGTTATTTTTTTACTTTTTAAAAATAAATAAATGAAATGAAAATATACGAAAGACGGGGGTAAATTCTCGAATTTTATGTAGTAGCATCAGTCAATCGACGCGTATTGATGAGCTGATTACGGAAAAATAATAATACTACATTTATACTTGAGCAAAAAGCACCTACTTTTTGTACAACTGGTTTTTCCTTGTTTTTGTGTATGCGTTTTGACAAGATAAAAACTAAAAGAGCCAAAAACCAGGTAGTTTTTGCTCTGGTATAAATGTAGTGTAATAATTTTTTTTCCAACATTGGGCCCAAAAGTTGTCACTTACAAGTTTTTGTTAGAATGATTTCAGTCCACGCCTGCATTACGAATATTTGTTGACATCTTTAAAGTACAACAAGTTCATTAAATACAAAAATTATAAATTGGGAAATTTTTGAAATTGTACCAAATGGATCGCGGTAGTACCGAGGTACCAACGGAGGTCAAAATGTACCAAAAAAGTACAATTGTACCATGTTTTCCATCCCTGTACAGTACTCCAAAAATATAAACATGACAAACACACACTTTTTTACAATTTCCTATTATTTTTTTTTTTTTCATTTTCAATTAGTGTTTTAATTGATATTATTACTACCCAGTGTAGAAACGGTAATGACATATCATTATTTTTTGGAGTACCAGTAATGACACCCACTTACCTTCTGCATTATTTTAAAACATATAATAATGAGTTACTGATAATGACTTATTTTTATCATTATTTCAAATAGAAAATAATTTTAAAGATTTTTTTGAACATTTTTTGAAATCTTTTTTTAGACTCCATATTTTTTAAACACTGGTAAGGATATATGTAACCACATATTTTTTGATTTTTTGTATGTTGGCGAGTAAGCTTACTTGTGTGCAGCTGGTCAATTATGTTTTTATCTATTAAATATTACATGTCGATATAGCTCAGATGGTAGAGCTGTTGACTGGCAATCTGTAGACCCAGGTTCGATTCCCGCACCAGCAAATTTTATTTAAAAAAAAAATACAATAAAAAATATTTTTTTTTATATAATTAATTTTTTAGAAAATCGACATCGCCATATAAAGGTAATAAGAAATGTAATAACAAAAGTAAGTAGTTACCATTACCAAGTATGTAGTTACATAATCACATATCTGGTAATGATTTTCTACACTGGGTTGTTTAAAAATAAAAATTCAAAGTTACAAAAAAAATTTTTTTTTTTTTAGATTTACAAATTTCTTTGTTGGTGCTTTTTAAAAAGTTTTTTTTTTGTATTTACGAATTTGGTGTGAGAAAGGTGTTTAAAAATTTAATTAGAATTTTGTAAATTCTTTCTGTGTAACAACTCGTGTCAACTCTACCGTTTCCTTTTTCTGTCAGTATAAAAAAGAAAAGCTGACATAGGCCAATCCCGAGACCATTATTTGGTTGTTGCCAAAATTCGCCTCTGCATAGCTGCGAAAATTTGAGGCAAAAAAGGTACGACGTTGGACGCCTAAATAACACCATTGTCAGTGAAAACTTTATAGCGCAGTTACGGGATGCAATTACCACAACGGAGAGTGAATCTCAGTCTTCTGTCCATTCTAAATGGCACCACATTAGAAACATAATAAAATCTTGTGCCGACCGTACTTTGGGACCAACACCCAAAGGGAGACAAGAATGGATGACTGATGAAACGTGGAATATCATAACAGAACGACGAATGATAAAAGAACAGCTAGGAGCAGTGGAAGACTCAGAAACAAAAGTTAGCATAGAAACCAATTATCGTAATATGCATAAGTCAGTACAACGATCTGTGCGGAGAGATAAAAGAAAAAGAATTGACTGCCTCGCAGAAGAAGCCGAAAAAGCTGCACAAGCAGGTGAAACCCGAACAGTTTATAAGATCACAAAACAACTCGTAGACCGCAATTTACATACAGAACACCCTGTGAGAGACCTTCAAGGTAATTTACTCAACACTGATCATGAACAACTTCAACGGTGGAGGGAGCATTTTTCCACTGTTTTGAACTGTGTTATAGATCCTACTCTCCAGCCTCCTATTTTTATAATTCCATCAGGGAATATTAGCCCAAGGTTAAGAATTACACCACCAAGTATAGCGGAAACCATAGCTGCTATAAAACAACTTCCAAATGGGAAAGCTGCAGGTACAGATGGTATACCTGCTGAGATATATAAGTGTGATCCTGCACTTTCAGCACAAATTTTACACCCCCTGATCTCAGAAACATGGGAAACTGAAACTTTTCCTGAAGAATGGAAAGATGGGATTATTGTCAAAATTGCGAAAAAGGGAGACCTCAAAAATTGCACAAACTGGCGAGGTATATGTGTTTTGCTAACCGTAGCCAAAATAGTGGGCAAAATAATACTAAATCGTATAAAGGAACATCTGGAGCAAACCATCAGCTCATTCGAAGCCGGATTTCAAAGTGGTTCATCGTGCGCAGATCACATCAACTCATTACGTATTATTATAGAACAATAAACAATGCGTTAAGTTCAACTCCAGGCTATATATGCTACTTATCGATTTTGATAGCCTTGCGAAGGAGAAATATACCAGAAAAATATATATCACTGATTAAGGAAAACTACAATCATGCTAGATGCTTCGTACTACATAAGGGAAAACTTTCTGATCCATTTATGGTAGAAAGTGGAGTTCGTCAGGGTTGTATATTATTGCCACTCTTGTTTCTTATCGTTATGGAAGATGTCCTCAATAACATTGAGAATAAAAGACAAGGGATACAATGGAAAATCAACAACCACTATTTGAACTACCTTGCATATGCTGACGATATTTGTTTGCTTTCACACAAGCTTAGTGATCTAAAGCAAACAACTAAAGAACTCCAGGAAAAGCTGCAATATACGGGACTCAAAATAAACGCTGGCAAAACAAAAACGCTAAGTATTGGTTCAACAACAGAACCAATAACCATCAGTAATCATACGTTTGATCCTACAGATCAATTTTGTTTTCTTGGATGCGAGATTGCAGCAGATGGTGGAACCGAAGTTGATGTCGACGCACGAATAAACAAGGCTGGGACATATTTTGGCATACTAGCCCCAATCTGGCAAAGTAACAAAATAAGCCAAAGAACCAAATTTAGTATTTTCGAGTCAAATGTAAAATCAGTGCTCTTATATGGATGTACAACTTGGAAGGTTACGAACAACATAACAAAACGCCTTCAAACTTTTATAAATCGCTGCCTAAGAAGAATATTGCGTATCTTCTGGCCCCGAACAATATCGAATATCGAGTTGCTAGCTACAACAAACCAGATGCCGGTAGCAACAGAGATACGTAAACGAAAGTGCCAGTGGATTGGACACACATTACGTCGCCACGATGATAATGTCTCAAAGCAATCCATTTCATCAAGATGGAAGAGAAAGTGGTAGGCCACGTACAACATGGAGACGTTCAACAGAATCCGAAATGAACCAACTAGGTGTATCTTGGAACGAATTAAGTTCTATCGCTCAAAATCGGGTCAGATGGCGATCTGTTGGATTTCAGTGGGATTTAGAGGAATATACATAATGTATGTATGCACAGCGCATGCTACGGGGACAGTTTTTCGATCAAGTGTTTAGTATGGATACATTTGGTTAGTTTGGGGACTGTCCTCAAACTCTCCCTAGGTCTAGCGCATAGTATCAAGACAGAAATGTCTTACAAAATTTCCTTAACTTCTGCATTATTTTTATCTAGAAATAGTCGCAAGACTTGAAATGACAGTGCCTTAAACATAAAAAAAAATATTCTTTGTTTTTAGCGATTTTATAATAAAGTTAAGCACACTGAAATTTTAATAGGAAATGCTTTATATTTAACATATAAAAAAACTTGACTTTTTTGTTATATCGTAGCAAGTATAGCATAAAAGTATTCGCTTTAAAATTTCAGTGTTGTTAACTTTATTTTAAAATTGCTAAAAACAAAGAAATTTTTTTTCATGTTTAAGTCTGGCGACCATTTCTGGATAAAAATAATGCAAGACTTAAGGAAATTTTGTAGAATTTCCGAAAATATACAGTTTGTATAAATCCGGTCAGTGCTCGCTAAATTTTACTCTGTAATTTGATAACAGGTCGATATCGCTAATCTTTCATTGAAAGCCACGCCCACTTAAAATAAGTGACAAAATAAAAAAACAGACATTATGTTAAAATTCTGCACAATATTCTAAACCACATATTTGCCTCCCGGGGCGAATTTAGCCACTATTTTGATTTTTTAAAATAGAGGCAACGAAAAAAAAATTATAAAAAACTTGAATTGTTCCTATTAAATTTTCCACCACTGTATATATATTATATATATATATATGTATGTATGTGGTGGTGCGCATAGTTCGGAGACATGGCCAAAAATGTGCCCAAACTATGCTGTATATGAGTCACAAATGTCTTGGTACTATGCGCAAGACCTAGGAAGAGTTTGGGGACAGTCCCCAAACTAACCAAATGTCTCCATACGACCAACTTTTGTATTCATAACACACAGAAGGACGACGGACATCGTTAAATCGACCCAGAAAGTGATTTTGAGTCGATCCGTATAATAAAAGATGGGTATAGGTAGGGTGACCATTTCTTTCTCACTTTAAATCAGTACAATTTTCTTAAAATACAATTACAAAAAAAAATTAATTATGCTGCCAACCGAATTTGTTGTCAATCGAATGGTTAAGTTGCTGCAACAAAAATTTATCGGTTAATATTACCCAGTTTTTATTCAGGCTAGCAAATTTCTGTTGCCAGAAACATATTACATTATCTAAACTAATTTTCCCTATACACAAACGGCATATTCGATAACCACAATGTAACAATCGATTGGCCACAAATTCAGCCGTCTTAACAAATCTGTTTCTCTTTGTTAATTTCTGAATGATTTGTGGCATAGATAGACACCCCGAGTAAAAAAAATTATATATAATCATATGTGGCATATATTACAATATATAACTAGACATGTCGTTATGTATATCCATATATAATTATATATGAGGTCTTTTTCCAAAATTTTTCCTTATATTATGCCATATATAATTTCATCTAATTAGATATCGACCTTTATAATATTAGATATGGTATATATGATTATATATTACATAGCATGGCTGACCTTATTGCATATATTGTTGTATATAGAGCTATATCTTAATATATATGGCGTCATTTTAGGAATATATAAATATATATGGTATCATTTAAACAATATATAACTATATATGGTGCCAGTTAAACTATATATTATAATACATGGTGGCATTTAAACAATATATGTTCATATATGGTACCTCATGAACAAACTTTTTAATACAGTTGCAGATATGATAATATATGCTACTAAATATAGTGCCATATATATTTATATATGGTGTTATTTAACCAATATATTAGCATATATGGTGCCATTTAAACCATATATTATTATATATGGTGCCATTTAAACAATATATGGCCATATATGGTACCTCATGATCAAAATTTTTAATACAGTTCCAGATATGATAATATATGATTCTATATATAGTGGCATATATATTTATATATGGTGTTATTTTAGTGTTATATTTTACTTTATATGGTGCCATTGAAACCATATATTATTATATATGGTGCCATTTCAACAATATATGCTCATATATGGGACCTCATGAACAACAGTTTTAATACAGTTCCAGATATAATAATATCCCGGTGACAAATGTCCTTATGTGAACATTTATGGTTCAACCATGTATATGAAATATTTTTCAATATATGGAATCACATATACTTCCATATATGTTCATATAAAATCCATATATGTTTTTAAAAAATCCATATTTGTTCATATGTGTCCATACATAAACCATATATGAACATGTTTGAGCTTATATGAACATTTTTCACCGCCCAGTGTAGAAACGGTATTTATTTTTTGGAGTACCAGTCATTATTTTTTGGAGTACCAGTAATGAGACCCACTTACCTTCTGCATTATTTTAAAACATATAATAATGAGTTACTGATAGGATCATTCTGATTGGTTAATTTATTTTCAACCAATCAAAATATTTGAAAATATAAATATTTTTGTAAGGTTTTCATACACAAAATGACTTTAAATTTAAAATACTTCTTTATATTAACCCGGTGAAAAATGTCCATATATGAACATTTATGGTTCAACCATATATGTATGGATCCGAAAAATGAGGTAACACCTAAGTATATGTTCATATATGAACATATAGATTTATTAAATATATGCGAATACATGCGAACGTTGCTGTCCTTCATTATAAGGTTGTACGATAGATATAAATTTATGTATGACATTCAAATTAGGCGCTACATATGTTCCTTTTTTTATTCATGGCATTAAATATAATTCCATATTTATCCAAATATGAGTTCCTTTTACATATATGGAAAAATGTATTCATCGAAATATGTTCATATACAAGTCCCTTTTGCATAAATTGAATAACATATACTTTCATATTTGTCCATATATGAGTGCCATTTCCATATATGAAATAACAGATGCTTCCATATATGTCTGTTTATGAAATTTTTTCCATATATGGAATCGCATATACTTCCATATATGTTCATATAAAATCCATATATGTTCATAAAAAATCCATATTTGTTCATATGTGTCCATACATAAACCATATATGAACATGTTTGAGCGTATATGAAAATTTTTCACCGGGAAGGGTCAATAATTTTATAAGTAACGTTTTCATTAATAAATGTGAAAAGAAAGACTAATGGTTAACGGTGGTATCTAAATTTTGTAATCCGACATCTAAATTTGGTTCCCAAAAAAAAAAAAAAAAATTGATGGTCATGCAACTTCTCTTGAAGAAAACAACAACAAGAATAACGTTTCAGCTAAAATTAGCAAAATACCCGAGGAAAAAAGTGTAAGCTGAATAGGCATTAAAGGTTTTGTGGTAGGGCAAACATTTCCTGAAATGGTATTCAAATTAGCCGCAGTCAATCCTCACCATAACTAGATCTTCGTTTATTCGAGAAAGTTTTTATAATAAAAACCTGGCATTGCAAAAAATTGAAACCGATGTAAAGAACATTATATTAAATTACTACAATCATGTAAAAGATATCATGATAAAAGAAATATCGAGCAATATTTCTAACGATAGGAGATTTACTATAATCTTAGATGAATGGACAAGAACATTACAAAAGAGATATTTGAACATATGTATAAACGGAAATAATTTATTTTATAACCTGGGGGGTTGGTTTATATATCAGGAAGATGTAATGCTGATGAAATAAGAAGAATTGTAGAAATAAGACTAGAAGAGTTTTATTTGTCTTTGGAAAATAACATTGTGGACACCATATCTAATGGGCCAAGTGTGATGAAACGGTTTGTTTCCGACAGTCCAGTAGTAGGTGCTTTCTGCTGGAATCATGCAATTCATTTGGCAGTGCTGCGAGTAATTTATGTGAAATCAAATGTTCAACATTCTGATATTTTTTACTTTGAATTCTCACTACACAGACTGCTTTTGTACTGAAATAGTGTTTTTTTTTTAACAAAAATTACTTATATAGGTGGTTTTCATTAACAATTTTGTTCAAAAATATTTCCCAGGATTCCCAGGAATCAAATTTTTTCATTCCCGTTTCCCGGGAAATAAAAAAGTCCGGGAAATCCCAAACCCTAGAAAATACTCTAAACGAAAGCAAAGTAACGAAAATTTGTTTTTGTTTCCCATGTATTTTTGACGAAAGTGATTGTCAATTTCTTTCGTTTAGACTATTTTCGTAATAGATAAACAGGCCCTTAATAAATTTTGACAATGAAAAAAAACAACTGCAATTAAAGAATTTTATGTCCAACGTTATTAATGTTATATTAAGAATTTTGTTTCTCATATAAAGAAATAAAAAATTGAGTTAGTGACTTTCTACATTAAGCACCCGATTTTAAAATTAAAATAAAATAAATTATCTTACTTCAAGTAAGGCATATTCGACTCTCTTTGCAATTGTATCTAATATGTTTTCCGGAATTGTTTATTTATATTAAGGTTTATTTACACGCTAACCATCCCTGTCCATCCTTATCCACTATTTCCCAGTATTGGGGATATGAAATAAATGCTCAAAAGAAAATTGCTAAAAAATGTTTACAACACCAATACTAGGAAATATTCCGTAGTTAATTTCCAACATTGACACAGCCTTGGGATTTTATTTGTTTTGGTATATCCCATTACAATTAATAAAAAATGTAGTAGTTTGGTAGTACTTTACTATAATTTTAGTGCTCATGACAGATTTTTAATTTATTCTTTCCGAATTTCGTAAAAAAACAATGGATATGTCTCCTTTACATGTTTTAAATATTTAAAATATTTAAATATTTTCATTGATTATTTAAATATTTTCATTGATTAAATACAATTGCAGATTGACTAAAGAATATCCGATTTTTTCATTAAAGTAAAAAAGTACGAACATTGATAAAAATAAGCATATTTGTATCATAAAACAGTTTACTTTATTTCTGAATTTCAATCAATTGAGAAGATACACCCGCTTAAAGAGTTTTTCCTCTAGTAAGCGTTGTACGATAAGAATTACTGAAAAATCGTATTGGGGTTAAAGTCTATGTTCGTATGAAATTCCTCCCAAAATTCCTTCCAGGTTTGGGATAAGTCTTAAATTTAGAAAAATCTTTGCCCCCATATATGGACATATCTGACATTAAAATCATAAAATTCGATTCATATATGAAATAATATATGAATTAATATATGAGGATATATGCCATATATGGAACAATATATGCAATATATTATCATATATGGTGCCACACATCTGCATATATGACCCTTAACTTTGAATTTATTAGCCCATATATGTCAGATATGTTCATATATGTTCATATATGCAACCATATATGTTAATACATGAACATATATGATCATTTTCAACCGGGTCAGTAGAATATGGATAAAAAATAAAAATGTATATGACTCCAGATATGGACGTACGTAACATATATTATCATATATATTACAATACATTAATTCATATATGAAGATGCATGGTATATATTGAGCAATATATGCAAGGTATTATCATATATGGTGTCATACATTTCCATATATGAACTTTTATTTTGGATGCATTTACCCATATGTGACAGCGCATAGAGAAAGGGACCTAAGCGTAAAAAAATCAATTCATCTGAGCATCAAATGAGACCGATCCCATGCCCTAAAAGTGTTCCCTCCCAGAGATATGCGCGTTTTATGAAAGTGAAGTCGACGATTCTAAGGTTATGTGAAAAAAATTTCGTACTAACAGAGTGATATTCACGATTTAAAAGAATTATAAATGAGTATTTATTATAATTCACAATTAATAATTTCAGAAAATAAAGCTGGATTCGAAAAACCGCGAGCAAAATTGATATCAAACTCATGGAAACAGCGCGCTAGGTAGAAAACAGTAAAAACCAACTACACAAAACAAGAGGTAGGGACGACCTACGCGCGTTTTCAAGGTTGACCAACACGTTCCTGACGTCATGAGATGTGTCGCTTTCAAATGAGACCAATACCAACACGCTCAGTTATGGTACACCAAAGATACACGTATTTAAATCTTTAAAATGGCTCTCCTGAACAAAACCGGTTTTTACCCTTAGGTCCCTTTCTATTTTGCGCGTCACATATATGCTCCCATATATGTCAGATATGTTCATATATCATTCATATATGATCATACATGAAATAATATATGGCAATATATGAGCATATATGATCATCTTCATTTAGTCGAGACTAAGTCGAATTTGCTGAAAATTCGCTAAAAACACAACTTTTGAACATTTTTTCAATTGGATTTATCATATATAGCACTCAGATTTAAAAAAATCCAGCATCAGAGTTTCATATCTTTATTATTTCCATTATATACAAAATCATTTTATATGGAGTCGATAATTTCGACTGCAAATTCGACACTCGTAATCAGGTCGAATATATAATCATATATAAAAATATCTTACATCATGCAACCAACAAATTTTTATAGGAGGGCATTAGGGAATGCAAAATCCCGCACTTCTAATATCCCGGGAAAGCGGGAAATTTATTTTGAATTCTCGGAATCCCGGGATCCCACAAGGGAAGTAAATTGGAAAATATTTTATAATAATTTAAAAAAATTTATAAAGCAAATATCTTAAAGACCTCAAATTTTCAGGATCGTGAAAAAGCTCAGGCCGTGAGTGGTTTTTCTTGGAATTTCTCGGAATTTTTATAGTGGTAAAGAATTAATTTTACATTAGAAATTATATATGCAAGTCTAATCTTATATTAAAAAAAAATTAATAAAGTAAAACTAATTTTTGTCCGTTGAAAAAAATAAATAAGAAAATGATATAAAAAATAATTTTAGTTTAGTTGGAAAAATGTTTTAAAATTATGGAAACAAATTTTAACTTTTTTGAACATTTTTAAAAATCAATGGACAAATTTGTCTTTAATTCTGTATAGACTAAGTGCGGAGCAAAATCGCACTGGTGGTTTTCTTAAAAAATATATTTTTTTATTTCCTTTTAGGGCCTGTTTTAAGAAACCCCAAAAGGAATTTAAAATGTTCGATCAAATACACAAATTAATCAGTGAGTTCATTTACTCAACAATCTTACTACTTTTACTACAATTGGAAAATTTTGTTTACTTTTTGAAATTTTCCAGTTGTAGTAGCAAATTGTAATAAGTAAACGAACAAGACTAATGTAAAATTTTCACTATTTTCAAAAAGTTGGAAAATTTTGCATATGAGAATGTGAGATAATTAACTCTTTTATTTTAAATTACATTTTTTGAAGTCCCGTGATTCCCGGTACATATTCCCGGGAATGCGGGAACTGAAAAATGTGTAATTTCATAACATAATATATGATCCCGGGATATGTTATATATGATCATTTATAATTACATATGACAACAGATGTGTCATATATCATTATGTGTAGCCAGTGTTGCCATATAGCCAGTTTTAACTGTTTTTTGCAGTTTTTTTAAGATGCCTAACAGTTTTCCAGTTTTTTCATGTAAAAAACAGTTTTTTTAAATTCATGGATTTTTTTTTACAGTTTTTTATATTAAATCGGCACATTTGTTTCATTTACAATTTTTTTTTAACTAAAATTTAAGAATTAGAATATAAAAGTGCTTATGCATAATAATTTGAAAACTTTATAACACGATTATAAAATGAATAAAATATTGGTTTTATAAGCCATTTATAAACTTATAAAGTGGTTATGCATATGACCCAAAAATTACAATAAAACTTTCAAATTGTCAGAAATTAGGTACAAATCGAAACATAAATAAATTTAAAAATACCAATATAATACTACAAAATATGCTTACTGGAAAAACGAAACATTTTTATAACAAATTTCATCAAAAATTAGCACGGAATAAAATTGGCTAAGCCATATCTGACAAGTCATAGACCCGACGGACATTTTTTAGCCGAATTTTTAAGATCATTTAGAAATTTATATATTTTGAAAAAATTAAAACAATGTCTCATCGAGAAAGGCCAATTATTGATTTTTTATTTTTTTTAAATAAATATTTTCCAATTCTGAATAACAATTTCCTACTATTTTTTCAATTATGATCAAGGGCAATTCCAAAAACGTAATTTTTTCCAACAAACAATTCCCGACATAACAATACTCAATCAAATGAATATCAATTTTATGTGGAATGCAAATCAATAAAGAATATTTTGAAGTACAACATTGACCAGTAAAGTATTCTATCATAAGTTAGGGGTTAATCTCGGAAGGGTGATTCGATGAACTTTTTCTAACTTTAGATTCGGACCTAGAAGACCAAAATTCTTAAAAAAAAGTTTTATTAGGAGGCTATGCAAAAAGTCGATTACTATAAATGCCAAAGGCAATTACACTAGTAAAATCTCGATATTTTGAAAATTGATACCCTGGGATGATATTTTAATCCCAGGATACCTCGGGATCCCAGAATTTCTTCTGATTTTTAAAATTTTTTCGAAGAACAGTTTTTCTATAAAGAAACAGTTTTAATTTACAGTTTTTCTAAAAAAATATATGGTAACACTGTGTATAGCATATATGGTTGATATCTTATATTATAAAAGACAATATATAAAAATATATGGTAATATAAGACACCACATAAGGAACATATAATTATTTTATTTATTAAATGAATGTTCCTTGGTCCGACTCTAGATCATAAATTAATATCACTTTCTGTTCAAATTATTTTTCAGTAATTTCTCAATTTATTGTATTTTTTATTATTCGCAAGTTTGGTTCGTTTTCCAATCTATTTCAAGTCTAAATATTAAAATTTATCGATATTAATTTTCATCCAAAAATTGCGCGATTAAAAATTTTTTTTATGATTTTTAGTGTTAAAAACGCAGTTCATCTAATAAAAGTAAAAAAGGATATACATAGTTATATAAAAAAAACAAAAAAATTTGGGCTGTAATAGATTTGAACCACGACCCTCATAAAGTGAAATTTTGTCTACGTCTGACCTTCCAGACATCTACACCACAACCGATTTTAAAATTGTATGAATTGAATTTGAATTTAAAATATTTTGACATATCTATAAATTGAACAAAAAGAAATTTTAAACAAACAAATGTACCAGCAAACAATTTGAATTTATAAAAACGGGGTTTTGTAGATGCACGACAAGAAAAACTCGACAACTGTAAACTTCGTTTATATCTAAATTCTTTTGTTTATTTTATATTAAATATTTCAAACCAGAGTTTACGACAACGAAATTATCGAAATCGATTTCCGAATTTATTTGGATTGTTAGTAAAAATGTTTAAATTGTTTTGACAGTCACGGGGTTGTAGAAATGTGAAGAAATCTCGATGTCAGTTGCTATCAATAGGGTCGACATATACGACTTAAATATTCACCACACAAATAGGTACAAAAACTAAAAATATAAAATACAAAAATAAAATTTAAAATCAAACACTTTTTATAATGCCCTTTACGGGCTTTTTATAGAGTTTTTTTACTTTTAATTTTACGTGGAAGTAAAAAGGATAGATTTTACATTTTATAAGGTTTTTAAAGTTATTCTGTTTTCTCAAAAAGTTTTATACGTGTCAGAAAATAAGAAAATAGAGAGTTATAAATTTTATATAAATAAAAGTTTAACTTTAAAAATCAAAAAAGAAAATATAACGCAAGTTTTTCTCAATTAAAATTGAATTTTATAAACAATAAATTCTAGGTACTTTGATTTATGCAAATCTCTATTGCTGACTAACTAATCTTATTCTCATCTTAATTCAGAATATATTCCCTATAAACAATTTCACTGGAATTCAAGTTGAAATAAAGTTCAATTCCAGCCCTGTTTTCCAGTTTCAAGGCTTGAATACAACTTTCATTACATTTTATTTCAATAGCATACTCCAGCAAAAGGGAAACAAAAATTCAAGTTTGAAATATTTTTGTTAAATAAACAAATGCCAGAATTTGAAATCTACTTTAATTCAAGCAAAATTTAAACCACTTGAATTTTTAAAACCTATGTGCTTATTGGGTTGTCACTTTTAAAATAATTATCTTCAAACAGTACGGCTTTAAAATCTTTTACTTTATACTTTGTGCAATTTTGCTCCAAAGTTTAATATCGATGGCTTAATGAAGGAAGACCCTAACTTCATTCTCAATTTCTATTGAAGGGAAGGCAATACAAATCTAGAAACCTTCGATATATAGTTTTTCGGAATGAATTTTTTTATTAATACAAAAACAATAAAATAAAAAGTATAATCAAAGTTTTTCAGATTTCATTTTCCTATAATGAAATATTAAGTCGAGTTAGGGCCTTTCTGTATTAAGCATTAAATTTATTTACGAAAAATTGGAAAAGAACAGCATATTCGTTCTTACACTTAGGGCATTTCTTTTAACTTTTACATTCATGTTTGTTGGGTAATATGAAGGTAGACCTGTCAATTCAAGTAAATTCGCAAATTCAGTTGGAAAATTTACTGCGTCGGTTTCTTCCACCGGCGCTTCGTTGCCTGCAGTTTAAATATCAGAATATATAAGTTCCATTCCTTTTCTAAGGTTTTTTCTTTTTTAGAAAATTTGATTAACTTTTTGGAGAGTATGTTTCAATGCTACATAAGTTTCATATTCCGTGGATAGTGTTTAAACAGGTAATTAAAAGGGGTTATTCACCCCTTTTTGTTCCTCCCATCCCAATCCCAAATATATATAATCTTGCCTCAATCGCATGCGAAATTTCAAGTACCAAACTCCGGCAGTTTGAGTCATTGAAATTCCATTCCATTTTGTTTAACAATTTTAGTGTTCCAATGCAACTCCTTCCAAGATTCCATTTCGTTCACCATTCCATTGCATTTCGTTCCCATTATCTGTTATTCCAATTCCACTCGTTCCCCGTTTCATTCCATTTCGTTCCTACTGTCTTGTGTATCGATATTGATATCAGCAGCTTCTATTTCCAATCCATTTCTTTGGACTTGCTCCGTTTCATTCCTCTTTTAACTGCAGTGTTTCAATTCCACTCGTTCCCCATTCTATGCCATCTCGCTCCTCATTCCATTTCGTTCTATAGTCCATTCCATTTCGTTCCCTCTTCCAATCCATTTCCATTGTCTATAATTTCGATTCCACTCGTTCAACTTTTATATCCATTTCGTTCCACTTGTGTAGTGTTTCAATTCCACTCGTTTCCTATTTACTTTCTTAATTTTATGTTCCATATACACTTGCGGCCCTATGCTCCTTGCAGGAGTAAAAGGAACAAATATATATATATATATACACTTGTTCTTTAAGTTCTATGTTTCTAGCTAAAGACGCAGACGTTAAGGGGGGAACCACCATTTTTACCATGTTCCTGTCCAAAGTCCTAAAAATGCCTTGTCGATAAGTTGGCCCATACTCCAAAGGAAACATATTATAGATTACAGGTTTCTAGCCGAAGGGTTCGGTTAGGTCATCAAGGGGGAGAATTATTCCGTTTTTACCTTGTTCCGTGTTACACTTGTTCTTTAAGTTCTGTGTTTCTAGCTAAAGACGCAGACGTTAAGGGGGGAACCACCATTTTTACCATGTTCCTGTCCAAAGTCCTAAAAATGCCTTGTCGATAAGTTGGCCCATACTCCAAAGGAAACATATTATAGATTACAGGTTTCTAGCCGAAGGGTTCGGTTAGGTCATCAAGGGGGAGAATTATTCCGTTTTTACCTCTCCCGGTAGGAATTTCCTAAAATTCCGTCTTAGAGGACGTTTGCGTTGGAGGAGGAACCTACTACATACATAATTTTAGGTCTCTATATCCAGCAGTTTGGCCAGACCGTCAAGAGGGAAGTTTTTTCCCTTTTTACCCCTCCCGGTATGAATTTCCAAAAATTCCGTCTTAGGGGACGTCTACGTTGGAGAAGGAACCCAAATGCCGAATTTAAGCTCCCTAGTTCCAGCAGTTTGGCCAGGCCTTTAAGGGGGAGACTTCCTGTTTTTGACCCTACCTGTGGAAATTTCCAAAAACCTCATCTTAGCGGATGTCTACAATAGAGGAGGAACTTTAATACCAAATTTCAACTTCCTATCTCCAGCGGTTTGGGCAGGCCTTTAAGCGGCACTTCGCTTCATTAATCCCCATTTTTGCAATGTCCCTGTCCAAATTTCCAAAAAGCACCTTCCTGATAAGTGAGCCCATACTCCAAGGAACATATGTTTTACATTTCAGGTTTCTAGCCAACTTTTACTATTTGTGCCCCTCTCGGTAGGAATTTCCGAAAATCCATCGACAGGGAATTTCAGCGTCCTAGTTCCAGCAGTTTGAGCAGGCTGTCAAGGGGGACACTTTCTTTTTGTGACCCTC
Source organism: Leucophora obtusa (assembly GCA_949987735.1). Taxonomy (NCBI): domain Eukaryota; kingdom Metazoa; phylum Arthropoda; class Insecta; order Diptera; family Anthomyiidae; genus Leucophora; species Leucophora obtusa. Next base: position 158,880,983 of record OX465295.1, on the reverse strand, counting down.
CCGGTTAGAATTAGGATGGAAGAGGAACCTAAGTACCGAATTTCAGCTTCTTACTTCCAGCAGTTTGGACAGGCCGTTAAGGGGCCACTTTCCTTTTTTGAGCCCCCATTTACGACCCTGTCCAAAATTCAAAAAAGACCTTACTCCAGGGACCCACATTTTAAATTTCAGGTTTCTAGCCGAAGGGGTTTTTACAGGCCACCAAGGGGAGGCTTTTCTTCTTTTTGCCCCTCCCTTTAGGAATTTACAAAAATTCCATCTTCGTGGTTATCTGCGATGGATGAGGAACATTCATACCAAATTTCAACTTCATTGCCTCAGCGGTTTAGGCAGGCCGTTATTGGGGACATTTTCCCTTTCAACTACCATTTTTGTTATGTTCCTGTTCCAAAATATAAAAATTACGTTGCCGGTGAGTTAGTCCTACTCCAAGGAATACATATTTAAAATTTTAGGTTGGCCAAAAGGGATTGGGCAGGCCGTCAAGGAGGAGACTTTTTCCCTTATTTCCCCTCCCGATAGGAATTTCAAAAATTCCTACGACGCCTACACAGAAGGAGGAACTCATATACCGAATTTCCTTTTGGGATATTCTGTAGGGAATTGCAAAAATACAAACTTAGTCGATGTCTACTACAGTGGAGGAACCTTTATAGCAAATTTCAACTTCTTACCTCCTGTGGTTTGGGCAGGCACTTTTCCAATTTGTGAGACTGTTTATGGGGAGACTTTTCCCCTTTTTGCCCGTTTCGGTAGGAATTTCCAAAAATCCCATCTTAGCGCACGTCTATGCCGAATATCAAGAAACCTTGTTTTAGTGGAGATATCCGTGGGTTGAGAAAAAAAGTACTTGTTTTGAAATTATATTTTTTTAAATGGTACTTTTTGGAAAAAGCGAAATTTTTTGGAAAAAGATACTTTGTTTTTACAAAGTACTTTATTTGTACTGTTTTTGAAAAACGTATTTTTTTGGAAAAATGTATTTTTTTTTTGGAAAAAGGTACTTTTTTTTGTAAAAGGTACTTTTTTTTGGAAAAGGTACATTTTTTAGAAAAAGGTACTTTTTTTTTGGAAAAAAGTACTTTTTTGAAAAAGGTACTTTTTTCTGAAAAAGGTACTTTTTTTTGGAAAACGGTACCTTTTTTGGAAAATGGTACTTTTTTTGGAAAAAGGTACTTTTTTTATCCCCTTTTTGCCCCTCCCGATAAGAATTTCCAAAAATGCCGTCTCAACGGACGTCTACACCGGTCGAGGAACCTACATACCAAATTCAACTTTAAAGCTCCAGCAGTTTGAGCAGGCCGTCAAAGGGGAGACTTTTGCCCCTCCCTGTAAAAATTTTCAAAAATTCCGTCTTGGTGGATGTCTACGATAGTGGAGGAACCTTTATACCAAATTTCAACTTCCTACCTCCAGCGGTTTGGGCAGGCCGTCAAGGGGGCCTTTTTCCCCCTTTTTAACCCCCATTTTTACAACGTCCCTGTCCAAAATTCTAGAAAGTACTTTCCAGAAAAGTTAGCCCCTACTCCAAGGAACATATATCTTTCAGCTTTCTAGCCAAAGGGGTTTTGGCAGGCCGTCAAGGGGGAGACTTTCCCCCTTTTTGCCCGTTACGGTAGGAATTTTCAAAAATCCCGTCTTAGCGGACGTCTACGCCGAAAGAGGAACCTACATACCAAATTTCAACTTCCTAGCTTCAGCGGTTTAGGCTGGGCGATGTTGAGTCAGTCAGTCAATCAGTCAGTTACGTTACTCTTTTATATATAGAGATGAAAGTTTTTTGTTTTTATACGCTCCATCCCACTGTGCAGGAGGGTATATATCAGTTTCTCATTCCGTTTGTAACTCATCGAAAAAAAAAATCTGGGACATAAAAAATATATATATTCTTGATCGATATCAATAGCGAAACCGATATAGCCGTGTCCGTCTGTCTGTCTGTTGTCACGTTCACGCTCAAAATAGTTGTGCTAGGATGTTAATTTTAAGTCAAAATTTTTGTCCAATTTCTTAAGCAGTTTGGTATTGGAAATGGGCATATTTGGTCCAGACGTTTAAAAGTTATGAATGAAAATGTAAAAGCACCTCTAGAATTTTCCATATTAACATGAAAAAATATATTAACTGTGTGTTGTTGTTGTTATTGAATAAGAAAAAAATACATACATACACACCCAGACCTTGAAAGAGATAATTCTTTGACAAATGAAAAATCTCAATACCGAAAATAGGTTTAAAATGTGTTTACTCCCAAAATATGTTCAATTCCCGATGAGTTAATTCAGTATAATTGTTGGTACGAGTCAAAGTTGTATCTTTTGTACCATCTGCAAAAAAATTAGGTTTTCTAATATCTTCGGTGTTTGAAGTGATAAAATTTGAACTACATCTCAAAAGTTTTTAATCTTGAGAATATATTAATAAGTAAAAAATTATGTGGCAGTATACGGTGGTTTTTATAAAAACGGTTTATTTTAAAAAATCTTAAAAATAAATCTCATTCGCCGGTAATGGGTAAACAAACAAAAAAAAATGTCGTCCATAAGATATTTTTACTATCTTTCCAATGGTATATACTAGGGTTTGGGATTTCCCGGACTTTTTTATTTCTCGGGAAACGGGAATGAAAAAATTTGATTCCCGGGAATCCCAGGAAATGTTTTTGAACAAAATTGTTAATGAAAACCACCTATATAAATAATTTTTGTTAAAAAAAACACTATTTCAGTACAAATGCAGTCTGTGTAGTGAGAATTCAAAGTAAAAATATCAGAATGTTGAACATTTGATTTCACATAAATTAATCGCAGCACTGCCAAATGAAATGCATGATTCCAGCAGAAAGCACCTACTAGTGGACTGTCGGAAACAAACCGTTTCATCACACTTGGCCCATTAGATATGGTGGCCACAATGTTATTTTCCAAAGACAATTAAAACTCTTCTAGTCTTATTTCTACAATTCTTCTTATTTCATCAGCATTACATCTTCCTGATATATAAACCAACCCCAAGTTATAAAATGAATTATTTCCGTTTATACTTATGTTCAAATATCTCTTTTGTGATATTCTTGTTCATTCATCTAAGATTATAGTAAATCTCCTATTGTTAGAAATATTGCTCAATATTTCTTTTATCATGATATCTTTTACATGATTGTAGTAATTTAATATAATGTTCTTTACATCGGTTTCTTTTTTTGCAATGCCAGGTTTTTATTATAAAAACTTTCTCGAATAAACGAAGATCTAGTTATGGTGCGGATTGACTGCGGCTAATTTGGATACCATTTTAGGAAATGTTTGCCCTACTATAAAACCTTTAATGCCTATTCAGCTTTCACTTTTTTCTTCGGGTACTTTGCTACTTTTAGCTTGTTGTTGTTTTCTTCAAGAGTAGTTGTATGACCATCAATTTTTTTTTTTTTTTTGTGAACGAAATTTAGATGTCGGATAACCAAATTTAGATACCACCGTTAACCATTAGTCTTTTCTTTTCACATTTATTAATCAAAACGTTACTTATAAAATTATTGACCCTTAATATAAAGGAGTATTTTAAATTTAAAGTCGACTTTATTTTTAATCAATCGGTTTTGTTCATTTTGTGTATGAAAACCTTACAAAAATATTTATATTTTCAGATATTTTGATTGGTTGAAAATAAATTAACCAATCAGAATGCTCCAAAAATAAACCAAGTCAAGGTATACTGCCACCCAATATTTTAACTAAAGTCGACTTTACCTAAAATGAAAAATTTAGATAGTAAGGGCGATTATTTGTAAAAAACAAAGCTTTTTTTCATATTTCTTTTAAATATTTTACCAAGTTTTTAGGCTTTACTACTTAAATCTTGAATAAGTTATGCGAAAAATCTTTATTAGTTGAAATGCTCCTAATTACTTGGCAAATATTTTATTTGTGTGTCAAATAAATGTATTCCCTTTTAAAAGATTTTAACAATGAAAGTTTTGGTATTTAAAATGTTTTTTATGACTAAAATTAAAAAATCCTATTCGAAACAAAAATAATTTTTAATATTTTTAAAATTTCCCGTTTTCCCGGGAAAAATATATTATTTTCCCGGGAATTCCCGAACCCCAAACCCTAGTATATAAATATATTGTTCCAATCCGACTATAAATGACTTAGTTAAAGCTAAGTCCATTTCCAAACTTTGCACAGGAATAAACTCCTACTACTCCTTTTCAACTAAATCAGCTTGAAAAGTACTACATCGGGGTAAACAAAAAATTCACTGAGATCAACTTATTGCAAAATTGAGATTTAAAATACGAATTAAGGAATTATATTTTTAAAGGTCTGCACAGATCTATATAAATAACATAAGCAGTGTTGCCACTTTATGGGTAGGGCTTGGATGATAGCAATTATTAAATTGTTTAGTTTTTCACTTAAATTTCAATTCAAATTAATGAATTGATTAAGTTATAAAATTTGGAAATAAAAAAATATATTATACATAAAAAAAGAATTTAATTCATAAACTAGCTAATAGATAGTGGGTCTATGAATACAACTTAGCAATTACTTCAAAGCATTGTTGATAGCAGAAACGGTGCGATTATCGGTGAGGGTAAGTAACGCTATTGTAGATTATTTCGGTTACTGTATTTTAAGGATAATTGTATTTCGATTATTTCGATAACGGTATTTTAAGGTTAACTGTATTGCAATTATTTCGATAATGGTATTTTAAGATAACCGGTATTCAGTTATTTCGGTGCATTCCGCAAATTTTTTTTTTACAAAAAAACAAAGTAAAGTAAAATAAATTTATTAACTAAGTGTATGTACAATTCACAATTACGACGTGGAATTACAAAAAGTTTAGACTTAAAAATAATGGTGTTGTAAGGATAATGGTATTTCATTAATTTCGGTACTGGTATTTTAAATGTATCGATATTTGAATCTATAACAGTATTTTAGCGATAGAGCCTACCAACCCTGCCTCAATGTGTGTAATTACTTTTGGCTTATGAATGACTTAACATCTAATTCATCCGTTGACTTGTAGAAGAGCATGAAATATTAATAAAAATAAAAATTTTAGACTACTCGCAAACTGACTAAAATTGTGAAGTTTGCATAAAAATTCCAATATCTATTTTTTATTCATACGAGTTAATGATCATCCACGAATTAAACCGATACATCAGGAAAGTGTATTAATCTATACATGCTTTGAAATTCTTTCGTTTTACAAATAAACTATTAACGTACACAAAAAAATCGTTACCAAGTAATTAAGAATATTTCAACTAATAAAGTTTTATCGAATAATTTATTATATTGTATATGCCACAAAAAACATTATTTTAGTTGAAGTGCTCCCAATTGCTTGCCAAATATTTTTTGTGTGTATTTAAAAAGCGCAAATAAAACTTGATTTTTGAAAGACTCTAAAATAAGATTATTTTTAAATCGTTCACATGTGATCATAACTGACTCTTATTTTACAAGCTTTTTAAGTGTTTTGTTCTAAAGTTAATTTTTTCTCTAAATTTTATGAAGATTAATATGAGACTCAAAAGTTCATCATAAATGCTGCATATTTAAGGAACTTTTCTTTGTAATAATATAACGCCCAGAACGATGGGACAATTGAAATGGCCAAATCACTTTTTTTTAAGTTTACTGATGAGGTTATTACCTTTTTTCGGAGTTCAAATTGTAATAATATGTTAATTGAAGTCATTTATAATTTCATATTTTTTGGGTAATTTTGTCTACACTTTTGGGAATTTTGAATCTTGCTTGTGGCAGCACTGAAATTAAACAAGATTAAACTGAAATATTTACTTGTAGTGGTGGAAAAAATCATACACAATTGTTGCACAGTGGATTGACCGAATACAAAATGGGTAATAATTCATACTTGTTTGTACTTAGTAGAATCCCCGAATAAAAACACCCGGATGGAGGGTATCTAAAGTCCCAGTCATCTGGGGACTTATACAAACCATCATACCATTGGTATAAGTAAATACAAATGATGAAAACTGATGAAGGGGACCTGGAAAATCCCCGAAACGATCGTCTTTTCATTCTAGAAAGTGTAGAGGTTTTTGAAACTGAAAACTCTGTGAAGTATTTGTCAGGACTAGGGTTTGGGGTTCGGGAATTCCTGGCGGGCAAACTTTTCCCGGGATTTCCCGGGAAAATAATATATTTTTCCCGGGAAAACGGGAAATTTTAAAAATATAAAATATTTAAAATTTTTTTTGTATAAATGTACAAATAAAATTTTTAAATAAGCAATTTTACAGCGTGTGCTAGTAACAAATTAGAAAACGGATGCTGTTTATCAACCTACATGATTAAAAAATAAAGCCTTTTACTATTAAAAATAAAAACTTTACAGATATAGATAAATTTGGAAAAAAATATAACTATTAATTTTTCAAACTAGTTATATAGTATATAGATATATAGATTTACTATAATCTTAGATGAATGCACAAGAATATCACAAAAGAGATATTTGAACATATGTATAATGTAATTTGAACATTTTATAACCTGGGGTTGGTTTATATATCAGGAAGATGTAATGCTGATGAAATAAGAAGAATTGTAGAAATAAGACTAGAAGTGGTATTTGTCTTTGGAAAATAACATTGTGGCTACCATATCTAATGGGCCAAATGTGATGAAACTGTTTGTTTCCGACAGTCCAGTAGTTTGTGCTTTTTGCTGGAATCATGTAATTCCTTTGGCAGTGCTTAAAGTAATTTATGTCAAATCAAATGTTCAACATTCTGATATTTTTATTTTGAATTCTCACTACACAGACTGAATTTCTACTGAAATAGTGTTTTTTTTTAACAAAAATTACTTATATAGGTGGTTTTCATTAACAGTTTTGTTCAAAAATATTTCCGGGATTCCCGGGAATCAAATTTTTTCATTCCCGTTTCCCGGGAAATAAAAAAGTCCGGGAAATCCCAAACCCTAGTCAGGACAGTATCCTGATGAAGAAAAATAGCAGTTTTTGAAAAAAGTACTTATTATGTTAATTCATAATAAGGAAATTGGCCTCGAACTGAATTAATAAATTTCTAATTAATCAATTAAGAAGGTAAAAAAAAAACAATTTTAATTTTTTAAATAAAAAATAAAAACTAACTTATCACTTTCTGTTCAAATTATTTTTCAAATTAAAGAAGTTTTCACAAGTAAATTGCAAAGAATAAAAAATTTGAAAAGAATTCGATAAGGCCAGCAAGACAGAATACGTATTTTCGGCTTTCGCTACAAAGCCATCATAATTGTCTACTTATGTGCAAGTTGAAAGCAAATCGAATATGTTAACAACTCAACTTAGACTAACATCAACGAAATTTAACAATGCTATTATTATCCTTTGTTATTATTACTCTTTTTTGCTTTGAACCTTAATTCTTAAGGTATCTCAGCTGGTTCTATTCAACTCTGGGTATGCTACACACAGATTTTTGAATTACAACGAACCGTTAAATTCAAATTTAAGTGTATGTTATTTAAATAATATTCTTGCACCGTGTCAAGCGTTCTTAAGATGAATGAGGTGTTTGTTCAGTTGATCTTTTATTTGGTAAATGAATGTTCCTTAGTCCGACTCTAGATCATAAATTAATATCACTTTCTGTTTAAATTATTTTTCAAATTAAAGAAAGATGATACAATTTTCGCAAGTAAATTGCAAAGAATAAAAAATTTGAAAATTATTCGATAAGGCCAGCAAGACAAGACAAGAATCTGTGTGTATCATAACCAGCTAAGATACCTTAAGAACTAAGGTTCAAAGCAAAAAAGAATAATAATAACAAAGGATAAAAATAGCAATGTTAGATTTCTAGGTTGAGTTGCTAACATATTCGATTTGCTTTCAACTTGCACATAAGTAGACAATTATCAAATCTTAACCCGTCAAGGCAGACCACACTGCTGATGGCTTTGTAGCGTCAAAATATTGTTAAAAATCGTCTAAACTTTAATAACTTATTTTTATTATTATTACTAGGGCAAGGAATTTCATGCACTTAAAAATGGAAATTATGCGCCTAAATTATCTGGATAAAAAAGAAAAATATGCACTTAAAATATAAGAAATATTTACTAAAAACTATTATTTTTGCTAAAATAATGCACTTTAAAACATAAAAATATATTTAAGTTAGTTATTTTGCAAACAGACACAGAACTCGAAGATTTTCCATAGGTCATAAGGTTTAAAAATAATCAATTTTTTATATTTTTTTACAAAATAAAGAATGCGACTAAAAATTAAAAATATACATTAAAAAGCACAAAATATGCATTAAAAAGGCACCAAATATGCATTTCCACCCTCAATAAATTTATTGGAATAATCAATTTGGCAAAAAAATGGAAATTTCAAGAGAAGGTTTTCGTTGGATTATTTTTCACAACTTTCGACGTGGATTATCTCAACAAGAATGTGTCGATGAACTCAGTTCTTTGTATGGCGATAAAGCAGCATCACAGTATATCGCTAGTATAGTGATTTCAATCGTGGTCGTAGTTCGGTCGCCGACGAATTCCGTGAAGGTCGTCCAAAATCGGTTGTTGTACCATAAAACATCGATGAAGTGCGTGAACTGATAATGCAAGATCGTCATGTGACATATCGTGAGATAGAGGCATCCTTGCACATTAGTTCCACTTCAATACATTCGATTTTGCATGAACACTTGGAGTTTAATCACAACTGTGTCGATAGTCGACCGACGACAGCAAAAGTCGTCGCGAATATTTAGACATTTAGAAAAAAATTAAAGCAAAACAAGAATATGGTTGTATTTTTTTCGCCACAATTCTTCACCAATTCAATTGGTTTTCCATTAATTCTTGTTGTTTTACATTTTTTTGTATTTAATTTTGCTTTTTTGCGGTAAATTATACATTTTTGTTTTCAATTATATTGTAGTTTATTTGACAAACCATCATTGTCATACCTTCTGTATGACAACTGACACCTTTGTTCTGATTGGCTAAAAGCCTTACTTTTTTTGGTTGTCTACACAACATACCTTTTACTTACTTGTATCGTGGGATAATGCTGACTGGGCATATTCCACAATACTTTATTCATTATGTTAAGGTAGTTTAAGTTTCTTAATTAAAATAAAGACCAGTCGCTCAATAGAGCTAAAACCATAAATAAGTGTTTTTAATCCATCATGGCGATCCTGCCAGGAGAATTGTTTTAAGTAGAAAGAAGAATATAAATTGTCAACAGCCATTGCCTCATCGGGCTAGAAGAATAGTGTATAAAAAATACACAATAACAACATAAATTACACTATGCGATGGGATGGGATGAAACCAACGGGAAATGTTATATCGGTCAAAAACAAACGCTGGGACACGTATAACTTGTTTTTTAGCAATCTTTATCCAAAATTATTTTCATCGAATCGTATGTTTCGCTCATGTCTGTGCTGTAGCCAATGGGAATGTTTGGTTTTTTATTATATTTATGTAGCAAAACGACTTTCAGGCTTGATTTCGAAGAATCGATGAACATTCGCCAATCAGCTGCGATATAATTAATGGCCATCACCTCCATCAGTCCCTTTATATCGTGGCAGTAAACAAATGTGTTCCCTTCGTTGAGTGTGTAGTACCATTGGAATAGCAATTGTCGTCGATATCCGGTGACTTTGACATTAGGCTCCAAATTGTTGCCTTCTTTCAAAAGCTGGGCAAGTTTTTCTGCTTCACGTTGAGAAAGGTTTAATACTGCAACAATCTTGTCCATTCTTGCTTGTGATATTGGAATTATTTTGTTCGATGGGCCGGCTTCTGGTGTTGGTTTATAGGTGAAATCTGATTTATCCATTGTTTCAATAGAAAAAGAAGTTTCTCTGTCAAGACTCGGAAGCGGTGGAATTGGTATTTCATCCGAATGCGGTAGAGGTATTTGTGCACTTCTAACAGATATGTAAACTCTTCGTTTAAGGCCTTTACGATCTACTCCACATATTTTGTTTGCGCAAGCGTAACAGTTATCGGAATTGTGCTCTCCTGGATCAGTCCAAATCATTGGTACACCAAAAGAAAGTGAACTGCGTTTCCCTTGGATCCACATGTTAAGAGCATTGTAGCACGTTTTACATATTTTGTCTCGGGCCCACGAAACGCCGCGAATTATTTCGGAATCAAAATAAAGTTTAAAAGCACGCTCCACTTGCTTCCACAGCACATCCCAATAGCGATGAGCAGTGGCCCACAGATTAACTCAATTTCATTACCTGCGAGATCAGAGGTAATTCGCCACGTTAACATTCAAAATGGCGAGGAAAATGTGTTAATTCCAAGTCAGATGATTCAGAATGGAATATTCATTGCGGGCACCATAGTCTCAAAATCAAGACCACTGGTCAGGATTGTCAACACAACAAATAAAAATGTTGTTAATTTGAATACTAAAATTCAAACTGAAAGTCTTAACTACTATAAAATTGTCCACCTAACCGGAGATCCCCGTGGCAATCAGAAAAAATTGAATAGATTATCCAGGAATTTTCCAGAATTTGCGAAGAACAATCTCCTCTCCCTAGAATAGACGATATTCTAGACCAATTGGGCAGGGCGAAATTTTTTTCTTGCCTTGATTTAATGTCCGGTTTTCATCAGATTGAATTGGAAGAAGACTCTAGGGACGTAACATCTTTCTCAACAGATAAGGGTTCATTTCGTTTCAAACGATTACCCTACGGTATCAGAATTGCTCCGAACTCATTTCAGCGAATGATGTCGCCAGCTTTTTCGGGATTATCCCCGGACCAAGCATTTCTTTATATGGACGACCTAGTAGTAATTGGTTGCTCCGAGCAACACATGTTGCGGAATTTGAGAAACGTTTTCGATACGTGTCGAAAATATAACTTGAAATTACATCCGGACAAATGTTCTTTTTTCTGTACTGAAGTCACATTTTTGGGACACAAATGTACTGACAAAGGAATATTGCCTGATGACGGTAAATTTTCAGTAATTTTAAATTACCCGAAACCGAGGAATGGTGATGAAGCTAAATGCTTCGTAGCCTTCTGCAACTATTATCGGAGATTTATTCCTAATTTTGCCGAACATTCGAGGAACATAACAAAGTTATGTAGGAAGAATGTAACATTCGATTGGAATAGTGAATGCGAGAAAGCATTCCACTATCTCAAAAACCAAATATTGAATCCGACTATTTTACAGTATCCTGACTTCGAGAAAGAATTCTGCATAACGACGGATGCAAGCAAATTTGCTTGTGGTGCAGTCTTAAGTCAGAGATACTCTGGTCAACAGCTACCGGTGGCTTATGCATCGCGGTCCTTCACGAAGGGCGAAAACAATAAGTTTACAATAGAACAGGAATTAGCGGCTATCCATTGGGCAATTCAATACTTTAGACCATATATTTATGGCCGAAAATTTTTGATCCGCAGTGATCACCGTCCCTTAACATATTTATTCTCCATGAAAAATCCGTCGTCGAAACTTACGCGGATGAGATTGGATCTGGAGGAATACGATTTTACAGTGGAATATATCAGGGGGAAGGAAAATTGCGTAGCAGACGCACTGTCCCTAATTGAATTCGAGGACATTAAAAATTCGAAATTTGATAAAATACTGAAGGTAACTTCAAGACTTCAGGCAAACCGAAATTCGGATAAAGTGACCAACCATGAACCAAACACGAAATCGGAAAATGTCCGGGTACATGAGGCAATAAATGCCCATGAGTACAATAAAAATGCAAAATTGCATTTTGCTAAAGATAAGCTGTTTATCCAAAAGGGAAAAACCAAGCTTTTCCAATTTGAGTCACGAGATTTTGTTACTAATGGAATGATGAATTTAGATAATTTTTTTCCAAAGCTTGAAAAAGTAGCTGGTAATCTTAAAATCACGGCTCTTCGCATGTCCTTGGACGATGCGTTGTTCGCCAGCGTAAAATTAGACCACTTCAAAAAAGTCGGTAATGGAAAACTTCGAAAGTTAAACATAGTACTCGTACCACCACTTACTAAAGTTGTAACGGATTCCGAGAAACTGAATTACCAGAATGCTCAGGAAGATTAGATTGAAATACCACTGGAAGAACATGACGAGGGATATCACTCGTTATGTGAGATCCTGTGCGAGGTGCCAAATGAACAAATCATTGCCGAAAACAAGGGAACCAATGGTTAAAACGGAAACACCAATACGCGCGTTTGATGCAATCATCATAGATACAATTGGTCCTTTTATGCGATCTAATAATGGCAATGAATACGCGGTAACGATAATATGTGACTTAACTAAATACTTAGTTACTGTCCCAATTCCTAACAAATCTGCTCAAACAATCGCCAAAGCGATTTTCGAAGGTTTTGTTTTGATTTATGGTCACTTCAACAGCCTAAAACCATCAGACCTTGGGTACCATCGAAAGATCCCACAGAACATTCAATGAATACGTACGTTCGTACATATCCTCGGATAGAACTGATTGGGATGAATGGTTATCTTACTTCACATATTGCTTCAATACAACACCTTCCACAGTACATAATTACTGTCCATATGAACTAGTCTTTGGTAAAATTCCACCATCCATAGATGCTTTAAAGTCGGATACAGTTAGTCCGCTTTATAACATAGACTCATATGAGAAAGAAGTGAAGTATAGGCTCCAAACTGCACAAAGAAGAGCTTCAGTGATGCTTGACAAGGCAAAATTGATTAACAAAGGCCAATATGATAGAACGACTAGGCCAATGAGCGTTAAAATAGGAGATCTGGTTATATTAGAGAACAATGCTGGTCATAAATTGGAACCACTATTTAAGGTTCATTTTGAAGAAAGGGAAATTGATGACCATGGCAATTGTCTATTAGCACTCGACGATAAGAGGACAATGAGGGTCCACAAAAATCGTCTTAGACAATTTCAATCATGATCGACACCGAAACTGTATATATAAATCGGTTTTACATGAATAATTATAAATACAACTAAATAAGAGAAAATTTAGAATTAATATAATAATAATAAAATTGAAAATTAAAAGTTAAAAAAAGCAAATTTTCAGTTAATAATAATAATAAGAACTTTAACTTTAATGATTATTAAAATTAACAATTAAATTAAATTCTTAAAACTAAAAATAAAAAAAAAAAGTTTTTTTTAACAGTAATACTTAAATTAGATCATAATTTTTTAAAATTGAATATACAAAAGAATGATCAATAAATATTAATCATATACATTTCATTCTTTTCTGAAAAAGGGAGGTGTAGTGTATTTGACAAACCAACGTTGTCATACCTTCTGTATGACAACTGACACCTCTGTTCTGATTGGCTAAAAGCCTTACTTTTTTTGGTTGTCTACACAACCTACCTTTTACTTACTTGTATCGTGGGATAATGCTGACTGGGCATATTCCACAATACTTTATTCATTATGTTAAGGTAGTTTAAGTTTCTTGATTAAATAAATAAAGACCAGTCGCTCAATAGAGATAAAATAATAAATAAGTGTTTTTAATCCATCAATATTTCCCAGCAAAACCTTTCATTACCATGTAATGAGTTTTAGGTATTGAAATCTTAAGTGTTCACTAGTTACCTTTTAATTACTAAACTACTTATTTTAACATGGTGATGTCATTGGAGGAAAGTCATTACACTGATGTTACCTGTAAGTAGTTTATCAGCTGTTCTATAAATAGATGTTGAATATAGATTTAAAAAAATATAAAAATTTAAAAACCAATAGGAGCTGACACGTATTGATCAGCGTACCCCACGATTGTCAGGCAAACACTCTAACTATTAGACCACGACATCACTATGATTTTTATTGCTTTAACTTATGTACACATTTATTGTGGCAACTGTTATACATGTCTATTTTTCACAAAACTTGTTGTTATTAAATACTGCTTAATGAACATCAACATTTCTATAAATAGATGTTTAATATAAATTACAAAAAAAAAACAACAATGGAAGCTAACACGAGTTGAGCAGCGATCCTCATGTCTGTCAGGCAAAAACGATAACCACTAGGCTACGCCATAGTTATGGTTTTTAATGATTTAGAACATATATTATTGGTTTCAGCTATTGTGAAATAGTAATGTGTGGGGTATAATTATCGGTAACTCATTACATTCAGTTTAAAAGTAATTCAACGGGTAATGAGATATGAGATCTAAGTAATGCATGTAGTAATGACCAGTCATTACCAAGGTTTTGCTGGGTTCTTCTGTCAAAAAAATATTTTTTTGTAAACAAAGTACAGTAGACCAGTGTTGCCACCAGTAAAAGAAAAAATTACACAGATGTAGGTCAAAAATTATCCAAAACCGTATGAAATTACACAAAAACTTTTTCAAAATAAACTGTCCTGAGCACAGTGTGGGAGAATAAAAATATTTTGTAAAAAATTTCGCCATTTCTTACCACAGTTTTGCATTTTTTCTATTTATAAACCGATTTTTAAAGACTTGGCATTTTTCATCTGCAATGTGCAAAAGTTAATTGCATTTTAAAACTAAAATTTTGCTTTTTTGCAATAACCTGGTCTGAGTTTTTGCCTTCTGCAAAAGCAAATCCAGGCCGATTTCCCTGAAAAATATAACAAATTATTCTATTAACTAAAGGGAATTTCAATGCAATATCTTTTTCAGGCTTAAAATGGCGTGCTTTTAAATTTGAATATTAATAAAATGGTATTTTATACATATTAAAAACTTCCTTCAGAAAAAAATATTTATGTTTTTTCAGAAAAGGTACTTCATTCAGATGCGTTGCATGCAAAAATATAACCGACTTGCTAATTATTATATATATAATATTTTGATTCTACTCCACCTTGCTGCGTTCACAAAATTTTCGTCTGGTCAAAGCCCAGTGTCATGTTAACTACAGCAAAAAAATTTTTCAGAGATTGGAAAGCAACAATCATAACAAATCTAAATTTTCCCACTCTTTCGCTGAATTTTTATATGGTTTTGCACACAATTATTTTCGCAAAAAATAAACAAAAGACGGAGCTTTAAACAAAACAAAAAAATACATAGCACCATTATTGATTTCTTATAAACTCGGTTTAGCGTTGAAAAAATTTATAAAATCATTCACCAGAAACTGGAGATTTGTGGTAAATGGTTCACAGACAATCTCGTTTCGTCTATATCGACTAATTTTTATTAACTTTCAAAAATTTACGGAACTTTTAAAAAGTTGCGGAAATTTCTGTAAAAAGTGAAATTACACAAAAACTACACAAAAATGTCATTATTCAAAAATTATCCAACGAATGTTTAAACAGTCCCGTTTTTGAATAATTATTCAAAAAGTGGCAACACTGGGTCAGGGTATTATAAGTTTGTGCTGATGTTTGTAACACCAAAAAATATTGGTCGTAGACCCACCTTATAGTATACCGATCGGTTCAGAATTTTTTTTAATTTCGATTTAACGATGTCCGTGTGTCCGCCCGTCCGTCCGTCTGTCTGTCTGTCCATGCAATCTTGTGCGCACTTTACAGGTCGCAACTATTAAGATATTTTGCTGAAATTTGGTACGCAGACCTATGTTGGCCCAAGGACGAACAAGTTTGATTTTAGTGAACATCGGTGCATGTTTAGACCTAGTGCCCATATAAGGGTCCTACCAAAATTATATTGTTTATACGCTGCAGGTCGTAAATATTAAGATATTTTGACGAAATTTGGTACGCAGACCTATGTTAGCCCAATAACGCAGCCTATTGATTTTGGTGAACATCGGTCCATGTTTAGACCTAGTGCCCATATAAGGGTCCTACCAAAATTATACTGTTTATACGCTGCAGGTCGTAAATATTAAGATATTTTGATGAAATTTTGTACACAGACCTATATTGGCCCAATAACGCACCCTATTGATTTTGGTGAACATCGGTCCATGTTTAGACCTAGTGCCCATATAAGGGTCCTACCAAAATTATACTGTTTATACGCTGCAGGTCGTAAATATTAAGATATTTTGATGAAGTTTGGTACACAGACCTACATTGGCCCAATAATGCAGCCTATTGTTTTTGGTGAACATCGGTCCATGTTTAGAACTAGTGCCCATATAAGGGTCCCCCCAAAATTATATTGTTTATACGCTGCAGGTCGCAAATATTAAGATATTTTGATGAAATTTGGTACATAGACCTATGTTGGCCCAAGGACGAAGCCTATTGATTTTGGTGAACATCGGTCCATGTTTAGAACTAGTGCCCATATAAGGGTCCCCCCAAAGCTTGGTTACAAACTGCAGGTCGCAAATATTAAGATATTTTAATGAAATTTGGTGCGCTGACTCACATTATAGAAAATTTTGACATAAGCCCCATTTTAACCCATTCGAATTTCGGATCCAAACAATACACCAGACTGGTGTAGGGTATTGTATAGTCGGCATGCCCGACTTTAACCTTTTTACTCGTTATTTTTAGGAAATACATTTTTATTTTATTATAAGTTAACATTAAATTTAATTTTAGATAATGGCACCAATTTGTAGTTGTAATTATTATATATTAAATCGTATATTCATAAACATTCTATACAGTTAGACGAGGTTTATGGAACTATTTAACTTTATAAAGTGTTTATAAATTATAACTTAAATGTACATATATATATGTTAAATGTACGTGAACAAATTGTTGATATGGACCCACAAATTGTATCTCAACTGATATTGGAATTATTGTACCATTACCATACATCAATATATATTAAATGATATACATATATTACAATAAATGACACTGTATTATAAATATTGTTAATGAAGTAACATATCTGATAATATTTTTTATAGCGCCATACATAGTTTTACATTATTCAAATTAAACCATATATGGAATTGTATTCAAAATGTTGATGTGGTACCAAATTTGACCATATATTGTTTAAATTGTGCCATATATGACAATATATTGTTTAAATGATACCATATATGTCTATATATTAATATTGTTTAAATGACACCATATATCAATATATATGGGACTATATATGGTAGCATATATTATCATATCTGCATCTGTATTAAAAATGTCGTTCATCAGGTACCATATATGAGCATATATTGTTGAAATGGCACCATATATGACAATATATGGTTTAAATGGCACCATATATGGTAATATATTGTTTAAATAACACCATATATAAATATATATGGAACTATATATGCTAGCATATATTATCATATGTGGAACTGTATTAAAAATATTGTTCATGAGGTACCATATATGGGCATATATTGTTGAAATTGCACCATATATGATAATATATGGTTTGAATGGCACCATATATGATAATATATGGTTTGAATGGCACCATATATGATAATATATAGCTTAAATAACACCATATATAAATATATATCGCACTATATATAGTACCATATATTATCATATCTGGAACTGAATTAAAGATTTGGTTTATGAGGTACCATATATGACCATATATTGTTTAAATGGCACCATATATGATAATATCTAGTTTAACTGTCACCATATATAATTATATATTGTTTAAATGATACCATATATAATTATATATTGCTAAAATGCCACCATATATATTAAGATATAGTTCTATATATAACTATATATGCAATAAGATCAACCATGTCATGTAATATATAATCATATATGCCATATCTAATATTATGAAGGCCAATATCTAATTAGATTAACTTATATATGGCATAATATAAGGAAAAATTTTGTGAAAAAACGTCATATATAATTATATATGGATATACATAACGACATGTATAATTATATATTGTAATATATGCCATATATGATTATAGAGCAATTCCATATGAAAGCGATCACCTTTTGGACGACCCCTCTCCGATTCTAAAATAAATAGTCTCAATCGATTGCCCAGCAAAAAATAATGTACCTACATATTTTTTTTTTTTTTTATAGTGACTGGTTTAGTGGTGGTGTACACCACTGTCATGTGACAAAATTGAAGAATTCTTCATAAGGGACCTCATTGAAAGTTGTTTTTTTGGCATTTTTCATCTGCAATGTGCAAAAGTTAATTGCATTTTAAAACTAAAATTTTGCTTTTTTGCAATAACCTGGTCTGAGTTTTTGCCTTCTGCAAAAGCAAATCCAGGCCGATTTCCCTGAAAAATATAACAAATTATTCTATTAACTAAAGGGAATTTCAATGCAATATCTTTTTCAGGCTTAAAATGGCGTGCTTTTAAATTTGAATATTAATAAAATGGTATTTTATACATATTAAAAACTTCCTTCAGAAAAAAGTATTTATGTTTTTTCAGAAAAGGTACTTCATTCAGATGCGTTGCATGCAAAAATATAACCGACTTGCTAATTATTCTCTCCCCCCCTTAAATGTTAACCATAAATAAAAATTTAACAATTTCACAAAAAATTACCGATATTTTTTTTCAAAAATTTTATACGATTCTGTTGAAATCTGGAACATGTTGGATTTACCGAATTCTAAAATATTTTGATTCTACTCCACCTTGCTGCGTTCACAAAATTTTCGTCTGGTCAAAGCCCAGTGTCATGTTAACTACAGCAAAAAAATTTTTCAGAGATTGGAAAGCAACAATCATAACAAATCTAAATTTTCCCACTCTTTCGCTGAATTTTTTTTTAGGGTTTGCACACAATTATTTTCGCAAAAAATAAACAAAAGACGGAGCTTTAAACAAAACAAAAAAATACATAGCAACATTATTGATTTCTTATAAACTCGGTTTAGCGTTGAAAAAATTTATAAAATCATTCACCAGAAACTGGAGATTTGTGGTAAATGGTTCACAGACAATCTCGTTTCGTCTATATCGACTAATTTTTATTAACTTTCAAAAATTTACGGAACTTTTAAAAAGTTGCGGAAATTTCTGTAAAAAGTGAAATTACACAAAAACTACACAAAAATGTCATTATTCAAAAATTATCCAACGAATGTGTAAACAGTCCCGTTTTTGAATAATTATTCAAAAAGTGGCAACACTGCAGTAGACGCTCGCAAATTAGAACCGCTTTGTTTTTGAGGCAATTCTAATTTCTGAATTATTCTAATTTCTGGACGTTTTTTTTCGAAAAAAAAAATTGAGTAAATTTACTTCCATAAACTTAAATAAAACTCTTTTTAATATTTTTTAATTCAATTTTATTTGATAAAAACAAGAAAACAAAACACAACAATTCAGTCCAATACATCAAATGTATTTTTATACCCTACACCACTATGTGGTCATTATACCCTACACCACTATGTGGTCAGGGTATTATAAGTTTGTGCTGATGTTTGTAACACCAAAAAATATTGGTCGTAGACCCACCTTATAGTATACCGATCGGTTCAGAATTTTTTTTTATTTCGATTTAACGATGTCCGTCTGTCCGTCCGTCTGTCTGTCTGTCCATGCAATCTTGTGCGCACTCTACAGGTCGCACCTATTAAGATATTTTGATGAAATTTGGTACGCAGACCTATGTTGGCCCAAGGACGAACAAGTTTGATTTTTTTGAACATCGGTCCATGTTTAGATCTAGTGCCCATATAAGGGTCCTACCAAAATTATATTGTTTATACGCTGCAGGTCGTAAATATTAAGATATTTTGACGAAATTTGGTACACAGACCTATGTTAGCCCAATAACGCAGCCTATTGATTTTGGTGAACATCGGTCCATGTTTAGACCTAGTGCCCATATAACTGTCCTACCAAAATTATACTGTTTATACGCTGCAGGTCGTAAATATTAAGATATTTTGATGAAATTTGGTGCACAGCCCTACATTGGCCCAATAACGCAGCTTATTGATTTTGGTGAACATCGGTACATGTTTAGACCTAGTGCCCATATAAGGGTCCTACCAAAATTATAATGTTTATACGCTGCAGGTCGCAAATATTAAGATATTTTGATGAAATTTGGTACACAGACCTATATTGGCCCAATAACGCAGCCTATTGATTTTGGTGAACATCGGTCTATGTTTAGACCTAGTGCCCATATAAGGGTCCTACCAAAATTATACTGTTTATACGCTGCAGGTCGTAAATATTAAGATATTTTGATGAAATTTGGTACACAGAACAACATTGGCCCAATATCGCAGCCTATTGATTTTGGTGAACATCGGTCCATGTTTAGACCTAGTGCCCATATAAGGGTCCTACCAAAATTATAATGTTTATACGCTGCAGGTCGCAAATATTAAGATATTTTGATGAAATTTGGTACACAGACCTATATTGGCCCAATAACGCAGCCTATTGATTTTGGTGAACATCGGTCTATGTTTAGACCTAGTGCCCATATAAGGGTCCTACCAAAATTATACTGTTTATACGCTGCAGGTCGTAAATATTAAGATATTTTGATGAAATTTGGTACACAGAACAACATTGGCCCAATATCGCAGCCTATTGATTTTGGTGAACATCGGTCCATGTTTAGACCTAGTGCCCATATAAGGGTCCTACCAAAATTATAATGTTTATACGCTGCAGGTCGCAAATATTAAGATATTTTGATGAAATTTGGTACACAGACCTATATTGGCCCAATAACGCAGCCTATTGATTTTGGTGAACATCGGTCTATGTTTAGACCTAGTGCCCATATAAGGGTCCTACCAAAATTATACTGTTTATACGCTGCAGGTATTAATATTAAGATATTTTGATGAAATTTGGTACATAGACCTATGTTGGCCCAAGGACGAAGCCTATTGATTTTGGTGAACATCGGTCCATGTTTAGAACTAGTGCCCATATAAGGGTCCCCCCAAAATTATATTGTTTATACGCTGCAGGTCGCAAATATTAAGATATTTTGATGAAATTTGGTACACAGACCTATATTGGCCCAATAACGCAGCCTATTCATTTTGGTGAACATCGGTCTATGTTTAGACCTAGTGCCCATATAAGGGTCCTACCAAAATTATACTGTTTATACGCTGCAGGTATTAATATTATGATATTTTGATGAGGGTATTAATATTAAGATATTTTGATGAAATTTGGTACATAGACCTATGTTGGCCCAAGGACGAAGCCTATTGATTTTGGCGAACATCGGTCCATGTTTAGAACTAGTGCCCATATAAGGGTCCCCCCAAAATTATATTGTTTATACGCTGCAGGTCGCAAATATTAAGATATTTTGATGAAATTTGGTACACAGACCTATATTGGCCCAATAACGCAGCCTATTGATTTTGGTGAACATCGGTCTATGTTTAGACCTAGTGCCCATATAAGGGTCCTACCAAAATTATACTGTTTATACGCTGCATGTATTAATATTATGATATTTTGATGAGGGTATTAATATTAAGATATTTTGATGAAATTTGGTACATAGACCTATGTTGGCCCAAGGACGAAGCCTATTGATTTTGGCGAACATCGGTCCATGTTTAGAACTAGTGCCCATATAAGGGTCCCCCCAAAATTATATTGTTTATACGCTGCAGGTCGCAAATATTAAGATATTTTGATGAAATTTGGTACATAGACCTATGTTGGCCCAAGGACGAAGCCTATTGATTTTGGTGAACATCGGTCCATGTTTAGAACTAGTGCCCATATAAGGGTCCCCCCAAAATTGGCTTGGTTACAAACTGCAGGTCGCAAATATTAAGATATTTTAATGAAATTTGGTGCGCTGACTCACATTATAGAAAATTTTGACATAAGCCCCATTTTAACCCATTCGAATTTCGGATCCAAACAATACACCAGACTGGTGTAGGGTATTGTATAGTCGGCATGCCCGACTTTAACCTTTTTACTCGTTTTAAATTAAAAATATGAATATAAAAAAAAAACGAATGGCAACAAAACATAGCAATGTAGTCCAATTACATCACATGTATTTTTTTTAATTAAAAACTAAAAAAACTGTATTTAAAAAAAATTAAACAATTAAAATTAAACAATGGCCGAGTTAACAACTAATCTTTGTTTGACATATAATCAGTTATATTTGTTTGTTTTTTTGGTTTCTTTAAATCCGAAATATCATTACGGAGAGCCAAAAGATTACTTATGTGCTTAGTTGAAAACAATTCACTGTTATTGCACCATTTTATTAAATTATTTACGGTTTCAATGGCTGTAGTATTAGAGATGATACTGCAACAACGTCGTCTTCGCTGCTATCTGAAGACTCACCATCGCTACTGAGAACATAAACAGATCCGTCATCAAACATATCTTCATTCCATCTGTCGATGTCTTCTATACCGATGCAATCGTTGGGAGCTATTTCTTTTCAAAGAGCTTGAGTTATCTGAATAACTTCGTTGCAGTCCTGATCTATTTGCAACAATTGTGCTATTGGCACGTCATCGTCGCTGTCGTATTGGTTAGAGTCCCAATTGGACAACTTTGACCAAGATTTCTTCATAACACTTTGTGGTACCGCATCCCAAGCTTGTTTCAGTAATAATATAGCATTGCGGATCGAATGGGATTTCAAATGATTCTTCAGTTCACCACCTTCAGCAATTAACTGAGAAAGAAACATACTTCTGTAATTGAGCTTTGTTAACTTAATAGGGTTTTGATCCATTGGTTGTAAAGCTGCTGTCACATTTGGTGGAAAGAATAATGCAAATATGTTTCTATCGTCACTTTTAAGTTTCTCAATGGGTTTATGAGCGGAGCATTTATCTATAAGCAAAATGGCTTTCGGAGGCAAATAATTTTCCTGAGAAAAGCGGATCACCTGTGAATTGAAAAAAATTTTAAAGTTATGTACTGAACCTGAAATCAATATTTTTGTTTACCTCTTTAATAAATATTCCGTGAAACCATTCGTGAAAAATCCGAAAAGTCATCCAAGCATTTTTTGAAAAGTTGTAATGCAGAGGATTATTAAAATTTTTAAAACACATGGGTTTTTTGCTTTTCCAATTACCAATGTAACTAATTTGTGTGATCCATCAGAGTTTGCACCAAGTAGGACTGAAATTCTGTCTTTGAATTTTATGTCCAAAGGCGTTTTTTTCAAAAGCAGAGACATAGGTTCTGTCTGGTAGGCAACGGAAAAATAATCCGGTTTCGTCGACATTATATATTTGTGACTCCATTAAACCCATCTCAGCGATCTTTGCACGATATCGATGAATAAAAGGAGTGACTGAAGCAACATCACTGGAAAGAATCTCGCCAAATTTTTAAAAAACGGATACCGTGTCGCTTCTTAAATTTGGTAAACCATCCATCACTTGCCCGGAATCTTTATCGGGATATTCCTCTCTAAATATTTGTTTAGCTTTCTCTTTTAATATTGGCCCAGTCAATGTACACTTTTTCTCGTTGATTTAAAAACCACTCATACAGACGACTTTCCATTTTTGGATATTCAGCGCTGTGCAAAGATTTATTGTTTGCCTCCTGATATATGTTTGAAACAGCATTTAATATTGCTGTTCTATGTGATTTGATGTAGCTGATTGAAGATGTTGTCACATTAAAATCTAGGGCTAACCGGTTCCCTTGAACGCCTTTGTCAAGCTTTTCTAATATTTTGACTTTAGTTTCCAATGATAAAGTGTTTTTTTTACGTTTATTTAACATTTTAAATGATACACTTTCACTATTTAATAGAGACTGCCAAATAATATGTACACGCGTATCAAATTTCACAAATAAACTAGCCAAAAATGTACATAAATGCGACAAAAAAAAAAAAACAAATAGGGAAAAACATACATAATTTGGTGATTCCCCTTTTTAGTTTTACTTTATTCAAACAGAATAAAAATAAATTGGGGATTTCCTGTGTATTCAAATAACCAAAAAAAAAACACTCAGAAATTAGAATTTTAAATTCGAATTTCAGAGCGTTTAATGTATTGCAAACATTGATTCTAATTTCTGGACGTTCGAATTACTGAAAGCTCTAATTTGCGAGCGTCTACTGTACGAATTTTTGCAACTCTTAATACGAATTTCTGCAACTCTGTTCCCTTAATTAGTTAAAAATATGGCAACTATTTGACAAATATTTTGAGTGAGTATTAGTGGTTCGTCACGAAAATAGAATAGATTCTATTACGACGACAAATCGCCGGACGACATGGCGACATTTTGCTTCCCATACAAAATATATGAAAAAGCACATGGCGTTGTCGACCCAGTTCTGATTAATCTCTTAGTTGTAAAAAAAATTTGCTTTCGCGACGATTGGTGTAAGGGAATGATTAAAAAGTCCGACCGTGGTGCTTTGAAAGACGTGTATAAAATCGTGACAGGTGACGAATCATGGATATGTGCGTATGAGCCGGAAACAAAAAAGCAATCGACCATATAAGTATTCCAAGACGAGCGAAATCCAACAAAAGTTGTTCGTGGAAGAGGCACAGCGAAGCAAATGGTCGCCTGTTTCTTCGGCCGAATGGGTCATGTGCCCACTATTCCGCTTGAGCAACGTATGACGGTCAATTCTGAGTGGTACACGACCATTTATTTGCCGGAAGACGAATGATTCTTCATCATGACAATGCGAGTTCTCACACATCTCGTCAAACAGGTGAATTTTTGAGCAGTCAAAACATCGAATTGATGACTCATCCTCCGTACAGTCCTGATTTGGCACTAGGGTTTGGGATTTCCCGGACTTTTTTATTTCCCGGGAAACGGGAATAAAAAAATTTGATTCCCGGGAATACCGGGAATCCCGGGAAATATTTTTGAACAAAATTGTTAAGGAAAACCACCTATATAAGTAATTTTTGTTAAAAAAAAACACTATTTCAGTACAAATTCAGTCTGCGTAGTGAGAATTCAAAGTAAAAATATCAGAATGTTGAACATTTGATTTCACAAAAATTATTCCAAGCACTTCCAAATGAACTGCATGTTCCCAGCAGAAAGCACCCACTACTGATCTGTCGGAAACAAACCGTTTCATCACATTTGGCCCAATGATATGGTGGCCACAATGTTATTTTTCAAAGACAAATAAAACTCTTCTAGTCTTATTTCTACAATTCTTCTTATTTTATCAGCATTACATCTTCCTGATATATAAACCAACCCCAGTTTATAAAATGAATTATTTCTGTTTATATCTCTTTTGTGATATTCTTGTCCATTCATCTAAGAATATAGTAACTCTCCTATTGTTAGAAATATGGCTCGATATTTCTTTTATCATGATATCTTTCTTCAAGAGAAGTTGCATGACTATCAATTTTTTTTTTTTGTGAACCAAACTTAGATTTCGGATAAGGCCACTGATGTTACCTCTGTTAACCATTAGTCTTTTAGGGCAAATACTGCGCTGCATTGTCCTTTTTTGTAAAGCATTTCCATACTCCTGACATTTTATTCTTTAATACAAAAGAATATATTAGATTGAAAGCATGTGTATTAAAATAAAGTAAACTTACTTGAAAATATCACATTTATTAATGAAAACGTTACTTATAAAATTATTCGCCCTTAATATAAAGGAGTATTTTAAATTTAAATTAATTTATTTTTAATCATACGGTTTTCTTCATTTTGTGTATGAAAACCCTACAAAAATATTTATATTTTTAAAAATTTTGATTGGTTGAAAATAAATTAACCAATCAGAATGCTCCAAAAATAAACCAAGTCAAGGTATACCGCCACCCAATATTTTAACTAAAGTCGACTTTAACTAAAATATACATTTGAAAAATTTAGAGAGTAAGGGCGATTATTTGTAAGAAACAAAACTTTTTGTTCATATTTCTTTTAAACACTTTACCAAGTTTTTAGGTTTTGCTACTTACATTTTGAATAAGTTTTGCGAAAAATATTTATTTGTTGAAATGCTCCTAATTACTTGGCAACGATTTTTTTGTGTGTCACAGAAATTGATTCCCTTTTAAAAGATTTTAACAATAACATTTTTGTTTTGGTATTTAAAATGTTTTTATCGCTAAAATAAAAAAATTCTATTCTAAACAAAAACAATTTAAACGAGTAAAAAGGTTAAAGTCGGGCATGCCGACTATACAATACCCTACACCAGTCTGGGTAAAAGCAAACTAATGTTGGGATCCGAAATTCGAATGGGTTAAAATGGGGCTTGTGTCAAAATTTTCTATAATGTCAGTCAGCGCACCAAATTTAATTAAAATATCTTAATATTTGCGATCTGCAGTTTGTAACCAAGCCAATTTTGGGGGGACCCTTATATGGGCACTAGGCCTAAACATGGACCGATGTTCACCAAAATCAATAGAATATCATCAAAATATCTTAATATTTGCGACCTGCAGCGTATAAACAATATAATTTTGGTAGGACCCTTATATGGGCACTAGGTCTAAACATGGACCGATGTTCACCAAAATCAAGAGGCTTCGTCCTTGGGCCGACATAAGTAGGTGTACCAAATTTCATCAAAATATCTTAATATTTGCGACCTGCAGCGTATAAACCATATAATTTTGGTAGGACCCTTATATGGGCACTAGGTCTAAACATGGACCGATGTTTACCAAAATCAATAGGCGTCGTCCTTGGGCCGACATAAGTCGGTGTACCAAGTTTCATCAAATATAATAATAATAATAATATTTGCGACCTGTAGAGTGCGCACAAGAATGCATGGACAGATAAACAGACGGACGGACAGACAGACATCGTTAAAACATAATAAAAAAAATTCTAAGCCGATCGGTATACTATAAGGTGGGTCTAGGACCAATATTTTTTGGTGTTACAAACATCAGCACAAACTTATAATACCCTGACCACATAGTGGTGTAGGGCATAAAAATTTAATATTTTAAAAATTTCCCGTTTTCCCGGGAAAAATATATTATTTTCCCGGGATATCCCGGGAATTCCCGAACCCCAAACCCTATTTGGCACCCAATGACTTCTTCTTGTTCCAAAATATTTAAAGGTAAACTGCGTGGTCAACGATTTACGAGCGCTGAAGAAGCAGTTGAATCATTCAAAAACCATTTTTCGGAGGTGTCTCAAGAGGAATGGAAAAACTGCTATGACAAATGGTTTGAACGAATGCAAAAGTGTATTCATCATCAAGGGCAATATTTTGAAAAACAGTAAAGCAATTTTTTAAAAATGTTTGTTATTATTTGCTATTCCCGAAATATATATAGTACCCCTCGTATAAAACATAACCAGCAATTATTTGCATTCAGACTTTTTTGTACAAGGAATGATTTTAAAGCGAGAAAGATGTAGTTAAAGTGAAAATTTTTTAAAATTTGAAAAAAATAACTTCTTAAAACAGAAAAAAATATTTGAAAAGTTGCCAAAAATACATTTACGATTTGGCATATATTATCAAAAACTAGTTGGCAGATTTTTCTGAAATTAATTATTATACGCTCGGAGTTAATAGTAACCAAAACTAATTTTATCAAAATTTATTGATGTTTATTGCTAAATTCGTCAAAAAATGAAAATCGCCATAACTTCTGAAATAACAACACTAGATCAACAGCTTCCGGTACGTAATTAAATTTTATTAAGTGTTATTCATAGCAAACCCTGAAATTATTTGACTATTGGATTTTTTGATTCGTCTTCAACCTTTATTGTGCTATATCGCCTAAATAATGCGATAAATTAAAATTTTAATAACTGTACCATGGTAGGGTTAAAATGCCAAATAGTATATAGTTTAAATATTATCGCAATTAGAAGAAAGATTGTTAGAGGGTTAATACAACACCACGATCTCAAACTTTCAAATTTTTAGGCCAAAGGATAATATAAATAATTTGGGAAAAATATTCTAAACCGCTAAATAGTATTATACACTAATAGAAAAAAGTTAGTAAAAGATTAAGCAAAGTAGGTTACTGAAACGAATAACGGTAAAGGTAACGGTATCGAATTTTGTTTATTACGGTAACGCTAAAGGTAACGGTATTTAAGACTGTCTCGGTAACGGTATACCGTTATCGAAACAGCCATACCGGTACGTACCGGTATTATAAATTGCGTTAAAAACGTATAATAACAATTAAAAACTTAACATATTTTTCATTTTGAGCGTTAGAATCCCAGATTATAAGATCTAAATTCAATGCTGGTAGTTTCAATATGTGAAATTATTATCTATAAATTTTTTTGATAAAAAGAACTCAAGATTATTATAAAAAACTAGAAAGTTTTGCATTTTTTATATAAGTTATCGGTAACGATAACGGCATTTGGAAACTTTTTTAGAGGTATTGGCAACGGTAACGGTATTCAATTTCAAACGGTAATTTAGCGATAACGGTATTATAACGATAACGGTAACCAACCTTGAGATTAAGTTAAAACTACAAAAAATTAATTAAAAATTACGTTACACAAAAAATTGCTTATGGGTCGATTATCGATAGCAACCGAACCTTAGTGGCGTTGCCAGTTGCCAAAAAGATATTACGTATGGCAACTGGCAACTGATAGCTGTCAATTTCAGTTGTCAAATAGTGATTATACTGGCAACTGCGAAGTTTTGGTTGCTGTTGTTGTTTAGAGCTAAAAAAAAGCGGGAACATTGAAATGTAAGTATATTTTATTATTAAATTATTTGTTATAAATATTTTAAATAATTTTTTTTGTACTAGTAGAATTGAAAATGGTTAAAATTACAACAAGACAACAATTTGAGTTGTTGATCCAACAAATGGAAATGTACCCGCATATTGCTCGTGGTGTCCGGGCTTTCGGAGACACAAAATCAAGCACTGAGGAGGTGTGGAAAGAAATTGCCGAAAAACTCAACAGCCATGCCCCACCAAAGCGTACAGCAGAGGAATGGCAGAGGGTTTGGATCCATTTTAAGGCTAAATTAAAGAAGAAACTGGCCCAAAATAAAAAAAATCTAATCACCACCGGTGGCGGACCCTCACAAGAAGTAAGTTTGTCTCCGTTAGAGCAGGCTGCAGCGGACCTGTTGCAAATGCAACTATCAGTGAATCCACCAGGTAACTTATTTGGCGTGGATTTCACAGAAATTTGGCAGGAACAACAGGATTCAGAACATCAAGATGCTGAGCAGCAAAAAAAAAATAAATGGCCCACAACAGCCAGAAGATGATCAGCAGAAAGAGTTAAAGAGGCCAAAACAAGTGGATAATATGCAGCAGCCACCAAAGAAAAAAAATAAACCGGAAGACAGAAAGTTCACTTTACTTGAAGAGCAAACTGGCACACAAAGTGAACTTTTAATAACAATGAAAAAGATTGAGAAAAATCTTTACAAGAAAAATCAGATTCTAAAGGAGATGAAGGATTTAAAAAGAAAAAAATACGAAGTTTTAAAAGAAATTAAAGAAATAAAGAAAATGAAATTTGATGCTCTAATGGAAGAACTAATATTAAATAGGAAAATTAAAGAAAAAAAATTAAAAATTTTAGAAAAGAAGCTTGAGAAGTTCAAAGATTAGTTTGTGATATCTATATACTCGTACATATATGTACCAGTACATACATATACAAGGGTGAACCTTCGAATGTGACCCGTCCTTCCTTTGGAAAAGTTCGTTTGGGTACAAATATACATTATGAAAAAAATTAAGATGATCATGTAACGGAAGCATGTGCCGCATCGCCCCTGAAATTTGAAATACGATTTACATGGGGAAAAACTTACTTTTTGTTTTTCAAATACTGGCGCTTAAATAACTGTTTTACCAAAAAACGTTAATAAAATCGTAATCTTGACTGAATTACCTTTCTAGCAAGGCATAAAAATCCAAAATCGTTTGGAAAATATTTAAATGGCAATTCGCCCAAACCATTGTAGGGTTAAAATGGCATAAATTAAGAAAATCGTAAAAAACTTAAATATTTTTTTCAAAAACTTAAATATTTTTTTCAAAAACTTACAATGTTATACTCTACTTTCATTTACTAAGGGCGAGTAACTTATCTCCAACATAACCATGGTTAAACCTTAACCACAGATATTTCCATATAAATTTGACATTCATAACTATGGTTAAGCATTAAACTCAGTTTATTCTGAGATAAGTTAACAGGTCTAAGTCCTATAAATATTCAGATATAATTTTTTGTCTCTATTAGATTATGATAACCTAGTCCCAGGTGTGGCCAAAGATGAGATTTTTTTTGGAAAATTTACAAAACTAATTTTGAATTTTTTAAAATTTTGTTAAACAAAATATAAAAAAAAGTAGTCAGTGCATAGAATTTTTTAATACACCTCAGAGAATAATTCTATAAAAAATTACACATATCCCTTTTTTAATTTAGTAGTGACGGCGTTTTAAATTTGTATATTTTAGAGAAAAGTATAATTTTGGCCAATAATTTAGATAATATTATTAATTTTTGTTTTTTTAGCTAGCTGTAACAAAATCACTTCCATTTTTTTTTTTTAATTCAGATAAGGGCGATTGTTTTCTGAAAATTTTGTGAAACTTCGACAACATTAACCCTTTCTTTACCACGGTCAAAGGTGAAATTTTTGATTTTTCCTGAAAGTATAACAAAACATTATTACTATATATAATATTTGCTATCAACGGAGTTTTTGTACAACTTTCATCAAACTCCGCAAGAAACTACACAATGCTTTGATATACTTTCAGGAAAAATTACAAAAATTTCACTTTTGACCTTGGTAAAGAAAGGGTTAACGTTGTCAAAGATTCACAAAATTTTCAGAAAACAATCGCCCTTATCTGAATTTAAAAAAAAAATGGAAGTGATTTTGTTACAGCTAACTAAAAAAACAAAAATGAATATATATTCATTCCTTTTACTCCTGCAAGGAGCATAGGGCCAAAAAAAACAAAAATGAATACTATTATCTAAATTATTGGCCAAAATTATACTTTTCTCTAAAATATTCAAATTTAAAACGCCGTCACTACTAAGTTAAAAGAGGATTATGTGTAATTTTTTGTAGAATTATTCTCTGAGGTATATTAAAAAAATTCTATGCACTGACTACTTTTTTTTATATTTTGTTTAACAAAATTTTAAAAAATTCAAAATTAGTTTTGTAAATTTTTCAAAAAAAATCCCATCTTTGGCCACACCTGGGACTAGGTTATCATAATCTAATAGAGACAAAAAATTATATCTGAATATTTATAGGACTTAGTAAATGAAAGTAGAGTATAACATTGTAAGTTTTTGAAAAAAATATTTAAGTTTTTTACCATTTTCTTAATTTATGCCATTTTAACCCTACAATGGTTTGGGCGAATTGCCATTTAAATATTTTCCAAACGATTTTGGATTTTTATGCATTGCTAGAAAGGTAATTCAGTCAAGATTACGATTTTATTCACGTTTTTTGGTAAAGCAGTTATTTAAGCGCCAGTATTTGAAAAACAAAAAGTAATTTTTTGCCTATGTAAATCGTATTTCAAATTTTAGGGGCGATGCGGCACATGCTTCCATTACATGATCATCTTAATTTTTTTCATGATGTATATTTGTACCCAAACGAACTTTTCTAAGGAGGGGGGGGGGGGCTTAAAGTCAATGTTGAAAAATAAGGTTCACTCTAATACACACTAATAGAAAATAGTCTGTAAAAAATTTAGTTGAAACTACTAAAAATTAGTTAAAAATGACGTTGCAGAAAAAACTGCTGATAGCAGGTTATTTCTGCTATATATTAATTAGCAAGATAGGTATTGCAAAAATAAAACTATTAAATATACAAAATTTTTGTTATATTTCAGCTAAATTTGTGTCAATAGAAAATAACCTGCTAAAATTCGTAAAAAATGTTCCTAAATAATTAGTAGGCTAAAAATTCACAAAAAATTTTATCTTTTCTGTAATGTAATTTTTAACTAATTTTCAGTAGCTTTTTCTGTTATTTTTACAAGGTTTATTTCTATGAGTGTAGATTTATTTTATTTTTTTTAGATTTAAGAATATTTTTAAGCAGTGAACCTGAAATGAAACAAATCTGTGAATTAAATAATAAGTTTTAGAAAAGTACACTCATAAAAATAAATCTGTGAATTAGCAGATTCTTTTTGCTCAATTTAGCAGATTTTTTTGTTAAATACTAGTAAAATAAGAACAGCAAAAAATAATTACAGTTATATTTAATTCAACTTACTGTACTGTAAAATCTACAGAAATTTTGATAAATATTAGTAGACTAAAAATAGCAAAAACAAACTGTTATATCTACAAATTTTTTTTTATTTTTAATCTAAATTTAGTTTAATGCAAAAAGCAGTCTATCCTGCTAAAATCAGCAAAAATATTTGCTAAAAAATAGTAAACTGCTGACTTCAAAAAGCTAGATTTTTATTTGTACTAAAAAAAACTTGAAAATCTTTTTATGATTTTTTAGCCTTCTATTTAGCAAAATTTTTTGCTGATTTTAGCAGGTTGAACTATAAATTATTTTCTATTAACACAAATTTAACTCAAATATAACTAAAATTCTGTAGTTTTAACAGATTTATTTTTTGCTGTTCCTATCTTACTAATATGTAGCAAAACAGTTTTTTCTGCAAAGTTATTTTTAAGCAGTTTTAACTTAATTTTTTACAGACACTTTTTCTATTAGTGTATTCTAGGTTAAGCAACAAGTAAATGTAATTTACTTTTATTTTTAATAACTTACGCCTTTTTTTCTTTTTATGTTAAAATGAATGTGATTTAATTTTTTTTTATAACTTAAGGATTTTTTTATTTTTAAAAATGTTAAAATGAATAATAAAATAAAAACAACTATGTGAATAAAATATATTTCAAGTTTATTCATTTAAACATTGCATAATTCTGTGTCTTATATCTGTGGCCAAAATATTATCTACATTTTCATTTAAGCTAACGACTGCAGTATTCCGGGGAACTGTTGAATCTTCTTCCCAATTAGCTTTATAATACCGACCAATATTGTATAACGCGCAACATGCATTTACAATAGAAACAGCCATATCGGGCTTATAGTGCAGGCCACGTTCAGAAGAAAGGCATCTAAATATAGACTTTAAAACACCGTTTGTTCGCTCAATCACATTCCGGGCTTTAGCATGAATTGTATTATATTTTCCTTCTGGCGATTGAGGTTCAGCTGAACGATAAGGAGTCATAAGTTGAGGTTCCAAAGGAAATCCTGCATCACCTAAATTCTTTAATAAATTTTATTGACTTTTTAAATTTTAAATGTAATACAACCTAGCAGCCATGTGTTTTGTCCGAAATCTGCAGCAACCTCTTGTTTTAATGGGGTGTTGTTCCATATGAAGGCATCATGAGTAGATCCAGGATGCCTGGCGTCAACATACCTTATTTGCATTTGGTAATCGCACATCTACAAAGAAGTCATCTTTATAAAAATAAATAACTATTAAACAACTTACCAACAAAACATTCAAACTAAAGTATCCTTTCCTGTTTATGTGTAAGTGACGAATGTCTTCCTTCGGTCCCATGATATGTACATGTGTCCCATCTATACAACCAACAACCCCAGGAAACTTCGTCTTCGAATAAAAAAAGTTTTTATTTTTGGCTTTTTCTTCTTCTGACATTTTCGAAACTATCCACACTTTACAAAGCTTTTCTTCGATTAATTGGACGACTTCTTTTAAAACTACCGACAACGTAGGTTGAGCCATGCCCAGATTAAAGTCGTTGCCGTGAGATTTTTGGAAACTTCCTTCAGCAAAAAATCTTAAAGCTGCGCAAACTTTTAACAGCGGAGGTATTGCTGTTACCCGATGACTTTGTTTAAAGTCATTATTTAAGGCTTCCACTAAATATACCACTGCATCTTTTGGAAGCCGAAAATAAGCTTTGAAACTAGAATAAGTAAAACTGTTAATTGAAAATTATTTTAAACATCAAAATTTACTCACAGTACAGGCGGTAATTCTAGAGGATTAGAGTTGTCCCGCAAGTGGCGTCTAATAGATGCCACGTTTAAGAACTCCTCATCGTCATCAAAAAATAGTTCCACTGAACTCAACATATTTAATTTGATTAAATTTTACACAAATTGGCTTTTTTAATTTAGTTAATTTATTAACTTTTATTATTTTTTTTACACAAATTGACTTTTATCTCTCTTTTTCTTATTTGTTTACATTTATTTTGAGTTGCTGATGTGTCAAAATAATATTATCGATAACTTTTTGGCAACTGGCAAAAGTTGCCATACCTAATTCCAATTTTCATTTCAGTTGCGTTGCCAGTTGACAACGCAACTACAGTTTGGTTGCTATCGATAATCGACCCATTAAATTAGGAGATTATTTTTGGTATATATTAGTAAGGTAGGAACAGCAAAAATTAAACTGTTAAATATACAGAATTTTAGTTACATTTGAGTTAAATCTTTGTTAATAGAAAATAACAACCCAGAAAAAAATTGCAAGTAGTGCTTTACAAACTACTTCTTTCAATGCTTCACAAAAATCCGTCAGTGTACTTTTACTGCTTTTTTAGAAGTTATTCTGAACAACTTCAAAAAATCACTTCTTTCATTGCTTCTCAAGTATCCGTTATTACATTTTTACAGCTTTTTTAGAATTAATTCTGAACTAAATCCAAAAAATCACTTAAGTATTGCTTCTAAAGAGTATTTGCTCAAAAGGTGATCGTAAAAAGTGATTTTGGTATCATTTGGCTTTTCCAAACAGAGGTTCAATTCCCGGCGAGACCAATATGTTTTTTATTTTTTTTTTAATTTTTTTATTTAATTTTTTTAAAATTTTTTTTTTATTCTATTAATTTTTTTTTAAATATTTATGATTAATTTCTTTAAATTCAATATTTTTTTAATTTAAACATTTTTAAAAATATTTATATATAAAAAAATGGTGAGAAATTGATTTTTAAGTACCCAGCAAAAATATTAAGGAGTACTTCAAAAAGAATGACTATTTTATCTACATCCAATAAAGTAATATACAAAAATAAAATAAAACAAATACAACAACACATAGCGACATGACGCACAAGCATAGTTTTCTACTGAAAAATTGTTAAATTTACAGCAGTATCGTATCTTTCCTATGACACGCACGTGTTAAATTCATTGATGGAAATGCCAAATTTGAACTACGTTTATTTTTGAGTTGTGTTTTTTCTGGAGCTGTTAGTAGTTCATAATTTGGCATTTCTATCAATGAATTTTTTTATGCCAGTCAACTTTCATATCAAATAATAGCTCAGCGGTAGAGCGCTAGACTAGCAATCGTAAGGTCGCTCTCACTCTTTCAAAAAGTACTGAAAAAATGTTGAAGTGGGAGTACTCCTCTCCTATGACAACTCAATGTTAAAATCATTAGTGTTTATGTTAAAAAAGAAGTACACCCGAGTAAAAATAGTTATATGTTGTCATATATCATGTGATTGGGCTACATCTGACAATGAATGGAGTCACATTAAGACACATTTCATTATATACAACTACATCTGATATTATTTTTCAACGAATTTTTTGTAAGGTAATTGATATTATTACGTATCCCCAAATCTGACTCCATATATAACTACATAAGCCTTATAAAAATAGTCAAATTATATGTAGTGATCGATATGATTATATATGATTTGATACTAAGTTTTATAACACTGTATATGTCGTCGTACTAAAAATATAATTTAATTTAATATAACATCAAAATTAGTTATCTGCAAATTCAGAGTTAATTACTCCCTAGCGAAATATTTTCACGTGATGTTTTTGCATGTAAAATCATATTAAAAAATGATGCGTACGATTTAGAAGACAAAAGTATTCAAATACATTTTTATTTTATGTTTTAAAATTTGTGTCTTCAAAATTGTTAAAACCATAGACATTTCAATGTCAATTTAATAGCTGGTATGCATAAAAAGTATGCCTACTATCAGACAAAATTTTATAAAATCAGATATTTTTATATCAAATTAGATATAATTTGATGTCCTGGATATGGACAAATCTCGGATCAAACTGTATCAAATTATATCTAATTTGATATAATTAGACACATGTAGATGACCCATTTTTCGGATCAAGTTGTATGTCGTTGTATATGGGGATTTATCAAAAAAGATATACTTATGTATGACACCATATTAAGATTTTTACCCGGGCATCTATATCATCAATTGTGGTGCTTTTTCTACTGCTTCGGCATCTCTTTTTTTGCTGGGAACTTAACCTTTTAAAATCAGAAAAAAAGTTGCTAAATATTGTAATTAGTAGGTCAAAAATTCACAAACAAATGAAAAACCTTCAAAGTTTTTTTTCGATTTTTTTTAATGCAAATAAAAATTGAGCCTTCTAAAATCACCAAATATTTCTGCTGATTTTACCAGGATAGACTGCTACTTGTATTCAACTAGATTTAACTTAAAAATAACAAAACTTTTGTAGATATAACGGTTTTTTTTTGCTATTCTGAGTCTAATATTCAGCAAAATTTTCTGAAGATTTTAAATAATAATTTTTTATTTTAAATTAACTAAAAGTTAACGCAAATATAACTAAAGTTATGTAAATTTAGATTTGCTGTTCTTATTTTACTAGTATTTAGCAAAAAAATCTGCTAATTTCAGCAGTGTTTTCTGCAAGGTCATTTTTAACTAATTTTTGGTAAATTTTCCTGGCAGTTTTACTGGTTTATTTCTATGAGTGTAGTGTTGCATATGACACCACAAGTAATATTAACAGAAGCCCATCATCCAATTTTTTTTTGTAAGAACTCAACAGTTTAAAAGATCCTTGTAAACAAAAATAGCTATTTGTATAAAAATCAAAATTAAGGTACATTAAATGGCAATTTAAAAATAGCTATGTGTAGTTTTTGGGAAAAATCTTTAAAAAATCCTTAAAAAACAGGAATTTTTTGTGGTATAATTACGGGAAAGTGGTAAAGGAATAAATAAAAAATATAACAATTATTTCAATTTTTGCATTAAAAAATACAAAAATTGTTTTTTCGGACTTTCTATATTTTCATATATTTAGTTAGAATATTCTTCTACCTCAAGTCCAAATTCTAATATGATATTGTCATATTAGATTTTTATTTGTTGTTTCAAAAAGGGTTGATCATTTTCATGATAGACAATACAATTGTTTCGTAGACATCACTCTACTCTTCAGTTGTCCGCTAAGAAAATGATAACTTTCTTACTCAAACCGAGACATTACATAAGGTACAAAAAACCAACGGGATGAGAATTTTGTACTTTCGTATATGAACTGTCTGATTTGGTAAAACCAGTTATAAATCAACTCCTTTTTGAAAGCAACAATTACATAAAAGTACCCTTTGGGTACTATTTATATGTATGTCTGTTATCAATACATTTTGTAAAAACAACTAATTTTAAACTCAAAACAAAATAAGTATTTGAATGAGATTTTAGCCGTGGTGTGCTTATTTTCAACAATTATTTCAATTTTTGCATTAAAAAATACAAAAATTGTTTTTTCGGACTTTCTATATTTTCATATATTTAGTTAGAATATTCTTCTACCTCAAGTCCAAATTCTAATATGATATTGTCATATTAGATTTTTATTTGTTGTTTCAAAAAGGGTTGATCATTTTCATGATAGACAATACAATTGTTTCGTAGACATCACTCTACTCTTCAGTTGTCCGCTAAGAAAATGATAACTTTCTTACTCAAACCGAGACATTACATAAGGTACAAAAAACCAACGGGATGAGAATTTTGTACTTTCGTATATGAACTGTCTGATTTGGTAAAACCAGTTATAAATCAACTCCTTTTTGAAAGCAACAATTACATAAAAGTACCCTTTGGGTACTATTTATATGTATGTCTGTTATCAATACATTTTGTAAAAACAACTAATTTTAAACTCAAAACAAAATAAGTATTTGAATGAGATTTTAGCCGTGGTGTGCTTATTTTCAACAATTATTTCAATTTTTGCATTAAAAAATACAAAAATTGTTTTTTCGGACTTTCTATATTTTCATATATTTAGTTAGAATATTCTTCTACCTCAAGTCCAAATTCTAATATGATATTGTCATATTAGATTTTTATTTGTTGTTTCAAAAAGGGTTGATCATTTTCATGATAGACAATACAATTGTTTCGTAGACATCACTCTACTCTTCAGTTGTCCGCTAAGAAAATGATAACTTTCTTACTCAAACCGAGACATTACATAAGGTACAAAAAACCAACGGGATGAGAATTTTGTACTTTCGTATATGAACTGTCTGATTTGGTAAAACCAGTTATAAATCAACTCCTTTTTGAAAGCAACAATTACATAAAAGTACCCTTTGGGTACTATTTATATGTATGTCTGTTATCAATACATTTTGTAAAAACAACTAATTTTAAACTCAAAACAA
This sequence comes from Leucophora obtusa, assembly GCA_949987735.1. Taxonomy (NCBI): domain Eukaryota; kingdom Metazoa; phylum Arthropoda; class Insecta; order Diptera; family Anthomyiidae; genus Leucophora; species Leucophora obtusa. The sequence continues at coordinate 158,842,582 of OX465295.1, read as the reverse complement.
AATAAGTATTTGAATGAGATTTTAGCCGTGGTGTGCTTATTTTCAACAATTATTTCAATTTTTGCATTAAAAAATACAAAAATTGTTTTTTCGGACTTTCTATATTTTCATATATTTAGTTAGAATATTCTTCTACCTCAAGTCCAAATTCTAATATGATATTGTCATATTAGATTTTTATTTGTTGTTTCAAAAAGGGTTGATCATTTTCATGATAGACAATACAATTGTTTCGTAGACATCACTCTACTCTTCAGTTGTCCGCTAAGAAAATGATAACTTTCTTACTCAAACCGAGACATTACATAAGGTACAAAAAACCAACGGGATGAGAATTTTGTACTTTCGTATATGAACTGTCTGATTTGGTAAAACCAGTTATAAATCAACTCCTTTTTGAAAGCAACAATTACATAAAAGTACCCTTTGGGTACTATTTATATGTATGTCTGTTATCAATACATTTTGTAAAAACAACTAATTTTAAACTCAAAACAAAATAAGTATTTGAATGAGATTTTAGCAATTGTATTGTCTATCATGAAAATGATCAACCCTTTTTGAAACAACAAATAAAAATCTAATATGACAATATCATATTAGAATTTGGACTTGAGGTAGAAGAATATTCTAACTAAATATATGAAAAAAAATATAACATTAAAAAAATATCGCGAAATTACAAAATTAAACAGTTTTTTTGCTCTCCTGTGAAGTTGGCAAAAAACAAACAGCTATTTTCTTAGGCGCAGCGACGAAATAGTATTGTTAGATTTCGTATATGTTAGTCGAAGTTGAGTTTTTAACATATTCGATTTGCTTTCAACTTGCACATAAGTAGACAATTATCAAATCTTAACCCGCCACGGCAGACAACACTGATGATGGCTTTGTAGTGAAAGCCGAAAATACGTATTCTGTCTTGCTGGCCTTATCGAATTCTTTTCAAATTTTTTATTTTTTGCAATTTACTTGTGAAAATTGTATCATCTTTCTTTAATTTGAAAAATAATTTTAAAAGAAAGTGATATGTTACACTTTTACTATAAAAAAGAAAAACTCGATTTTAAATCAGAAAAGTCGACTATTATTTTAAATTTCTTACCATACAAAATATTTAAAATGTACCTTAAAATTGTATTTTAAATTTGAAGTTTTCATTTATTTTTATTTTATATTTATTTATTGTTTTCAAATTTTGTTTACATTTATTTACAAATTTCCTTTTTATTTTTGAATATATTGTTTTGATTTAAATAAAAATAAACAAAATTTTTGAATGTATATGTTTGGCATTATTTTAAAAGTTCTATTTTAAACATATTATATGGTACGGTAAAAACAAAACCTTTGCTTTAAAATAAAGTCGACTAACAAAAATATACCTTTGAAAAATATTGATAGTAAAGCCTAGACCACATAAACGCAGTGTCGACCGCAGTGCGACGTTTTGTCGATAAAACAGTTTTTTGTATATTCTCTATTTGTCACTGCCGAGAAATAAGAAAAGTTTCTAAATAAACAAGAGCTGTTTTTAAACAAAATGCAAGAAGAAATTTTTAAAAATATAAAATCGTTTTCGCGAAATTCAAGAACAAAGTTTGACAGCACTGCCACTGTCCACTGGCACTTTCACTATGTGGTTTGGGCTTAAGGCTGTTAGTTTTTAATTTTTATTTAAAAAATTAAAATTGTGTTTTTTTTTTTACCTTTTTAACTGATTAATTAAAAATTTATTCATTCAGTTCGAGGCCAATTTCCTTATTATGAATTAACATACATAATAAGTACTTTTTTCAAAAACTGCTATTTTTCTTCATCAGCATACTCTCCTGACAAATACTTCACAGAGTTTTTGCTTTCAAAAACCTATACACTTTCAGGAATGAAAAGACGATCGTTTCGGGGATTTTCCAGGTCCCCTTCATCAGTTTTCTTTAGAAAGTGGTGGCAGTAGTGCAATGCAATTTGAAGCATCAAAATCTCATATTAAATGTAGTCTGCTACATTAACAAAGTGGGACTGGAGCAAACAATAAAATATGTTTTCGAAGTCTTCTGCCAAGCATAGCCAACAATAGAATATTATGAAAGTTTTTTGTATTTTGTATAAGTAAATACAAATTTTATTTTTACTCTTCTTCTTTGTTCATACAAGAAGAGGCAAAAACATTTTTTTCTCCGTACTATGAGTGTTGTCAAAATGTTGGTTTATAATTTTTATTTAAAAAATAAAATTTTTTTTTTTTTTGACCTTTTTAATTGATTATTTATAAATTTATTAATTCAGTTCGAGGTCAATTTCCTTATTATGAATTAACATAATAAGTACTTTTTTCAAAAACTGCTATTTTTCTTCATCAGGATACTCTCCTGACAAATACTTCACACAGTTTTCATCATCTGTATTTACTTATACCAATGGTATGAAATACAAAAACAAAAAACTTTTATAATCACCCTTATTCTAGTTGTCGACATCGACGTCGTTGTCGTTTTTAAGTCAATATCACTTTCTTTCGACATCGACACCAATGTGGTATTCCGTAAAAATTTTGTAACGACGACGACTGTTTATCGAAAATTAGTAAAAAACAATCGCTTTACTTTTAAATGTCGTTACCAAAAATGGCGACGACAAAATCAGAGTCGTCTCAATACAATATCTTCGTTAAATTTTCTTAGAGAATACCAAATATTAGTCAAAAGTCATCGATACATATCGATAACAACAAGTGGAATACCAATTTTAAAAAGACGACAAAATACGACGTCGATTTGTGTCGACGTCGACAACTAGATTAAGGGTGAATATTTCTATTGTTGGCTACCCAGTAGCAAAAAGTACTAGTTCAGAACCAGTTATGTACTAGTTTATTTGAACCAGGCAACTAGTACGAGTTCTACCTCTCCATACAAACAACTGTAGAATTTAACATGGAGATGTCATAGGATTGGGGACAATTGTCGCCAAACTCACATTTTGGTACTAGTTGTAGAACTGGTTTGAAAATTACAATTTAAGGACGAAAAAAGGGAGCAATATTAGTGCTAATGTAACCCTCGCGTAACCACCCAGTAGCAAAAAATACTAGTTCAAAACCAGTTATGTACTAGTTTATTTGAACCAGGCAACTAGTACGAGTTCTACCGCCTCCCCATACAAACAACTGTAGAATTTAACATGGAGATGTCATAGGAATGGGGGCAATTGTCGCCTAACTCCCACTTTGGTACTAGTTGTAGAACTAGTTTGAAAATTATAATTTAAGGACGAAAAATAGGGAGCAAAATTGGTGCTAATGTAACACTCGCGAAACTAGTTCTGAAGTGACTCTTTGCAAATAGTACTGAACTAGTTGATTAAGACCTGAATTATGTTAATAAAAACCAAAGATTTTTCTTTGATGAAACGTAGATTAGACCGATATTTTCCTCTTACCTAACGGAATTTAAAATATTTTATGTTTACGATTTTTAATCGCAATAAAAAATGTTAAGATGGGTCTCATACTGTAGGTTTAACTTTAACTTAACTATAAACAAAAGAAAATGTCAAAAAAATGTACACAAAACAACAACAAATTTTTAGATTAACTATTAACTAAAGTTTAACCCCTCAATTCATAAATGCTTTGTAAAGTTATAGCAGGTTTACAAAACGTCATTTTCATACAAAATTTGTTCAATAAACTCCGTATAATTTTACAAAGCGTTTATAAATTTAGGGGTAAACATCCAGTATGAGACCCCACGTTAGTGTTTATTTGAAAACTCAAGGGTGAAGTTCAATCTTTTGAAAGAGTCTCTGCATACTTTCAATAAAAACAGTAAGAACACAAATGGTTCAAAATTATTGTTTTCGGAAGAAAAATACAAAGCTTTATTGGTACTTATGAGAAATTTATCAATCTAGCTCTGGAGTGAATCTTTGGCACCAGTACTTTACCAGTTGATTTGCACCTAAATTTAATTCACAATTTAATTTAAGTATTTATTTCCAAACTCTGATTTTGTTTTTATTAAAAACAAATGTAAATAAAATAAGAATTTCAAATCTCGTATTTTAATTTGTGTAATTTTTTAAACAGGTCCCACATAGATGGGGTTTAACTAATACACAACTGGTTCAAAATGATTATTTTGAGAACTAGTTTCGTAATACTAGTCAAAAAACTAGTACTTTTTAGAACTAGTTCGACCATTTGCTACTGGGCAGTTCTGAAGTGACTCTTTGGAAAAAGTACTGTACTAGTTGGTTAAGACCTGAATTATATAGATAAAAACCAAAGATTTTTCTTTGCAGAAACGTAGATTAGACCTAAAGTTTCCTCTTACTGAGATAATTAGGTCCATTTACCTAACGGAATTTAAAATATTTTATGAATGGGGGAAAAGTTTTTAGTTGATCTGTTATTTTTAAGTAAATGAATGTTATTTTAATTTGACTCAAGATCATAAATTAATATCACTTTCTGTTTAAATTATTTTCAAATCAAAGAAAGATGATACAATTTTTACAAGTAAATTACAAAGAATAAAAATTATTGAAAAAATTCGATAAGAATTCTTTGTAATTTACTTGTAAAAATTGTATCATCTTTCTTTGATTTGAAAATAATTTAAACAGAAAGTGATATTAATTTATGATCTTGAGTCAAATTAAAATAACATTCATTTACTTAAAAATAACAGATCAACTAAAAACTTTTCCCCCATTCATCTTAAACACATTGACACGGTGCAAAAATATAATTTAATAACATACATTTAAATTTAAATTTAAGGGTTCGTTGTAATTCAAACATCTCTGTTTATCAAACACAGAGTTGAATAGAATCAGCTGAGATATCTTAAGAATTAAGGTTCAAAGCAAAAAAGAGTAATAATAACAAAAGGATAAAAATAGCATTGTTAAATTTCGTTGATGTTAGTCTAAGTTGAGTTGTTGATAACAAACTCGATTTGCTTTCAACATTCATATAAGTAGACGATTATCAAAATATTAACCCACTCAATGGCGAAAGGCACTGATGATGGCTTTGTAGCGAAAGCCGAAAATGCGCATTCTGCCTTGCTGGTCTTATCGAATTTTTTCAATAATTTTTATTCTTTGTAATTTACTTGTAAAAATTGTATCATCTTTCTTTGATTTGAAAATAATTTAAACAGAAAGTGATATTAATTTATGATCTTGAGTCAAATTAAAATAACATTCATTTACTTAAAATATTTTATGTTAACGATTTCTAATCGCAATAAAAAATGTTAGTGTTTATTTGAAAACTCAGACTATATTACTAAAACCAAATGCAAACAAAACTAGAATTTCAAAACTCCTTTTTAAGTTCAATCTTTTGAACATCTTTTGAAAGTCTCTGCACACTTTCAATAAAAACAGTAAGTGCACAAATGGTTCAAAATTATTATTTTAGGAACAAAAACAGAGAGCTTTATTGGTATTGGTACTCTGGAGTGACTCTTTGGCACCAGTACTGCACCAGTTGATTTGTACCTAAATTCAATTCACAATTAAAAATTAAAGTGTTTATTTCCAAACTCTGATTTTTTTTATTAAAAACAAATGTAAATAAAATAAGAATTTCAAATTTAGCATTTTAATTTATGTAATTTTTTAAACAAGTACCACATAGATGGGGTTTAACTAGTACACAACTAGTTCAAAATGATTATTTAGAGAATTAGTTTCGTAATACTAGTCAAAAAACAAGTAATTTTTAGAACTAGTTCGACCATTTTCTACTGGGTATGCTTGGCAGAAAACTTCGAAAACATATTTTATTGTTTGCTCCATTCCCATTTTGTTAATGTAGCAGACTACATTTAATATGAGATTTTGGTGCTTCAAATTGCATTGCACTACTGCCACCACTTTCTAAAGAAAACTGATGAAGGGGACCTGGAAAATCCCCGAAATGATCGTCTTTTCATTCCTGAAAGTGTAGAGGTTTTTGAAAGCAAAAACTCTGTGAAGTATTTGTCAGGAGAGTATCCTGATGAAGAACAATAGCAGTTTTTGAAAAAAGTACTTATTATGTTAATTCATAATAAGGAAATTGGTCTCGAACTGAATTAATAAATTTCTAATTAAGAAAGTGATATTTATTTATGATCTAGGGTCGGATTAAGGAACATTCATTTACCAAATAAAATATCAACTGAACAAACTCCTCATTCATCTATTTTATTTATTTTTATCAATTTTCATCAATACAAATAAAATTATATAATTTAGATCTAATAACATCGGATAATTTTTTCTAACATTACTTATTGTTATGTTATTACACTCAAATAAAAAAGTCTGTAAAAGTTACAGAAAAAACTGTAATATTACTGAAAAATTAACTAATATTAGGCCAGCAGACCGTTTAGCTAATTTTAGCAAAACGTGTCTGTAATTATTAGTAAAGTGAGTAGTAGAAAAAATTTGTAATGGTTACTAAAATTTAGTAAAGTTTTAGTAAACTCATATTGGAGATCGATTTGCTAAAATCAGCCAATTTTTTTACTAAAATTAATTTTTTTTACTAAAATTAATTTTTTTTACTAAAATTAATTTTTTTAATAAAATTAATTTTTTTACTAAAATTTATTTTTTTTAGTGAAATTAATGTTATAAATAAACAAAAAAAAAATAAAAATGTTTACCAATAATCAACTTAAATTTTATTTGATATTTTTTCAAAAATAAATTAAGTTTATTTGATGTGTGCACCATGCACCTCTTCGAATTCTTCGAAATACCGTATCATAAAGCAACCAATACATAACGCCTGAAAAAAAAACAATACTATTAGAATTTAGATTTTATATACAAGATATTACTTACATTCTTTATAATTTTTCATTTATGTTAATTAGGAATGCATCTTCTAAATTAATCAATACATAGCGGCGGCCCTATGCTCCTTGCAGGAGTAAAAGGAACAAATATATATATAACGCCTGCAAAAAAACAATATAATTAGAATTTAGATTTTATATTTATGTATATACAAGATATTACTTACATTTTTTATATTTTTCCGTTTATATTAATTATGTATGTCGAAGAAAAAAACCATAAAACAAAAACAAATTATAACCTCGCACATCTACTTATAAACAACGAATGGCAGAAGAAAACGAAACAAACTGAAACTGGTTTGTTTTTTTTTCTTGTTTTTTTTTTTGTAACGTTTATTTATTTACAATATTGATAACTTAAACTATAATAAATACTAGTTAATATAAATTTTTTTCATATATACATTGTCCCTTAAACGAGATCTCGAGTATTATTAATATAATTTGTAATTTGTTTTGGAAAAAGAAGATTTAGTTTTGTACATCCAAATGAAGAATATATGATTTATGTTTTTACTTTGTAATGAAAAATTTCTTAAAAACACTACTTTTGTATTGGCAAGATATAAAATAATGACTAGTAATCAGTTCAGCCACCAATAATTTTTAGTTTTTGAAATTTGATTATTAGAGAATTCTCTGTAACCAATACTAATATCATGTCTGAAATTTGTATTATTTGCTGTTTCATCGATATTAACAGCTTTTATATTGGCACGTCTATATTTATGATAAAATATAGGTGTTCCATTTTCATTTTGTATAAGCTTTAACTTATCAAGATATAAAAAAGCTTCGGGTGCTACAAATCCATTTCTCAATGTTTTGTCTATATATTCTTCATTCGTATAATACGGTGCCATTATTAAATTATTATCTTTGCAAAGAGTACATTTTACAATATAATTCCTTATTAAATTAATTATAAAATTATCTATTCTTATAACATTGGAATTATTATACAATTTTTTGTTTGAAATATATTTTTTAAAGTTGCTTTGAGGTGATCTAAATAATGATGTGCACGCCCTTAAACATTTTCTTTCAAAAATTCTTATTTTTTCCATGTATGATGGTGAAATGTTCCACCAAATAGGGCAACCATATGTTTTTTCTTCTTGTTTATTAGCGTTCGTCTTTTCTGTTAAGTCAGAGCATGAAAAATACATATAAAAAATCAGGGTTGGCAGGCAATACTGCTAAAATACCGTTATCGATTCAAAACCCTTTCAACTGACTACCGTTAACCCTAAAATACCTTTACCGAAATACCCGGAATACCGTTATCCTTAAAACACCGTTACCGAAATAACTGAAATACCGTTATCCTTAAAATACCGATACCGAAATAAATGAAATATCGATACCCTTAAAATAACGTTACCGAAGTAAATGAAATAGCATTATCCCTAAAATACCGATATGTACCGTTATTTTTAATTTTCTGCTTTTGGTAATTTCACGTGGTTATTGAGTATTTTTTGTACATTAAGTTGATAAATTGGTTATGTTTTTAATCTCGTTTTTTTTTGTAAAAAAAAATTTGCGGGATGCATCGAAATAACTGACCTTAAAATACCGTTACCGAAATAACCCAAATATCGTTATCTCTAAAATACCGTTACCGAAATAACTCAAATACCGTTATCCTTAAAATAGCGATACCGAAATAAATGAAATAGCGTTACCCTTAACCCTCTAACCGGCAAGCCCGCCTCCAGGCGGGGTATATTAAATTGACCAGAAAAGCGCCAAAGGGGTATTTTATAATAAGAAATTATGCTTTTTCAACAGAAAACAAAATTTATAAAATTTTTTGTGAAGAATTTTATTGTATACAATGCACGGTTTAGAAGCGAGAAAGTGTCAAAGATAAAATTTTGTAAAATTTCAAAAATTAAATATTTTAAAACAACCAAAAGTTTCAAAAATCTTAAAAACATATTTTAATTGACTAAAACAATTGATAGTGACCATGAAGTAAGATTGGAGCTTAATCTATTCAAAATGTTCCTTACTTTGGTCCAAGGACGCACAGGATTCCATAAGGATACCTTTATTTTTCTCAAATTTGGTAAAAAGAATATATTTGGTATAGGTAGCAAAGCTTATAAGTTTGAATAATATATATTGAAGTTTTGGTGCGATTTCGCTCAATTTCGCATTTTCCGAAAAACGAAATTCGCTACAACCTCTTAAGTAAAAGCACAAAAAATTTAATTTTTTTTTTGCAATTACATATTGGTAAGAGAAATAATTTGTGCCTAAACCTAGTAAATTTTATGCGCTAGTTTTCGAGATTCACCTTTAACTATTTTGGCCCATATCGCCTAAAGTAGGCAACGAAAAAAAATTTTGTAGAAGAACTTATTGTTTATTTTTCTTGAGGAACACATGGTATAAATTTCATTGCAAAAAAGCTTAGGCCGGTTAGAGGGTTAAAATACCGTTACCGAAATAACATAAAATATCGTTTCCCTAACGATAACCGCATTCGTTTCGGTTACCATCCATGATTAAAATTGATTAATTTTATGAATCAGTGAATAATTCATTATTACTTTAAATCAATGATTTTATATTGAATAATGTGAGGATGTGATTTATCCAAATTTCAATTGATTTAATTTTTATTCGATTGAATTGTTTGTTTAATGGTTCATTTAAAATTGAATCAGATTAAAAATCGAATTGAGGAATTATGTTTCTAAAGGTCTGTGTTGGGTGATGATAACACTTACAGAAAAAAGAAAGTTATTACGCTTCTATATAAAAACCAATAGAGTATTAGTTGCAAATTTTTAAAAATTGTTAACAACTTATTATAATTAAAACGCCTTTAAATTCTTTAAACTATTTTTTAGCTGAATGAAAACGTTCATTTATATTTGATTAATCAATTCTATTTGATAAATTTTTAAATATTTTTATTCGCACACAAGTACAACCTTTTTTATGTTATCAGTATTGTTTGTGGTAAATTAGAAAACCCAGTTTACCTAAAAAAACAAATTTTAAGCTTCCAAAATAAAAAAGATTAGTAATTTTTTTTTTGCTAATTTTAGCTAGTCGGGTTTCAAAATTTAGTAAAATTAAATTTGTAGAATTAGCTACTAAAATTAGTAAAAAATTCTGTAATTTGTAAAATGAGAATACCAAATTATTTTACTAAGAAACAACTTTATACTAAAAATTAGCATAATACTAGTATAATAAAATTGGAAACCGTTTTACTAATTTTTATACTAACTTTTTTTTTAGTGTAGGTCTAAGTTGTATAAATTTATGTGGATACAATTATATACAATTTTATATGATATCACATTGAACACACCTGATTAGATATAATTATATCAAATTATACAATATTTTATTAAAACCTTTTTTACCATGGTATAAAAATGGCGCTTCGAAACTGTTTCACATTTTTTAATAAAAAACATTATCACTGCAACGTTATTAAGCATCTGTGGTTTTTATTTCTTTTTAGATTATGACCCAAAAGTTGTGGAACAAAAAGAGCAGGCACAGCCAGCTTGTTTACCATTGAGTTATGTATTACGTTTTATTTCGGATGATGCACGAAAGGAAAGTCCCTTTATTACCGCAAATTCTGCGGGCGTTGAACTCAAACGCAAGCTGGCAATAAAACATCACAGCTATAGCATGTCTTCATCAAATCGCAGTAATACGCCTACCGGTGAGCCATTGTCAAAATAATACTAAATAATTATAATAATTTTGAAATCATGAATTAAATATTTGTTGCCAAAGCATATACGCATCATTTAACTAAATAGCCTAATTTGTGATCTTTAAATGTTTTTAGGGAGCGAAATGGATGAAGATGAAATGGTTGTTTCTGAATCAGAGGATAGCAATGATTCCTGGACAACCGAAGAATTTAGTTCTGAGTTCATAATGCGCTATGGCAGCAGGTGGGATTGGCTCTCTGCCATCTTTTTTGTTAAATGCTAAAGCTAATATATTAAAAAAAAATTATATCTGTAATTATTTTTTATGTAATTTTTGTCTGTATTGTTGTCTTGGGGGACATAAAAAAGGCATTCCGGATCTGGCAGCAATGGCACCCCAGGCAATGAAAAACCATTTGCATGTCCTGTTCCGGGATGTAAAAAACGATATAAGAATGTAAATGGCATTAAATATCATTCGAAAAATGGTCATAAAAAAGATGGAAAGTAAGTAAAATAGCACATTATTTTGAAATTGTAATTTAGAAAAAATACAAATTAGGTTAGGAAACTTTTTGATATTCGGCATTAATACATTAGATGTCGTCACTCCTTGTAGTAAACGTGTCTTGTAAACCTAACAAGTCTAGTAAATTTTGACCTTTGCAGCAGTACGAACAATTTTAATTTTTAATCAATTCAATTTGTTTGATAATTAAAAAACGTCAATCAAAGAAGAAAAGAATTTTAACAATTCAAATAAAACAACACAATCTTAAACTTGAAACCCACTCAGAGAGAATTTTACTGGACGAGTTTTAATGAAATTTTTCATTAAGCTAATGAAGTTTTCTTGAAAATGAAAAATTTCTTAAATTTGATTAAAAAGCTTCATATATTTTATGATCGGGTTTTAATGAAACTTTTTCATTGAGTGAAACTTCATTGGTTTTATGCAAAAATTCAATAATATTATGCAGATAATTTTCTCAGTGCAAGCGCTCTTTGCACTTTAGTTATTCAATGTATTTTTCTCAACAAATTTTGACAGTTTGTGTACTCAATAACAGAAATTCTGTTGGAGCGATCAACTTGATTAAAATTTTTATTTAAAGATAACACGGTGTTATAAAATAGAAAAAATTTAATACATTAAGATCTTTTTTTATGCGGTATATGCGTTCCAAGAAAAACCGCATTAAAAATTCTTCACTTCATACAAAAATGGGAGATGCATTCCGATTATATCAAAAAACTGCATAACTCGCAATAATGGCGTACAATCGAAGTAAAACCGCATAAAAAAGTTTACAGAATAAAAAAAAACAATTAAAATATAATTTTTGAAAAAAATCGACGGTTAAAGATAAATTTAGACGTTAGAAAAAACTATTGAAAAAATTTCTAGGAATTTGTTTTTATGACAGATTTAAATATAAAAGCTGAACATCTATCTCTTAACATCCCAGCAAAAATGTGGAAGCAGTAAAAACGTTTACTGCTTCCTTACTGCTACTTTTACTGCTTCAAAAATGTATAGCTTCGTAAACAGTACAAATGAAAGGCCTAAGTTGATTAATTGTTTACATCGCTTTTTGCTGCGCCTTTTAAAAAGGTATGAAATGAGCAATACATTTTGATTGCTTAAATATTTTTGCGGTTCTTTTATCAAAGTTTTTTAAAAGAAAAAAGTTATTTTAATGAAAATAAAAAGTTTTACTGAAAATAAGAGTCATTTTCTCTTCATGGAAAAATAAGGAATAATGTGCTTTTGAGAAGGCATGATTTTAAATAGTTGAAAAGCTTTATAATATGCACTTCCGAGAAGGCATTAATTATCGACATTTTAAAAGAAAAACAGGAGCACTAATTAAAAGCGGTGAATTCATGCCTTTTCGGATCTTGAAACAAGTGCTTTCACGCGAGCTATCTCGGACAAAAATCAGGCAGGATATCATCAATAATGCAATCGCTTCACTGCTCAACTTTCCCTGACAAAACTGCTTCCGAGCAAGCAGTAATTTCTGCTGGGATCTGTTAAAATTAAAAACCCGAGTAAAAACACGTTTGTATATAATAATGATATATAATTTTATATACCCATATTTGTTTTTGTACGCCATTGTACACTCAACCAAAAAAGTCTGTAATGGCTACTGAAAATTTTGCTGTTATTACTGGAAATTTAACTGTTTTGAGGCCAGCGGTATTTTTTTGCTAGCAACACATGTCTGCTGATCTGTAGTACAATAAAATTAGTAGAAAAAATTAGTAGCCGCTACTAAATTTTAGTAAAATTTATGTAAAATGCAATTCAAAATCGATTTGCTAAAATCAGTTAGTATAAATAATTAGTTGCAGCTACTAAATTTCAGTGAATTGCTGTAAACTGAAATTTAAAATCAATCTGCTGAAATTAGCAAAAAATTGTACTAAAAAATAAAAAAACTGTAAAATCTAAAAAAAAAAAATGTTTTTTCTTTCGGTTGTAACAAGCGTATAATTACTTCATCGTACTTGAAATTTGGAGTCAAAATTGTAAACGGTTCTCCAGTTATTGCCGTTTTATGCATTGGAGATGCTTTAAAATTTTCTGGGTGTTATTTCTAAACTAAGAATATATCAATAGTAACAAATATAAACTAATCAAGAATTGTAAAAAATCAAAAAAAATATATTTTCAAATTAGTATATTTTTCTGCTAAATTTAGCACTCGGTTTTGAAAAATTAGTAAAATGTTTTTCTGAAATCAGCATCGAAAATTAGTATAAAAATCCGTAATTTGTAATAAGAGAATAGAAAAAATGATTACTAAAAATAAAAATTGTACTCATAATCAGTATAAAAACAGTAAAGTGCGATTGGAAACGGTTTACAAATTTTTTTACAAACTTTTTTATCTGAGTGTATATAACCGGGCATAATTACACGAGTATATACGTTCCCACGGCACTCGGTTCTTCGTACCGGAACGACTCAGAGCCCAACAAGCACCGACCAAGGAATGCCAACTCAACAAACCCACAATACGTATGTATGCCCTCTTCTTTTTTCTAACCTGGAGCAACTTTATCCGTCGAACTTGCTCCATATCCTTTTGGTCCGTGCCGGAATCGAACAAAATCCAGGACCATGGTTCTGCTCGGTTTTCCAGGACCGGTTACACTGGCGGAACATCAGTCAGGTGTAACATCTGCAATCAGTGGGTTCACCTCAGGAAGGACAGCAGTAGAAACTGCAGTGGGTTAAGACTGGGATGGAAATTACGTGGCCCCATGCTATATAGGCTAGCGTAACAGCTCATCGTCATCGGAGTTGTCAACGTCGGCGACATCGTCGGCCTTGACATCATCGGTCACGATGACCCCGATCTCGTCCCAACAGCAACAACCACAGCAACAACAACAGCTACAGCACCAACAGCAGACACCACAACTAACACAACATGTGGCTGTCCCCCGACCTGAGGTGATAACCCTTATGCAGTTTAACTGCAACGGATCCAAGATAAGATCACGGAGATAACCCGATTTATGCAGCTCCACAAAGTCATGGCCGCACACGGAGCGGAGGCGGGGGCCTCGCATTCATTATCGACAACACTGTGCAGTACAGAATGATCTCGCCTGACCCAAACGTACGTGAGTTATACATGGAACATCAAGGTATAGCAGTAAGGTCAGGAGCTGCCGAGATCGAATTGAACAATGTGTATATTCCGCTAGTGGCCAGCTGCCCCGCAGGATATCACCCGGACATCAGATTCCTTCTGGTGGGTGATAACCGCATGGTAATGGGCGACTTTAACGCACACCATGAGCTCTGGCACTCCAATCTGGGGGAAGACCAGAGAGGGATAGCCCTGGCGGAACAGGTCGATGACTCCACATTCTGCACACTGAATAAGGACACCCCCACAAGAATTGTAGGAAGTTGCACTTGCTCGCCAGACATAACAATTTCGAGTGCAGGTCTGATAAATTACGCCTCCTGGCGGCCGATTATATCGTTGGCCTCAGACCACCTTCCTATACTTATCGCGCTCGATAGACCAAGTGACTTCATCGTCTCTGAACGCCGCACGTACATTAACCACAGAAAAGCTAATTGGTTAGCGTTCAGAGAGTTCACCAACCGTAGATTCAGTGACCTACCCACCCCACCCGATGTGCGCTCCGCGGAAAGAAAGTTCCGTGAATTCGTCAACGCAGCGGCTGCTCGCTTCATTCCAGCTCGCTTCATTCCAACATCAGACCAAATTTCCCAGCCGAAGCGGCAGAACTCGCAGATGAGCGGGACGAGCTTCGTTCGACCAACCCCAGCGACCCCAGATCAGCGAACTCAACCAGGAAATCAGCAAGTTGGTCAACGAGCACAAGCGGAACAAATGGGTAGATCATCTGAAAACATGCAACCTCAGCACCGGAGCCAGCAAGCTATGGTCTACGGTCAAAGCTCTCTCGAACCCGTCCAAAAGGGACGATAGGGTATCGATCTCATTTGCCGATACCGGACCCGAAGAGGTGCGCGAGCTTTTTTAGCCGGGAGTTTATTGAGCACCCCGGGAGAGACAAAGCGAAAAGGAGTGTCGTGAGGAAAATGCACGAACTTCGAATCAATGACGAGCCATTAGCTTTTACGTCAACAGAGGTTGCCGAAGCCATCAAAAGAGCAAAACCATCTAGAGCTCTAGGACCCGACGGAATTTCCATGCTGATGATCAAACAACTGGAGATGCCAGGAGTAGAGTACCTGACAAAGGTCTTTAACCTTTCCCTATCCACCCTAATTGTGCCCGAGGTTTGGAAAATGGGCAACGCGGTGCCACTTTTGAAGCCAGGAAAGGATGCGAACCAGGGAGCATCGTACAGACCAATCTCCCTACTGTCACCGGTCGCTAAGACACTTGAGGCTCTACTCCTCCCCAGTCTCACACAGCATTTTCAGCACCAGCATGGATTCCGGAAGTATCACAGTACGACAACAGCTTTAACCGCCATTGCCACACAGATAACCAGCGGTCTAAATCAGAGCCGCCCTTGCGAAAGGACGGTTCTAGTGGCGCTTGACCTATCGAAGGCATTTGATACGGTCAGCCACGCGATCCTCTTCAGAGACATCGCCGAATCCAGTCTCCCAAATGGTACGAAGAGGTGGATAGCGAATTATCTGTGTGGTCGCCAGTCGTTTGTGGAATTTCGTAACAGAAGATCCAAACCTCGTAGAATTAAACAAGGAGTTCCTCAGGGTGGAGTTCTCTCCCCGATATTCTTTAATTTCTACGTTTCTAAACTCCCGGCACCACCAGAAGGGGTGGAATTGATTTCATATGCCGACGACTGTATGATACTGCCGACGGGTCACGACATTGATGGATTATGCGGTAGGTTGAACAGTTATCTTCATGATCTTACGAATTTCTTCACTGGAAGGAATATGCAGCTCTCCCCTGCAAAATCCTCGGCGACTCTTTTTACCACTAGGACGAAAGAAGTAAGGCTGGAACTGAATGTAGTAGTCGATGGCGTGCGAATTCCGACACTAAACCACCCCAAAATTCTTTGGGTTACATTCGACAGCCTATTCATGTCCTCAGCGCAGACCACTGCAATTTGCAACAAGATGCAGAGTAGGAACAAAGTCCTCAAGTCGCTAGCCGGCAGCTCTTGGGGTACAGACAAACAAACCTTGTTGGCAACGTACAAAACAATTGGTCGGTCAGTGGTTAATTATGCTGCGCCAGTGTGGTCGCCTAGAGTCAGCGATACCCAGTGGAGAAAGCTCCAAACCTGCCAAAATTCTGCCCTCAGGACAATTACTGGATGCGAGGAAACGAAGGTCCTAACAGTAAAGGAACACTGCCAAATGCTGTCGAAGCAGTTCCTGCTGGGATGTCATCGGAGGAACCACCCGGATCACCATCTGACGGAGGTGGATACCCCCCCCCCCCACGAGGCATGTCAGAAAGGACCTTCGTATCTTTGAGGGTACGGTCCAGCGTTACATGAAAGATCCGCTGGACGAAGCATCCTATAGGGCAGGTATAAACGATATTCATCGGGACACGTAAGTGACGGCATCAATTCTTACCAGATGAATATCGTTCTTGGGGCTCATCCCCCACCTATTGCGGAGAACGAGGAGAGGACTCTCCCACGATCTACAAGAGTTCTCCTCGCGCAATTGCGTTCGGGATGGTGTTCACGCCTTAATTCATATTGGTCTCGGATCGAGCCCACCATCCCGAATACATGTCCCGCATGCCAGAGAGGTCCCCACGACGCAAACCACCTCTTTGGCTGCACGGCAAACCCGACTCACCTAGATCCCACTTCAGTATGGACCCACCCGGTTGAGGCGACCCGGTTCCTGGGTCTGGATCTAGCTGAGTCAGCAGAACAGGAAGAAGAAGAACATTCATTATATTGATATATATGCTTACATATTTTATTGTAGGAGGCGTTGCTACAACAACAACACGAGTCTATATATAATTTTTTCTTTCTCAACAAAATTTGATATGATGTCATATTTAGTTGCATCTTACTACATATCGATCAATATATAACTGTATACTGAATTTACAATTAGATAAGGTTAATCCAATTATATATGACGATATATATATACCTATTTAGTACATAATCCAAAATAATATATATTTTTATATGATGTCATATTTTAAAAACAAATACATTTCGTTTTGGATAAAATTATAAATTACCCCATTCCGAGTCACACTACAGCATTTCCAATTGTATTTCAGAAATTATCATTTTATTTCAGAAGTAATCGATTGTATTTTATTTCAGAAGTAATCAATTGATAAATCTGAACATTTGATTATTTCTGAAATACAATTGATAATTTCTGAAATACAATTGATAATTTTTGAAATACAATTGATAATTTCAGAAATACAATCGATAATTTCAAAAATACATTTGATAATTTCTGAAATACAATTGACGATTTCTGAAATACAATTGATAATTTCTGAAATACAATTGATAAATCGGAAATACAATTGAGTAGCTGAGATGCAAAACTTGTTCGTTACACATTAACCAAAATTTGGGAAAAAGCAAAGAACTGGTTGCGGCTTACTAAATTAACCAAATTAATTAAATGCTTTTAATTCTTAAGCACCGTAAGTTGTTTGAGTTTCACGTGAAAAAACTGTTATACTCCATATAAAAAAAATAATTTCTCACGACAATGAATTTCACGTGAAAATTGTGTAGACTTTGTTTTCACAAAAATTTAATATACAAGACTTATTTTTCTTGGGAAAAAGTGACATTTTCTGTTTATTGTGATTGTGTCTTTGTTATAAAATTAAAAAGTTGTTAATTTTTATAAATTAAATTGAATTTGAGGCATTTAAAGTTCGAGTGAAATTTTTCCACGTGAAAAACAACTTGCGGTGCTTTAATTAAAGACTCATTCTTGATTAAAAACTCAACAGTTGAAAAATCGAAACTTACTGAAATATAGAAAAATAATGTATTAAAATTTGGAACGAACCAATTTTCGAAACAAACGAGTTTTGCTACATTCCATATGGGATCGAAATAGTTTTGTGGCACACTATAACCCACCAGTAAAATTAATCATTCAACTTCACTATATTTTAAAAATTATATTTATTTATTAAAATTATGGAAACTCATAGAAAAGGAATTAAAAGCTTATATTAAAAATTTTAAGGAACAAATATGATTTTTGAAACAGATAAAGAAAATTTAATTTTCAGTGTACTCCTCATTTTTGTCCAAGACCGAAACATAAAATTGCAAGTCATTATTATGTTTTCAATTTTCTTCAAAGTTGTACCACATTAATGGGAAGTAGTTCTTGAATAAAGTCATTGATTTTCTTTCCTCGTTTCAAGAATGGTTTAGGGTTCAAAGAATTGGTTCTGTAATTAATCTCTCCTTGCCGAGTCATCCTTCATTTTCCTATTTTTTCTATAATCATTCGCTTTGAAGGTTGAAATTGGAAATTTAGGTGACCTGGTGCTTTCAGCACAGGAGTTGCAGCAGTTTTGCAGTCATATATAGGAACCTCGCTCCTAACTTTTCGTAATGTACACCATATCACCGTTCTCGGTGAGTTTGTTTAATTTACATAACGAATTATTATAAGAACACTATGCGACAGTCAAAATCGGTCAAAAACAAGTTACACGTGTCCGCCGGGTTTCGCTGGGTCACCCCTAGGAATCGAGATATATCTTTTTTTTGACATAACTCGAGAACCACTAGTCCGATTTTGCTCAAACAATTTTAAAAAAATTAAAAATTACAATTCCTTTAATCTGTTCATATAACGTTTTTCTATATACTCAACAGTTTTGCCGGTAAAAATAAATGTTTGTTACCGCTACCATAAAAATCAATAACCTTTTGTTTATTACTTTTTTTTTAATATTTTAGGCAAAAAATATTTGTTTCTTCATACATTTATTTTTACCGGTAAAACTGTTGAGTATATAGAAAAACGTTATATGAACATATTAAAGGAATTGTAATTTTTAATTTTTTTAAAATCGTACTAGTGGATCTCGAGTTATGTCAAAAAAAGACCACCAAAGGTCAAATCGATATATCTCGATTCCTAGGGTTGACCCAGCGAAACGCCGGGACACGTATAACTTCTTTTTTACCGATATAACTTTCCCCGGTAGTTTGAACCCTTCCCGATCACTGACCCCTACCATTTGTCTCACAGTGTTATTAACAAAATTTGTATTTTAGAGTTAACAAGAAACAAAACAAAAATAAAAAGGCTTTGTTTTTTACAAATAATCGCCCTTACTATCTAAATTTTTCAAATGTAGGGTAGAGGGGGATCCTTCGCCACTTTTTTTTCAAAGCTCTGTCATTTCTTAACCCCTAATTATTTTTCAAAAATTTCTTTCAAATTGAAGATCTACATATCTTGGCTTTAATTTCTATGATTTTTATTCTAACTATTTGCATATTTTCTATTACTTTTTTAATGATTTTCAAAGTAACCCAAATCGGCGTAACTGCCCCAAACCTGGGGGATATTCGCCAAAAGAGCTAGATACAATTTCAACAAAAAATATTGATACGTCAAAGTCAATGTTTTAATGACTGAAATAAATAATTTAGAATAAGTTTTGTAAGGTATATTATTCTTTTTGATCAATAAATCTCCACTACATTAAAAACAATTATTTAAATTTGGAATATAATGATTATTCAAAATTACAAAAAACTGAATAATTAATATAATTTTAAGAATGAACACGATTGTTCTATTTTACCATTAAACATATTTTAAACATATAGAAAAGTCTTATAGAGCATTTTAGGCAGGGATGCACCAACTCTTCGTAGCTCCAGAGGCCATCTGGTGATTGTGCCCCAGAGACAGGCACTAACATAAAATTAATATTTTTTCACACTTTTTAAGCATTTATTAAAATCAAATTATTATTTTCTGAAAGCTTAGGATCATAGGTCTAACATAATGAAAAATTATTTTTTTATTACACTATTTGAGGAAGTTATTGCAAAATGTAGTTGCTTTCAATTATTTTTTTGGCACGTCAAAAAACCCAAAAACACTTCTATCTGCGACCACATGTGATATAAATTCGTCAAAGTGGATGTCAAGGAAAGGTAATTGAAAAATGCACAAAATATATTTTTTCCAATTTTTTATTTCCCTTAACATCGGAGAAAAATGGGATTAGTGTATGTGCCCCAATGGCGAAGGATCCCCCCTCTACCCTATAATTTAGGTAAAGTCGACTTTAGTTAAAATATTGGGTGGCAGTATACCTTGACTTGGTTTATTTTTGGAGCATTCTGATTGGTTAATTTATTTTCAACCAATCAAATTATTTGAAAATATAAATATTTTTGTAAGGTTTTCATACACAAAATGAACAAAACCGTTTGATTAAAAATAAAGTCGACTTAAAATACTCCTTTATATTAAGGGTCAATAATTTTATAAGTAACGTTTTCATTAATAAATGTGAAAAGAAAAGACTAATGGTTAACGGTGGTATCTAAATTTGGTTATCCGACATCTAAATTTGGTTCACAAAAAAAAAAAAAAAAAAAAAAATTGATGGTCATGCAACTTCTCTTGAAGAAAACAACAACAAGCTAAAATTAGCAAAGTACCCAAAAAAAAAAAAGTGTAAGCTGAATACGCATTAAAGGTTTTATGGTAGGGCAAACATTTCCTAAAATGGTATCCAAATTAGCCGCAGTCAATCCGCACCATAACTAGATCTTCGTTTATTCGAGAAAGTTTTTATAATAAAAACCTGGCATTGCAAAAAAGAAACCGATGTAAAGAACATTATATTAAATTACTACAATCATGTAAAAGATATCATGATAAAAGATATATTGAGCAATATTTCTAACAATAGGAGATTTACTATAATCTTAGATGAATGGACAAGAATATCACAAAAGAGATATTTGAACATATGTATAAACGGAAATAATTCATTTTATAACCTGGGCTTGGTTTATATATCAGGAAGATGTAATGCTGATAAAATAAGAAGAATTGTAGAAATAAGACTAGAAGAGTTTTAATTGTCTTTGGAAAATAACATTGTGGCCACCATATCTAATGGGCCAATTGTGATGAAACGGTTAGTTTCCGACAGTCCAGTAGTAGGTGCTTTCTGCTGGAATCATGCAATTCATTTGGCAGTGCTGCGATTAATTTATGTGAAATCAAATGTTCAACATTCTGATATTTTTTACTTTGCATTCTCACTACACAGACTGCATTTATACTGAAATAGTGTTTTTTTTTAACAAAAATTATATATAAAGGTGGTTTTCATTAACAATTTTGTTCAAAAACATTTCCCGGGATTTCCGGGAATCAAATTTTTTCATTCTCGTTTCCCGGGAAATAAAAAAGTCCGGGAAATCCCAAACCCTGGTAGTGATCGATATGATTATATATGATTTGATACTAAGTTTTATAACACTGTATGTGTCGTTGTACTAAAAATATATTTTAATTTTATATAACTTTCTATATAATCCCATACAAATTAATATATAGTTCAACATCAAATTTAGTTATCTGCAAATTCAGATTATTCCATAGCCAAATAATTTTCACGTGATGTTTTTGCATGTAAAATCATATTAAAAAATGATGCGTACGATTTAGAAGACAAAAGTATTCAAATAAATTTTTATTTTATGTTTTAAAATTTGGGTCTTCAAAATTGTTAAAACCATAGACATTTCAATTTAATAGCTGGTATGCATAAAAAGTATTATATCTAATTTGATATAATTAGACACATGTAGATGACCCATTTTTCGGATCAAGTTGTATGTCGTTGTATATGGGGATTTATCAAAAATGATATAATTATGTATGACACCATATTAAGTTTTTTACCCGGGTTATTATTAATAGTTTCAAAATCAAGGTTATTTCGAAACTTTGTGTTTATTAAAATATGGTGTGAAAAATTTTTTTCGACAGTAGCTGAACTATGTGGTAATGTCAGTGAATTTTGATCAAAATAAATTAGTTATTCAAAATATTTTTCAATCATTCCATTTTTGTATTTGGATTCTTTATCCCAAAATTCAACTATATCCATGTCAGTGTTTAATTCTGTAATGTTAGAAAATCTTAATAATTTCCATTGGGTTAAAATTTTTTCCTTATTACCGCTTGTTAAGTTTGGTAAAGATGACAATAAAGGCTCCAAAGTTATTTCTAAATTATTTAAAACTTGATTTGATGTTATTCTGGCAAGATGTTTTAATTTTAAATCTTTTCTCGAAAATTCATAGCATTTTGAGATTTTTTTAAAGTTCTATATAAAAAGATTGTATATTTTTTAATTTCATATTTTGGACAAGTTACTTTCATTCAAACATAGTTCAGCTTTACGGCCAATAAATATATTTTCTACATTTAATTAATTACATCAATTAATTTCACCAAATAAATTAACCGTTTTTAATGAAATTAAACTTTTAACGTAATTACTTTTGGTAAAATTGCTCAAAACTAATTTGAAATTTAATTTCAATTTGCCATAAACATATGGAATACGCATTTTTTCCGATTGAAATTCTTTATTTAAGTTATTTATTATATTAAGAATATATGAGAGAAATAAAAAATAATCATTAAAGCTAGTATCGCCCACTAGTTAACAAGCTTTTATCGTTTACTTTGAAGTCGAACGATATAAAATATAAATGCAAAGCAGGCCACTGCTCAGTTATACGATTGATTATATTACATAGTACCAGTAACCGCGTACCAGAAATACCTAATATTTTTTCGTGGCTCTACACTGAAATAATCTTGAAATTCTTTAAATTTAAGAATACGTTGCGAACTATGCGCAAAAATGTTATAAATGTTCCTACAAAGAATTTCAATTTGTACGGGAAGCTTCCCAGTCAGAAAAATACAAACGGAAAAGCGGTGGCAAAGCACTTTAACAGGTGGTACAAGTACTGGCAAAAAGTGCTTTCCCATTCCCAAAATGATAACATCATTAGACAAAAGGACCGGCTGTTCAAAAAGCCCCGGAAAAGCACTGGAGGAACAAAATTTTTAAACGTTGGCAAAACGCTGGCAAAACCAATAAATAGGTGGCCTGGAAATATATTTTCCAAAATAAAATTTAAAAAAAGTTCATATATATTTTTTTTGATCCTGCCGTGATTTGAACCCAGGGCTTCAGATTGGCAGACGATTGCTCTACCCACTGAGCTAACGAGACATATAATATTTGATAGCTAAACACATAAATAAGTGATAATCGCTGGACAACTACTGGCTGTGCGAAAAAGCTAGCACTGGCAAACAGTTTTTTGGAACTAATATGCCAGCGTTGGGTGAGCAAAAAAAAAGTTGGTCTTAAAGGAGCTTTTTCACAAACATAAAAATTGATTTTATAGAACAAAAAAATTTTAAACTAAAAAAAATCCAAAAAAAATTTTTTGCTTGCAACCGGATTTGAACTCGGAACCTCCTGACTACAAACCTTTTTTAACGAAGCGTCAGCATTTTTATAAAATCATTGCTCTACCAGTGAATTGGTTTTTGTACCACTGGTAGCATTGGCTAGGTAGCACTGGATAACCACTGGTTGCAAACCTTGGCATATCACTCTTAGACCATTCTTTGCCAGTGGTTTTTTTTATAAACCACCGACATTTTTGTAAAACAAATGCTGGAAAAACGCTTTTTGCAAGCGCTGGCAAAGCGTCCCAAATGAGTGGTCTCCCAGTCATTTATTTTCAACACCATGGTTACCCAGTGGTATGCCAGTGCTTGATTATTTGTACCACTGGCGATTTCTGATTGGGTTCTTACAAGCATAAGCAGAATATAAATCTAAAAACACAGAAAAAAAATTTATATACTTCATTGCCAAAAAAGTTACCAAAATGAAAAAAAGTTTACATCTCCACATTGGAAAAAAAACCATTTTTGGTTATACATAACCAAAACGGCAACACTGTTCATGTTTATGATCATGCACGAACATATATTAAACCTGGGTCGAATTACGGCATTCGTGAACGAGCGAAATTGTTCGAAGTCCGTTTTTTTAATATGTAAATACTTAAAAACTAACAATATGTGCGTTCCCGTACGTTACCGCGGGTACCCGCGGGAACCCAAAACAGCCCGAACAAAAACAATTTACACGAAATTTTAAGTACGGGAACGCCTTTGGGCTAGTTTGGGTAACTGCGGTAAAGTACGCCTAAGAAAATAGCTATTTGTCGAAAAACTTTTTTGTGAGGAGACCTACAAATCTGCTTTATTTCAGCCTTTTGCGGATCTTTAAAAACAATTTTTTTTTACACACATATAAACCAAACTTCAAGCTTTTCATTTGTAAAAGAATTACTTCTAAAAACATGGCTAATACACAAAATAAAGACTTAATTTAGGTGTTCCACAAAAAATTTTTGAAAACAAATAGCTATTTTTTTAGGCTCACCAACGATATATTAATTTTATATCCAATCTAGGGCCGATTTGTAGAATCCCTGGCTCAAAAAACTTCATCCAAATGCTTATTTTCCGAAATAAAACATTAATTTCGAACGAAAAATTTCGATCACGAATGCCGTAATTCGACCCCTGTATGAATCCATATATGTAGATTTTTAGCCGGGGTATTATTTTTTGTATGAGTAAAAGTGTTATTTTGTGTTAAAAATAAATGAATATTGTTTTTTTTTTAATTTTTTATTCTATAGATTTTTTTACGCGATTTTACCCAGCAAAATATTGGTAATGACACCTCATTGCCTGTTGCATTATTTTGTAATATAAAATAATGACTTCCTAATAACGGCCTATTGTAGTCATTGCTTTTAAATATAAAATAATGACTTACTCGCAATAGTTTAAATAAGTACTTTTTACAAGGTTAAATTTTATACATTTATATTTATTACATGTAAATATGTTTTGTGTTAAAATTTTTATGAAGAGTACTGAAATTACACAAAAACTTTAATTTTTCTGAATGTATTTCCTGAAGCTAATAGTATTTGTGTAACTCCTTATTTTTAAGAATCAAGTAAGCAGTCGGATAACCACTTATAATTTAACTTTTAGTAAGCATGTTTGTAACCACTTATTATTCAGAATCTCATAACTACTTACTTCTCATTTTTTCGTAAGCAAGCGGGTAAGCGTGACTACCCTACGGCGAATGAGGAGTCAATTGCCCTCCAAGGACCTATCCCGTGACCGGTCAGCCGAAGGTATTTTCTGATTCGTTACTTTCACTGTTGCTTTTAAAAAAGTTGACCAATACTGAAATAAAAAATAAAATTCGCGGCATATTTTTTAAAATATTTTTTTATTTATTTTACTCTTTGATTTATTTTGAACTTTATTTTTTTACGATTTGCTTATTTTAGCTCTTATTTTAAATTTTTATAATTTTTTGCTTAAAAATTTTTAGTTTTGTATTTTCAACGTTTTTAGTGCTAAAGCTGTTTTAGTTTTAACAATTGGTATTTCATTTAATTTTCTTTTTAACTTAAGGGCAATTTTTAAAATTTTTATTTATATTATCAGAGTTTTTGTGGTAATTTTCTAATTTTTAATTGATTTTTGAATTTAATTATGGCCAACGCAAAAAACGAGTCAACTGCCATTAGAGGACCTATCCCGTGACTGGTCAATCGGGGGCATACTGAAGGCACTTCCAATATATTTGTGTGTGTCATAGTGTTGTTTTCTTTTCTAAAAAAAAAAAAAAATATATAACTTTACCATCAGCCAGCCATCACGCATAACCAACATTAGCTCAAACGGTAAAGCGTTTGCCTTACATGCAGGAGGTTGTGTTATCGAGCCCTGAAAGTTGAAAAGCTATTTTTAGACACACCACCTTACTGTCACAAGGTGACTAAACTGTGGCAATTGGTCATTTCCAATGACAACGCAATGTTAAAGTGATATGTCTCTTTCAAACAAAAAGACCGATCAACGACCGGTCTCCGCCCCTTTGGTACTTATCCTGCGTGTCATCTGGGACCGGTCCCTTTCCCCGTAATTAAATAACACAACTTCCGCTGGCACACATATTGGCAAGAAAATAAAAGTGATATTAAATACAAATAGTGTTTTTGGATTGTATAATTTATTCGAAAATAAAATTAACAATATTTACATTAATTTGTTTTTATTCAATTAATAACAAAGTGATTGTAATTTTAGCAGCATGTTTTGCAGATTTCAACTGACCCACTTTCATTTCTATTAACCGAAATTTCTTCTAAATTTTTGGAATGTTAACTGAATTTTTTACCTGCCCGAGTAAAAAAAAATTGATCTCGCGCAATATCTGATTATATCCAATTTGATATTGTTTAAGATCTGCTGTAATATCTAGCTGATACAATTAGATCTCAAAATTGGGTGTATCCAATTATATCGTATTAGATCCCATTGGGGATAAACTAATATCAAGTTATATCTCAAAATTGGGAGGTCCAATGATATCTTTGGGGATAAACCTAGATCTAATTTGATCCGAAAAATGGCGGATCCAGCTATATCTTTGCGGATAAACTTAGATCTAATTTGATCCGAAAAATGGAGGATCGAATTGGATCTAGCTATATATTTGGGGATAAACTTAAATCTAATTTGATCTCAATTTTGGCAGATCGAATTAGATCCAGCAATATATTTGTGGATAAACTTAGATCTAATTTGATCCGAAAAATGGCAGATTGAATTAGATACAGCAATATACATATTTGGGGATAAAATTACCCCCCGTTTCCACATGCAAGTGCAAGTTCGAAAAACTCAATACACTCACACTTTTTCACTAATACTATCACACTTATACGACTTGCGGCTCAACTTGCAAGTAAATTTTGAAGACAGTGGATTTTTGATACTTGCGGCAAGTGAAATGACAGAATAAAGAAAACAGTGTTGCCTAGTATTGTTTTCTATTATTTTACTAGTATTTGGTATAATAAAAGTTGTAATGCAACTGATTTTGTATTTATTTGTAAAAAAAAAAAGTAAAAAAGAACACAATGGCATATCTTACTGGTAATTTAAAATATCATTTTTTAAAATTAAAAAAAAAAAAAATTGTTAAGAACAAATTTTTTCCCAGCTTTGTTACAGAGAACGGTTTGAGTGCCTTATTTTATGCTTTTGAATGCAATCACAAAAAATGTGCATATTGTTGTCAATACATATCATTTCAGTAAAGCAATACAGACACAATTGAAAAAAGTGAGTATGACGAAAACCATGCATTGCACTGCATGTCTTCTGTTAATCTTACCTAATGTAATCTGTTAATCTTACTCCATTTCCAATTGTATCAATTGTTTTTAAAATTTATCAATTGTGTTTCAGAAATAATCAATTGTATCAATGAGTGTTATTTCTGTTCGGTTTTAAGATCAAATATCTCTCTATATAAAAGAATAACGTGACTGACTGAATGACTGACTGACTGACTCAACATCGCCCAGCCCAAACCGCTGAAGCTAGGAAGTTGAAATTTGGTATGTAGGTTCCTCTTTCGGCGTAGACGTCCGCTAAGACGGGATTTTTGGAAATTCCTACCGGAACGGGCAAAAAGGGGAAAAGTCTCCCCCTTGGCGGCCTGCCAAAACCCCTTTGGCTAGAAAGCTGAAATTTAAGATATGTGTTCCTTGGAGTATGGGCTAACTTTTCTGGAAAGTACTTTCTGGAATTTTGGACAGGGACGTTGTAAAAATGGGGGTTAAAAAGGGGAAAAAGGCCCCCCTTGACGGCCTGCCAAACCGCTGGAGGTAGGAAGTTGAAATTTGGTATAAAGGTTCCTCCACTATCGTAGACATCCACCAAGACGGGAGTTTTGGAAATTTTTACAGGGACGGGCAAAAAGGGGAAAAAGTCTCCCCCTTGACGGCCTGCTCAAACTGCTGGAGCTATGAAGTTGAAATTTGGTATGTAGATTCCTCGACCGGTGTAGACGTCCGTTGAGACGGCATTTTTGGAAATTCTTATCGGGAGGGGCAAAAAGGGGACAAAAAAAGTACCTTTTCCCAAAAAAAGTACCTTTTCCCAAAAAAAGAACCTTTTTCCCAAAAAAGTACCTTTATCCAAAAAAAAGTACATTTTTCCAAAAAATTACCTTTTTCCAAAAAAAGTGCCTTTTTCCAAAAAAATACCTTTTTCCAAAAAAATACCTTTTTCCAAAAAAAGTACCTTTTTCCAAAAAAAGTACCTTTTTCCAAAAAAAGTGCCTTTTTCCAAAAAAAGTGCCTTTTTCCCAAAAAAATACCTTTTTCAAAAAAAGTACCTTTTCAAAAAAAAAGTACCTTTTTCTCAAAAAATGTTCCTTTTCCCAAAAAACATACATTTTTTCAAAAAAATACCTTTTTCAAAAAAAGTACCTTTTCTAAAAAAAGTACCTTTTCCCAAAAAAAAGACATTTTTCTAAAAAAAATTTTCCTTTTCCAAAAGAAGTACCTTTTCCAAAAAAAGTGCCTTTTTCCAAAAAACATACATTTTTCCAAAAAAAAACACCTTTTTAAAAAAAAATACCTTTTCCAAAATAAGTACATTGTAAGTACTATAGTAAGTAAGTAAGTAAGTAAGTAATAAGTACATACAAAATAAGTACTTTGTAAAAACAAAGTATCTTTTTCCAAAAATTTCGTTTTTCCAAAAAGTACCATTTAAAATAATATATAATTTCAAAAAAACTACTTTTTTTCCTCCCCCCACGGATATCTCCACTAAAACAAAGTTTCTTGATATTCGGCATAGACGTGCGCTAAGACGGGATTTTTGGAAATTCCTACCGGAACGGGCAAAAAGGGGAAAAGTCTCCCCATAAACAGTCTCACAAATTGGAAAAGTGCCTGCCCAAACCACTGGAGGTAAGAAGTTGAAATTTGGTATAAAGGTTCCTCCACTGTAGTAGACATCGACTAAGTTTGTATTTTTGGAATTCCCTACAGGATATCCCAAAAGGAAACTCGGTATGTGAGTTCCTCCTTCTGTGTAGGCGTCCGCTTAGACGGAATTTTTGAAATTCCTATCGGGAGGGGAAATAAGGTAAAAGTCTCCTCCTGACGGCTTGCCCAATCCCTTTTGGCCAACCTAAAATTTTAAATATGTATTCCTTGGAGTAGGACTAACTCACCGGCAACGTAATTTTTCTATTTTGGAACAGGAACATAGTAAAACTGGTGGTTGAAAGGGAAAAATGTCCCCACTAACGGCCTGCCCAAACCGCTTAGGCAATGCAGTTGAAATTTGGTATGAATGTTCCTCATCCATCGCAGATAGCCGCGAAGATGGAATTTTTGTAAATTCCTAAAGGGAGGGGCAAAAAGAAGAAAAGCCTCACCTTGGGGGCCGGTAAAAACCCCTTCGGCTAGAAACCTGAAGCTTAAAATGTGGGTCCCTGGAGTGAGGGCTAACTTATTAGAAAGATACTTTTTTGAATTTTGGACAGGGTCGTTATAAAATGGGGGCTCAAAAAGGGAAAGTTGCCCCTTAACGACCTGTCCAAACTGCTGGAACTAGGAAGCTGAAATTCGGTACTTAGGTTCCTCTCAGCCTGCTCAAACTGCTGGAACTAGGAAGCTGGAATTCCCTGTCGATGGATTTTCGGAAATTCCTACCGAGAGGGGCACAAATAGTAAACGTTGGCTAGAAACCTGAAATGTAAAACATATGTTACTTGGAGTATGTGCTCACTTACCGGGAAGGTGCTTTTTGGACAGGGACATTGCAAAAATGGGGATTAATGAAGCGAAAAGTGCCTCTTAAAGGCCTGCCCAAACCGCCGGAAGTAGGAAGTTGAAATTTGGTATTAAAGTTCCTCCTCTATTGTAGACATCCGCTAAGATGAGATTTTGGGAAATTTATACAGGTAGGGTCAAAAACAGGAAAAGTCTCCCCCTTAACGGCCTGGCCAAACTGCTGGAACAAGGGATCTTAAATTGGGTTCCTTCTCCAACGTTGACCTTCCCCTAAGATGGTATTTTTGGAAATTCATACCGGGAGGGGTAAAAAGGGAAAAAACTTCCTCTTTGACGGCCTGGCCAAACTGCTGGATATAGAGACCTAAAATTATGTATGTAGTAGGTTCCTCCTCCAACGCAGACGTCCTTTAAGACGGAATTTTTGGAAATTCGTACCGGGAGGGGTAAAAACGGAATAATTCTCCCCCTTGATGGCCTAACCGAACCCTTCGGCTAGAAACCTGTAATATATAATATGTTTTCCTTGGAGTATGGGCTAACTTATCGACAAGGCATTTCTAGGACTTTGGACATGAACGTGGTAAAAATGGTGGTTCAAAAGGCCCCCCCCCCCCCCCCCCTTAACGTCTGCGTCTTTAGCTAGAAACCTAAAACTTAAAGAACAAGTGTATATGAAACACTAAAATTAAGAAACTAAATAGGAAACGAGTGGAATTGAAACACTACACAAGTGGAATGAAATGGATATAAACGTTGAACGAGTGTAATTGAAATTATAGACAATACAAATGGATTGGAAGAGGGAATTACCTCTTCAAACACTATCAACGGAATATGAAACTTATATAGCATTGAAACATACTCTCCAGAAAGTTAAACAAATTTTGTGAAAGAGAAAAAACCTTAGAAAAGGAATGGAACTTATATATTCCGATATTTAAACTTCATGTAACGAAGCACCGGTGCAAGAAACCGACGCAGTAAATTTTCCAACTGAATTTGTGAATTTACTTGAATTGCCAGGTCTACCTTTACATAAACTGGAATTAAAAAAAAAACTTTAAGACACGCTAACAACGTAGCTTTGCCCGCTATTTTTAATATTATAAAATGCTTTCCAACCCTGCTTTACGTTATTTATTTTCATTCAAAACACAAATGAACAAAACTACTTACGGGTCTATCTACCTAAGTTCGCACTTTACCAAATTATCTTAACATACATATGTATATTGCAATTTATTATGGATTCATTACTAACAATCCACTTTCATGATAAAAAGTGATCAAATATTTATTTATTTTAAACCCATTGTTGTGCAGAATTATTTATTTGTGGTGGCTGGGTGAAGGCTTTAAATAAAAAAACGAATTTAATAAAAATTGTGGGGGGCGCAGCCCCCCCCCCCCCCCCCCCCCTTAACCTTTACGGCACGCTAACAACGTAGCGGGCTGCGCCCGCTAGTTCATTCATATTTGTATATATTCATTTTCTAACGAGCGGGAATTCCCGGGATCCCGGGAAATTCAGAAAAAAATCCCGCTGTCCCGGGAAATGAAAAAGTCCGGGAAAAGAAAAACCCTAATCATAATATATGCCCGAGTAAAAAAATTATATATAATCATATGTGGCATATATTACAATATATAATTAGACATGTGGTTATGTATATCCATATATAATTATATATGACGTTTTTTCCGAAAAATTTTCCTTATATTATGCCATATATAATTTCATCTAATTAGATATCGGCCTTCATAATATTAGATATGGCATATATAATTATATATTACATAACATGGTTGATCTTATTGCATATATAGTTATATATAGAACTATATCTTAATATATATGGTGGCATTTTAGCAATATATAATTATATATGGTATCATTTAAACAATATATAATTATATATGGTGACAGTTAAACTAGATATTATCATATATGGTGCCATTTAAACAATACATGGTCATATATGGTACCTCATAAACAAAATCTTTAATTCAGTTCCAGATATGATAATATATGGTACTATATATAGTGCGATATATATTTATATATGGTGTTATTTAAGCTATATATTATCATATATGGTGCCATTCAAACCATATATTATCATATATGGTACCATTTAAACCATATATTATCATATATGGTGCAATTTCAACAATATATGCCCATATATGGTACCTCATGAACAAAATTTTGAATACAGTTCCAGATATGATAATATATGATTCTATATATAGTGCCATATATATTTATATATGGTGTTATTTAAGCAATATATTACCATATATGGTGCCATTTAAACCATATATTATCTTATATGGTGCCATTTCAACAATATATACTCATATATGGTACCTCATGAACAACATTTTTAATACAGTTCCAGATATGATAATATATGCTACTATATAGTGCCATATATGTTTATATATGCTGTTATTTAAGAAATATATTAACATATTTGGAGCCATTTAAACCATATATTGTCATATATGGTGCCATTTCAACAATATATGCTCATATATGGTACCTGATGAACGACATTTTTAATACAGATGCAGATATGATAATATATGCTACCATATATTGTACCATATACTTTTATATATCGTATCATTTAAACAACCCGAGGAAAAATAGTTACATATAGTCATATATGTGATTAAGTTATATCTGTATAAATATACAGTTTCATCCGAAGAATGGCCCGATATATTTTTATAAATTGTTTATTTAAATGTATCAGTTTAGATCTGACCTGATTGAATTATGTGTTAATCAGATGAAATTGTATCAGATATTTGATTTGATACAATTTTATCGGTTTGATCGTAATTGGTTCAATTTTATATAAATAAAATATAATTGTATCCGACATTTACCTTATACAATTGTATCAATGTTTTAAACTGATATCAGGTCAAAATTGGGATATAACTATATAATTTTGTATACAAATATATCTATTTGGACCTAAACTGATACCATGTAATATAAACCAATAAAATTGTATCAGGTCAAAAATCTGATACAATTTCATCTGATTAACACATAATTTAATCAGGTCAGATCTAAACTGATGCAATTAGATAACAACTGATACAAATAAGAACTGATACAATTTTATCGGGCCATTTTTCGGATCAAATCAAATAATCTAAGTTATATATTACCATATAAAGCTCCATATTGGTGCCATTTAAACAATATATTGTCATATATGGTGCCATCATATATGGTAACTGATCAGCAACTACAATATTAACTGTATTTCAGAAGCTATTAATTGTATTTCAGAAATTTTAAATGTGTTTTAGAAATTATGGAATGTATTTCAGAAATTTATTAATTGTATTTCAGAAATAATCAAATCTATTTCAGAACTTGTTGATGGTTTATCATAGTTAATAGAGAAAAATTTCTAAATTACATTTCATAATTTCTGAAATACAATTAATAATTTCTGAAATATAGTTTGATAATTTCTGAAATACAATTGTGAATTTCGGAAATATAATTAATAATTTCTGAAATACAATTGATAAAACTGAAATTCAATTGACTAGTTCTGAAATACAATTCATAAATCTGAAAAATAATTGATAAGTTCTGAAATACAATTGATAAAACTGAAATTCAATTGATTATTTCTGAAATACAATTGATAAATCTTATAAACAATTGATACAATTGGAAATGGTGTAGAGCATTAAAAATATGTAAATAAAAGTATTTTTTAAAAAAAATTCAATTTAATAAAAAAAATATAATTTTATAAAAACATTTATAGAAAATAAAATTATAATTTTATAAAAAGAAATTCTTTTGAATGGGGAAAATGTTTTTAGTTGATCTGTTATTTTTAAGTAAATAAATGTTATTTTAGTTTGACTCAAGATCATAAATTAATATCATTTTCTGTTTAAATTATTTTCAAATCAAAGAAAGATGATACAATTTTTACAAGTAAATTACAAAGAATAAAAATTATTGAAAAAATTTCGATTAGACCAGCAAGGAGAATGCGCATTTTTATAAAAAAAAATGCACAGCCGTGAAAGGTATCGAACGCGAGACCTTCTGAGTTTAAACCTTATTTTAACAAAATATTGTAATTTTTATAAAATCAGTGCTCTTCCAGTGTATTATTTTTTGAACTATTGTCAATATCTGTCTGGGATCTTATTTAATCCCAAATAAATGGAGATCTTACGTAGTACCCAAATATAATGCGGGATCTAATTTTAGCTGTCATTTTTCTGGATAGTTTTAGATGTCAATCTCCAAATATATTGCTGTTTCTAATTCGATCTGCAATTTATGGGATAAATTAAGATCCTACCAAATCCCCAAATATATCACTGGATTTAATTCTATCTGCAATTTATCGGAAAAGTTAAGATCTTACGCAATCCCGAAGTATATTACTGGATCTAATTTTATCTGTAATTTTTTGGATAAATTTAGATCTTACTTAATCTCCAAATATATTGCTGGATCTAATTTGATCTGCCAATTTTCTATTCAATTTATATCCAAGTTTATCCACAAATATATTGCTGGATCTAATTCGATCTGCCATTTTTCAGATAAATTTAGATCTAAGTTAATCCACAAATATATTGCTGGATCTTATTTGATCTCCCATTTTTCAGATCAATTTATATCTAAGTTTATCCACAAATATATTGCTGGATCTAATTCGATGTGCCATTTTTTGGATCAAATTAGATCTAAGTTTATCCCCAAATATATAGCTACATCTAATTCGATCTGCCACTTTTTCGGATCAAATTAGATATACGTTTATCCACAAATATATTGCGGGATCTAATTTGATCTGCCAAAATTGAGATCAAATTAGATCTAAGTTTATCCCCAAATATATAGCTGGATCTAATTGGATCCGCCATTTTTCGGATCAAATTAGATCTAAAAATATCCGCAAATATATAGCTGGATCCGCCAATTTTCGGATCAAAATAGATCTAGGTTTATCCCCAAAGATATCACTGGACCTCCCAATTTTGAGATATAACTTGATCTTAGTTTATCCCCATATATACAATGGGATCTAATACGATATGATTGGATACACCCAATTTTGAGATCTAATTGGATCAGCTAGATATTACAGCAGATCTTAAACAATATCAAATTGGATATAATTAGATATTGCGCGAGATCAATTTTTTTTACTCGGGTGGTTTAAATGTCACCATATATGGTAATATATTGTTTAAATGATGGCATATATCAATATATATTGCACTATATATAGTAGCCTATATTATCATATCTGATACTGTATTAAAAATGTAGTTCATGAGGTCCCATATATGAGCATATATTGTTGAAATTGCACCATATATGATAATATATGGTTTAAGTGGCACCATATATGGTAATATATTGCTTAAATAACACCATATATAAATATATATGGCACTATATGTAGTATCATATATTATCATATCTGGAACTGTATTAAAAATTTTGATCATGAGGTACCATATATTACAATATATTGTTTAAATGGCACCATATATGCCAATATATTGCTTAAATAACACCATATATAAATACATATTGCACCATATATAGTAACATATATTCCCGACTAAAAAAGATGTTATATAATCCTATATCACCATATATAAACCAATATATACGTCCATATCTAATTTGATCCGAATATTGGAATATATAATTATATCAAGCGAGATAAGCATGTTATCTCACCTGATACAATTTGATCCGAAAAATGGGTCTATCTAACTGCATCAAATTATATATAAATACATATAATTTGATGAAGATTTTCAAAGAAAATTTTAGTAAATATTATTGAGATCACTTATTTCTTCATATTAAATCTAATGCTTAATGTTTAGAACAATTTTTGCTAATAAACTTGGAAATAGGTGACAAAATAAAACATTACAAAATTTGTCGGAACAACTTTTTCTAAGTTAGAGTTTTTATCTTTCTTATAAAATAAAAAATTAACTAATTAGAAACATAATAAGTACTTTTTTTTAAAAAACTGCTATTTTTCTTCATCAGGATACTCTCCTAACAAATACTTCACAGAGTTTTTGCTTTCAAAAAACCTCTACACTTTCAGGAATGAAAAGGCGATCGTTTCGGGGAATACGCCACCACTTTCTAAAGAAAACTGATGTAGGGGACCTGGAAAATCCCCAAACCGATCCTCTTTTCATTCCTGAAAGTGTAGAGGTTTTTTGAAAGCAAAAACTCTGTGAAGTATTTGTCAGGAGAGTATCCTGATGAAGAAAAAAAAAACAGTTTTTGAAAAAAGTACTTATTATGTTAATTCATAATAAGGAAATAGTCCTCGAACTGAATTAATAAATTTCTAATTAATGAATTAGAAAGGTCGAAAAAAACAAATTTTATTTTTTAAAATAAAAATTAAAAACCAACATGATAAAAAATTAACTTTCACAATTTTTTTTTACGGAAAAATAAATAAACTTAAACCATATTTATTTCAACATATGTTTGTCTAATTTTTAAATTTAAAAGTAAAAATAATTATTTCGACCTTTAATTCCACAATGAAAAAAAAAAATTTTTTTCCTTTATATATTTCTTTAAAATAATTTTGATTTTAATAAAGAGTATTTCGCTAACTATTTGGAAAATATATGTAAAATTCAATTATAAACATTTATTTATATGTCAAAGTGCAAAATTCAAAACCAGATCCACAATTTCGGAGTTTTTTTTTTAATTTTTATAGTGCAATTAAACTTTATAAAATTTTGTATAATTAGATATCATGTCAGATAAATTTATACATAAAATTAATACAATTTTATATTAACTTTGTTATATATTTTGATATAAGATTGTTTAGAGAAGCTTATACGCCATTATATATAATTATGTATAAACTATATTTGCAGATCTCTTAATATATGCCTGGAGACCAAATCGCATATGGTTATATATAACGTCATATCAAACATACCCGAGTAAAAAAGTTTTGATATAATCATATACTATTTTATGTAATTGCATATAGTAACTTATAGTTACATATGGCCACGTATGCTTTTAAATTCAAGCAGATATACTTTTATATAGTCATATGTTAGATATTTTTTCCTCAAAGGTTTTAATATGGAGACATATGTGATTTTATATTATTACATATTGGCCTACATATATATGTATGTGCTATATATAAGTACATAAAGTAACATATAAAAGACATAATTACATGTACGTTTATATATAATTTAGTATGACACTATACATAATAATATAAAACTATGTGGATCCATATAAGAAATCTTTTATAATTTGTGTTAGTTATGATTATATATTGACGAATATGAACCCATATATAACTTATAACATTCTTTATAAAATCATCTATAATGATACATAGGCAATTTTTTCAAAGTGATTTTATATAAAAATATATAAGGTCCATATAAAACCGTATTGTATTATATTTGGTTCCATGTTATCAATGATTTTGAACTAGTTTTAGATTTAGTAATTACTAGGGATTGGCGCGTGACACGAAATGTTCGTGAGTCACGTTATTCACACGTGATAGTGAGTAATAATTACTATACTTAAGAGATTCGTGCGTGAGCGTGAGTAAGAATAACCCGTGATTGATTCGTGTGTGAGTTTATTTTTTGCATCATATGTTTTTAGTAATTTTTACTGTTTTGCGTGAGAATTTTCTGATTGTAAGTTTAATAAATAAGTTAATATAATCATGTGTGCTGAGTAAAAAACGAAATGCTCGTGCGTAATTTGTTTTTTTTTTTTTTTTGGTTTTTTTTTTTGAGCATGAGTCAAAAATGGCTTTAATACGAAATTCTCTATACTATAACGTACACTTGACTGATTTCTTATATCTTGGTTATATATCATAATCCTATTAACTTTAAAATTTCAGTGTTGTTAACTTTATTTTAAAATTACTAAATTAAAAGAAATTTTTTTTCATGTTTATTGCACTGTCATGATAAATCTGGAAAAAGTAATGGAAGATTTATCGAAATTATAAGATCTCCAGCAGGCCTGAGGTTAATCATTACATTTTGTAATTAATTACACATGCAATTACACAATTAAATGTAATTGTAATTGAAAAAAAACTCATCTATAATTACATATTCGGCCTTATTACGAGGTTCGTAGTCGTAGTCGAAACTAAGTCGAATTTGCTGAAAATTCACTAAAAACGCAACTTTTGAACAATTTTTCAATTGGATTTACCATAGCACTCAGATTTAAAAAAATCCAGCATCAGAGTTTCATTTCTTTATAATTTCCATTATATACAAAATCATTTTATATGGAGTCGAAAATTCGACACTTGTAATCAGGCCGATTATTTGTAATTGCAATTCAAAAAAGAACAATTACAATTACAAGCACTTGAAAATTTTTTTTTATTTAAAAAAATTATTTTTGTATGTATATTGTTAGATATGGTCCTATGTAAAGTATAAGGTTAATATTTAGATATAATTGTATCAAACTATGTCCACTTTTATAACATTTTATATAATTTTATACAAAAAGATATAATTTGATGTAATTGGATGAGGACAAAATTCGGATACAATTGTATCGAATTGCATTAAATTGTATCAAATTTTACCAAATTGTATACAATTGTATACAATTCGATACAATATGATACAATAAGACGTTCTCATTTTTCGGATATAATTATATCTAATTACATAAAAGATTATATATAATTAAATATAATTTCATATGGCTCCATATCAATTTTTTTACTTGGGTATTTATAAAACCAAAGTGTTAATATAAATGTATATGGTCATATAAAGCCACACATATAAACATTTATAATTATATCAAATCATATAAGATTATATGACAACTTTTTTAGTCGGGTTATCATATCTGCAACTGTATTAAAGATTTTTTTCATGAGGTACCATATATGACCATATATTGTTTAAATGCCACCATATATGATAGTATCTAGTTTAACTGGCACCATATATAGTTATATATTGTTTAAATGATACCATATATAATTATATATTGCTAAAATGCCACCATATATATTAAGATATAGCTCTATATACAACTATATATGCAATAAGATCAGCCATGCTATGTAATATATAATCATATATACCATATCCAATATAATAAAGGCCGGTATCTAATTGGATGAAATTATATATGGCATAATATAAGGAAAAATTTTGGAAAAAGACGTCATATAAAATTATATATGGATATACATAACGACATGTCTAATTATATATTGTAATATATGCCACATTTGATTATATATATTTTTTTTTACTCGGGTGTTTATAACCAACTAAAATTTTGCAGAAAACATGTGCTGATTTCAACTAAGTAATTTCCATTAAACAACATTTTTTATAAATTATTGTATTTGAACTAACTTTTTTACCTAAAATTTAGGTCACCTAAATTTAGCAGACTCGCGTTGAGTTATGCAAAGTAAACAGACGTTCTCTGTATTCTTATTTTTGTGACTTTTTCACTGACTTTACAAAAAAAAATAAAATATATAAAACAAAAAAAAAAAAAACAAACATAAGTGAATTGCACTAAATTGCATTACACTACATACCAATAGAAATAACGGTCAAGCTAAACAAAAAAAAATACATTTTTGCTTTAGAAATGACTACAGAGAGTGATGGTGAATTGAGCTCTAGTGAAGATAGTTTACTTAACTGGCAATATGTTACAACAAAACGTAAAAAAGTAAATACAATAAAAAATACTCCCAAAAAACAAAAGAATTCTGCTGATAAACCAAGCTGTTCAAATGTTAATAAATTTGCTGCACTTGCCAACAACAAAGATGACAATAACGATGGTGATGATGACGTTGATGATGATAATGATGATGAAGCTGAAACTACTGCGAAGCCGCCACCAATATTTATTAATAATCCCGGTGAAAAATGTCCATATATGAACATTTATGGTTCAACCATATATGTATGGATCCGAAAAATGAGGTAACACCTAAGTATATGTTCATATATGAACATATACATTTATTAAATATATGCGAATACATGCGAACGTTGCTGTCCTTTATTATAAGGTTGTACTATAGATATAAATTAATGTATGACATTCAAATTAAGCTATATGCGCTTTTTTTATTCACCGCATATAATGTAATTCCATATTTATCCATATGAGCTCCTTTTACACATATGAAAAAATGTATTCTTTCAAATATGTTCATATACGAGTCGCTTTTGCATAAATGGAATAACATATACTTCAATATTTTTCCATATATGAGTGCCTTTTCCATATATGAAATAACAGATGCCTTCATATATGTCTGTATATGAAATCTTTTTCCATATATGGAATCACATATACTTCCATATATGTTCATATAAAATCCATATATGTTCATAAAAAATCGATATTTGTTCATATGTGTCCATACATAAACCATATATGAACATGTTTGAGCGTATATGAACATTTTTCACCGGGTAGTTAAATATTTTGATGACAACAACTTTAGCTATCATACGTACCAACTAAAAAGTGAGCGAGCTTACGGATTTGTTATT
Source organism: Leucophora obtusa (assembly GCA_949987735.1). Taxonomy (NCBI): domain Eukaryota; kingdom Metazoa; phylum Arthropoda; class Insecta; order Diptera; family Anthomyiidae; genus Leucophora; species Leucophora obtusa. The sequence continues at coordinate 158,802,120 of OX465295.1, read as the reverse complement.
AAAGGGCTACATTATTCTACTAAGATAGAGGATATTAAAACAGATCTTTTATATAAAGGTCATCTCGTTAGACATATTACTAACGTAAAAAGTAGATTTACTAAACAGCCTTTACCAATGTTCTACGTTGACGTCGATCCGAGTCCAAATAACAAAAAGGTTTTTGAAATACGTGAAATAAATCATTGTATAGTTCAAATTGAAGCCCCAAAAAGTACAAATGATATTGTACAATGTCACCGTTGCCAAGAATACGGTCATACAAAAACTTATTGCAAAAAACCGTTTGCATGCGTAAAGTGTGGTCTTGGTCATCCTACGCCCAACTGCCCAAACGATATTGTAACTCCTCCGAAATGTGTTCATTGTCTGAAGCAACACACAGCCAGTTATAGAGGATGTGAAGTTTACCAAAATGTGCTAAAGAAAAAACTATCGGAAAGGCGACAAATCAACCATCAGCAATTTTCAATGAACAGAAGTGATTTTCCTCAAATGAATTCCAACTCCAAATTCAGGTATAATACTGGCTTTAAAAATACATACGCAGGTGAATCCTATGCTAATGTAACAAGCCAAAACCTAAACAACAACATTATGAAAAATATTGAAAATTTATTAAATAAACAAATAGAGTTAACAAATACACTCATGAATATGATGTCACTTTTAATTAACAAATTATGCAAGTAAATTTGAGAATAGCAACATGGAATGCGAACGGTCTAACGAATAAACTAAATGAAATCGGTTATTTTATGAAAGAAAAACATATTGATATATTTCTTATCTCTGAAACTCACTTAACTTCGAAGTCTTATGTAAAAATTAGAGGTTACGATTTTATATACACTAATCATCCTGATGGAAAAGCCCACGCTGGTGCTGGCTTATTCATAAAATCTACCATCCGATATGAACTTGCAGAAGAATGCCAGAAGAACTATTTACAAGCAGCCGGTGTTAAGTTAGTTTGCAATAATATGCCTATCAACATCTTCTCTATATATTTTCCACCAAAACACGCTGTAAAATGCGAAGATTATGAAAACTTTTTTAAATCACTAGGTTCTCGTTTTATTGTCGCTGGTGATTTTAATGCAAAACACCCCTGGTGGGGTTCTCGACTGATTAATCCAAAGGGTAAACAGTTGTATAAATGCATTTTGCAAAATAATTTTAACACATTATCAGGAGGTAGGCCAACATATTGGCCTACTGATCCAGCTAAGGTTCCAGACCTCCTTGACTTCTTCATTTTTGGCGGCATCTCTAGACATTCACTTGATATTTTAAATGATGACATATGGCATATGGTGTAGAACAGATTTAGAAAAGTCCATTGCATTTGCTGATCATTTGGAAAGCACTTTTAAGCCCCACTGCTCCAATAATAATGCCACTGATATTCTTAAGTTCTTAGATACTGCGTGTCAAATGGAACTACCAATAAATCACATTACCCCACATGAAACAAAAATGGAAATAAACATTTTAAATAACAAAAAGTCTACATGATACGATAAAATAGATGCGATTGCAATAAAGTCATTACCATTTAAAGCAGTTGTCTTTTTAACTTTATTATTTAATTCTATTTTACGTCTGCAGCATTTTCCCTCGCAGTGGAAGTGTGCGGAAATTATTATGGTTTTAAAACCAAATAAACCAGAACGTGTAGTGTCCTCTTACAGACCCATTAGTTTACTGCCTATCTTCTCCAAAATATTTGAAAAAGTACTTTTAAGGCGCCTTACACCTTTTATTAACAAAAACAACATTATACCTGACCATCAGTTTGGTTTCAGGAGAAAGCACGGAACGCCTGAACAATGTCACCGAATTATAAAGGTGATATCTGATTCTTTTGAAAACAAAAAATACTGTTCAGCCGTGTTCTTGGACATACAGCAAGCGTTGGATAAAGTTTGGCACAAAGGATTACTTTACAAATTGAAAAACATATTTCCTGCTCCATTTTATTTGTTCTTCTTATCATATCTAAAAAACAGATGTTTCTACGTTAAAATTAATAACGATATTTCCAATATTCGCCAAATAGAAGCTGGAATCCCACAAGGTAGTGTACTTGGTCCTGTCTTGTATACCATATTTACATATGATATGCCAACAAGAGATGACATTACTGTTGCAACATATGCAGATGACACGGCATTTTTGTGTTCTCATCAATCTCCTTCAGAAGCTTCTAGAATTCTGCAATTACAAATGGATTGGCTTTACCAATGGCTCACAAAATGGAATATTGTAGTTAACACCCAAAAGTCAAATCAAATCACATTTACAACGAGAAGAGAAAATTGCCCACCAGTATTTCTCAATGGCACTGCTGCAATTCCTAATAGTGACATCGTAAAATATTTGGGTCTTCATTTGGATCGACGACTTACATGGAAAGCACATATAAGCGCTAAAAGGAAGCAACTAGACAACAAATTTAAACAAATGTACTGGCTACTTGGGCGTAAATCCCAACTATCTCTTGAAAATAAAGTTCTACTTCTGAAAACTATATTAAAACCTATTTGGACATATGGCGTAGAATTATGGGGAACTGCCAGCAATTCAAATATAGAAATCTTGCAAAGATTTCAGTCAAAGGCATTACGGTCAATAACAAACGCTCCTTTCTATATAACAAAAATAACCTTCCGATGTTTTTTGGCTGTAATTTAAAAAAAAAAAATGAAAAACTTTGATTCTTCTTGTGGATTATTTTTATTTGGTCTTTTAATTTTTTTTACATCAAGTCGAGAATATGATGTCATGTAAATGGCCGCCGCCACAGTTGATTGTCATTTGAGCCCATTTTTCATTCATCACCAATCATGAGTATGAGGCCCATTTCCATCTTAGCGAGTACGTAAATAAGCAAAATTTACGCTTCTGGGGCACTGAAAATCCGCGTGTAACCCACGAAGAGCCATTACACCCGCTCAAAGTCACTGTATGGTGTGCTGTTTTCGCTGGAGGAGTCATCGGACCTTTTTTCTTCGAAAATGCCATAAAAAGGGCTCAAATGACAATCAACTGTGGCGGCGGCCATTATTATTGTAAAATAGATTGCAAGTAAAGACATATATAAAAAAAAAAAAAAAAATGATTCTCAATATCATTGAAATTTCTGCTGGCGCAAATTCAGGTACTATTTCCTGTTATTTTAGCAGAATTTTTAACTATTATACGGGCTTTTTTTAATGAGTGTATAACCACTTATTTGGTAATGAAATATTTTGCTGGGTAGTTCAATTTTCTCACCTTATTTTAAAGTTATGCGGTTTTTGAAATATTCGGAACGCATCTCCCAATTTTGAATGGAAGTAGAGTTCTTTTTTATGCGGTTTTATTTGGAACACATCTACCGCATAAAAAAGACTTCAGTGTATATGAATTTAATTCTCTTTTTTAAAGCTGTAATTTAAAATTAATAAATCATTGCATGAAAAATAACTTTATTTTTCTGACTTTTAACAACTTTTAAGATATTGGTAAAATTTAATAATTCAAAACAAATTCGGAAAAATATTTTATATAAATAACTTTGATTCTTCAGAATAAAATTTCCTAGTGGAATAGTTCCACAACACGTAAATTTAAACTAGAAAAATACAAAAAAATTCCATTGAAAAATTTTTAATTATCACTATCGCGAAAACTCTTTATGTAAAGTTTAGACTTCATATTCGTAATTATCGTCAACATATTTAATAGATTTGTTTTATCGCGTTTTATGGTAATAAACTAAATTATTTTTATTTGAAAATTTTACATTTTTATTTTATTTATTTATTTTTTATTAATTTATTTATTTGTTATCCCATACACAAGACTTAAGTCTTATATTACAGTATGGAACTAAATATGCGTCAAAAAAAACATAATGGTTAAATACTTATAAATATATCTACCCTAGCAGAAATTACTGCTTGCTCGTAAGCAGTTTTGTCAGGGAAAGTTGAGCAGTGAAGCGATTGCATTATTGATGATATCCTGCCTCGTTTTTGTTCGAGATAGCTCGCGTGAAAGCACTTGTTTCAAGATCCGAAAAGGCATGAATTCACCGCTTTTAATTAGTGCTCCTGTTTTTCTTTTAAAATGTCGATAATTAATGCCTTCTCGGAAGTGCATATTATAAAGCTTTTCAACTATTTAAATTCCTGCTTATTTTTCCGTGAAGAGAAAATGCCTCTTATTTTCAGTAAAACTTCTTATTTTCATTAAAATAACTTTTTTCTTTTAAAAAATTTTGATAAAAGAACCGCAAAAATATTTAAGCAATCAAAATGTATTTCATTTCATACCTTTTAAAAAGCGCAGCAAAAAGCGATGTAAACAATTAATCAACTTAGGCCTTTCATTTGTGCTGTTTACGAAGCTATACATTTTTGAAGCGGTAAAAGTAGCAGTAAGGAAGCAGTAAACGTTTTTACTGCTTTCACATTTTTGCTGGGTACATTAATCACATAGAATACATAAATATTTTTAAACAAAAGAGTTAATGTAAAATAACCTATTTTAAAATTAATGTAAAACAAACATAATTCAAAATCATTAACAAATAAAAATCAAAATTCAAAATTAAAATCAAACATTAGAATCAAATACACACTTAAAAAAGTTTCATGGTAAAAAAATATTGCAAACAGCAGTTAAAACAAAAGTATATGCAGTTAAAGAGGGCGACAAAAATAAAATAACAAAAAAAGTAGTTATTTTTAATTGTTTAAAAACGACTAACAAATGCATCGACAATAACTAACAATGTAAAATTGTCAGTTAATTTTGCTAAATGTGTTTTTAAACAATTAACAAAATATTTTTTAAACAATTGACAAAATAGGCAAAAAGTTTTGTTATTTTCAGCTAATTTACAACTTTTACTAGATTAAAATAGTTATTTAGTTGTTTTCCTCAATAACTCTCATAATAGCTATTTTGTATTTTTATAGAAAAACAACTATAACAACAATTAAAACAATAACTATAGATTACTAAACAATCAACTTTCATATTGTAACTGTCAAACTTTTTTGAGTGTACATTATTTATAAAATAGAAATAAAATAAATACTAAAACAATAACAGAAAACAAAAATTAAATTCAGTCTTGTTCAAAAAGTAAGAAATTAATCAAAAAAAACATTGGTACCTATTCCTACTTGTGACTCATTGTGACCATCACAAGACTATTTTTAAGACTGAGAGTCATAACTCTTCAAACAAAACAACAATAAAATTCAATAAATTTATATTTTATTTGTTATTTGTCTTAATTTTTTGAAGTTTTTAAACAAAAATTTTAATAAATATAATTTATTAAGACTTTCCAACAACAAATACATGGGGAATACAGTCACAGACTTTTCGCAGGAATAGGCACGTTAGTTAAAATAAGCAAAATAGTAAAAATTTTGAAACTCAGCTAAAGTGAGTTATTTTAGCTAAGTTTCGTTAAAAGCCGGTATATCCACAATTATTTTGAATTATTTTGTTGACTCTTTTTGGCATGCTGGCAATAAGCTTCCTGCAGGTCTCTACTGATATTTCATACCAAGTCTTTTGAATGGGTTTTAAGTCCGGAGATTGACTTGGCCAGTCAAGAAGGGCCACATGATTGTCTTGGAACCAATCCTTTACCAAATTAGAAGTATGCTTTGGATCGTTGTTCTGCTGGAATGTCCATCTAAGAGGCATACTTTCCTCAGCATAGGTCAACATCGTATTTTCCAAGATATCTTTGTAGTGGAATCTGGTCATAGTGTCGGTAATTCGATGTATCGGACCGACAGCATACCACGAGAAACAACCCCAGACCATAATAATGCCGCCCCCGTGCTTGACCGTCTTCTTTGTAAAGCGAACATGGAATTCCTTACCCTTAGGAGGTCGAACATTCCGGGCACAGTCGTTTCCAAATAAATTAATTTTTGTTTCATCGCTCCGGACCAATTGGAATGACTTCTTTCAAACGCCAACCTAGCCTTTAAATTTTTTGTCTAAGCAAAGGGACTCTTCTGGCTATCCGTCCGGGTAAATGAGCTTGTAGTCTACGACGAACCGTTCGCGATGAAATTATATTTCCAATATCTGCTGAAATCGCTCTTGAAGGCACAAATAGTCCTTCGCAAGAGTTACAATACGGATATCTGTTGTTTTTGAAGTTTTTTTGCGTCTTCCGCGAGTTTCGAGGGGATTTTTAGGCTTTAAAGCATTTTGTTCAAAAAATAGCGACCGATTAATATTTTCTGCTATAGACCGAAGACTTTGGTCACTTTCTTTTAGTCTTGAAGCAATTTTTCTCTCCTCCGGAGAACAATAACTTTTTCGACCCGTCGCTGATTTTTTTTACTATATATGTATATGAATAAAGATAAACAACAGTAAAATAACTAGCCTTTCCAAAAAACTAGAGCAGACTGCGAAAATGTTTAAAAATTCAGCAATGTATTTATTATTTTGACCAAGTACTGAAATCACTCACACCTGTATAAAACTTTTAAAGGCATTGCCATATTAAAGTTATTTAAATAAAAAAGAATTGCCATGTTTACTTTCCCTTAAAGTAACTAAAATTAAACATAAAGAAAAAAATAAGCAGGTGTACTTATTATTTCGACCATATGTTTAGATATTCAGAGGGGTTATTTTGTAATTTGATTCGAAAATAAAACGCTTTCGAACAGAATTTTCATATTAAAAATTCAGTAACAGAAAATATTTGTTAGTGAAGGAAAATGATGAAAACGTGTAGGCAATGGCTCATATGAATAAAAAATAGATATTGCTAATAGGGGGAAATACAGGGTTTTTTGAGCAATTACTTCACAAATCTAGTCTGCTTGGGAGTAGACTAGGAATTTAATTTTTTTAATTTTCGTTTACATTTCATGCTATTCTACCAGCCAATTGATAAATTTGGAGTTAAAAACCAATCCTAAGCCCAAATCCTAAGCTCGAAGTAATTGCTAAGTTTTATTCATATGACCCAATGTCTAGTAAAAGCGATAAGTATAAAAGAAGTTGGATTTTCAAGAACTGATATCTTTTTACAAGAGTTGAAATTTCCGAATTCGAACAATATTTTTCGAATCCGCTCACGTAATTACCCCCCAGGTTGGCGGGTATATATTATTTTATGGATAAAAAGTAAAAGCCTTGTTTTAACATACACTCAGATAAAAAAGTTTGTAAAAAAATTTGTAAACAGTTTCCAATCGCAATATACTATTTTTATACTGATTATTAGTACAATTTTTATTTTTAGTAATCATTTTTGCTATTCTCTTATTACAAATTACGGATTTTTTTTACTAATTTTCGCTGCTGATTTCAGAAAAACATTTTACTAATTTTTCAAAACCGAGTGCTAAATTTAGCAGAAAAATATACTAATTTAAAAATATTTTTTTTTGATTTTTTACAATTCTTGTTTAGTTTATATTTGTTACTATTGATATATTCTTAGTTTAGAAATAACACCCAGAAAATTTTATTGCATCTCCAATGCATAAAATGGCAATAACTGGAGAACCGTTTGCAATTTTGACTCCAAATTTTAAGTACGATGAAGTAGTTATACGCTTGTTACAATCGAAAGAAAATTTTTTTTTTTTAGATTTTACATTTTTTTTTATTTTTTAGTACAATTTTTTGCTAATTTCAGCAGATTGATTTTAAATTACAGCAATTTACTGAAATGTAGTAGCTGCAACTAATTATTTATACTAATTTCATTGTACTAAAATTATGATATTTAGTAAGTTTTTTAACTGATTTTAGCAAATCGATTTTGAATTGAATTTTACATAAATTTTACTAAAGTTTAGTAGCGGCTACTAATTTTATTGTACTACAGATCAGCAGACATGTGTTGCTAGCAAAAAATACCACTGGCCTCAAAACAGTTAAATTTCCCGTAATAACAGCAAAATTTTCAGTACCCATTACAGACTGTTTTGGTTGAGTGTAGTCATCAAAACTAATGCCATAAAGTAGATTTGCAAACGATGAAATATGATCAAATCTTATCAGGACATATACATAGCGTATAACACTATTAAAAGTCACGTTCAGTTTTCTTTTGCTTTCATTGTCACAGCTGGCAAAAAGTTCGCTACCATATAATAAGATCGGCATCAAATAGGATTTGGCAACAAGGATCCTAATCTTAATCGGAGTACAATACTGAGTTTGCTCAACAAGATTTCTTAACATTGCGAATGATCTCCCGCAAGCATAATTAATATGGTTCGACCAAGTGAGAGTACACTCGAAAAAGTTTGACAGTTACTACATGCCAGTTGTTTGTGTGGTAATCAGTAGTTGTTGTTTTGAACAATAATTACGGTTGTTTTTCTGTAGAAAAAAGCAAAACAAATTTTATGACGGTTATTTAAGAAAGCAACTAACAAAAATTACTGTAATTTCGTAACAGTTGTTTGAATCAGTTATTTTTAATATCATAATAAACAACTACCAAAACAGTATTTTTACAGTAAACAGTAGTTTTTGTTAGTTATTTAAAAAATAAAAAATTGCGTTGAATTTTTTTGAATTTTAAAAATTCTTGTTTAGTTTATATTTGTTAATAGGTTTGTTTTTTTCGAATTTTATATCTATATCTATAAATTCTTGTAAAAATATTACTATCCGTACTTACGTGAATTGTTTTTATTTTTTGTAAACAAATAAAATTTAAACATTTGGGGCTGCCTTTGGACGAAATCTGTTTTCGCATATGGGCTTGCCCCGCAACGCGAAATAGAGCAATTACCTTAAGTGGCATGCTCTCCCTTTACTAAAATCTACATAATTGATTTGTTAGCATTTGTTGTTTTTAATATTTTATCAATTTTAAAATACTAAAATTCCAAAAAATTCTGTGACAAATATTTTTGTTTACATTTGAAAGAGAAAAGCCAAGAATTTTCAAGACTTGGCAGCATTTTTATAACTATTTAATTTTTAAGAAGCTAAATTTATACCTACTTAAAATTTTTATAAATGCTTAAATTTGTATGGAATATTTATATGAAATTCGAAAAAAACAAACCTATTATTGATATATTTCTAGTTTAAAAATAAAAATCATAAACTTGTATTGTATCTCCATAATAACTGGAGAACGATTTGGAATTTTTACTTCGAATTTTAAATAGGCTGAAGTAATAACACATATTTTTGTAATCGAAAGAAAAAAAATTAGTTTTTTTTTATTAAAATATACTTTTATCAAAAAAAAGAATTGACTGTAAAAAAACAGTAGTTTTTAAAGATTTTTATCAGTTGTTTTGAAATTTTTGTAGTAAAACTTTATCAGTTAATTCTACCACATTGGTAGTTATTTTTAATGCATTTGTTAGTTATATCAACAGTTAAAAATAACAAGTTTTAATTTTTTTAAAGGTAAATACCTTTGTCGCCGTTTTAACTGCATATGTGACAGCGCATAGAAAAAGGGACCTAAGGGTAAAAAAATCAAATTTTTTTTTTTTGTGGACAACATCTGAGCCCATATACCTTTGTTTTAACTGTTATTTTCAGTAGATTCTACCGACAAACTTTTAAGAGTGTAGCCCTAAGTTTTCTTCTACACTATTCTCAAAAAATTATAGAAAATGCTGTTTACTTTTGGAATTCTTTTTGATTATCCTTAGAAAATATAACATTATATGCGCCTTGTGGAGTCCAAGAAATCGAAAATTTCTAAGATCCCTAATGTACATACTATTTAATGAAAATTGGTAATATAAACTTAGAAAACCGGTTGAACTTTTAATTCAGATTGATTTTAAACCTGATAGAACAAAACATGAAAATTTCACTTTTTTCAACTTCAAAAAGGGAAAAAGCTAAATCCGTCTTGATTTTTATCTATCAAAAATAGTTTTGCTTTGATAAAGAAGATTATCCCTTGATTTGTTTTTCTTTTAATTGATATATTCTAAGTTACAACTAGAAATGTTTTAAAATATGTTATATTTTATTAAAATATTCTCACATTTATCTTATCGTTTTTTTATTTAAAGAGTGCGCAAAGGCTACAAATGTCATTGTGGTAAAAGTTATAAAACTGCCCAGGGCTTAAAAAGTCATGCATTAGTAGCACACAATTCATCTCCGGAAAATGTGTTGGTATCACAAAATCTAGGTAGTGTGCTAACCACAACTAGTGGCGGTAATATGCTCATGCAACGCAGTAGTTCACCTTCGCAATCGTTGGGCTCTTTAAGCCCATCGAGCATTAGTAATATGTCCAGTGGAGCCAGCAGTTGTCATGGTAGCGGTGGCGTTGGTAGTAGCAATTTATTACAACATTTCTCAAATAGCAACAGTTCAAATGGTATTGGTTCGGCTGGGTCGGCTTGTCTAGCTCAAGCTATTAATGGCAGCAACCCTTTAAATTTACAACCTCAACAGCACCAGCAGCAACAATATACTACAACTACCAATAGTCATCACCAGCAACAAGTTGTTTCTGCCCTAGGAGTAGGAGGTCTATTAGGCGGTACCGCAACTACATCATCACCTTTACCCCCTGTTTCTATAGCAGCAACAACAGCAGTGGCGAATAGTGCAACGGCAACAGGTAACAGCAACAATTTATTACGCAATACCATTAATTTGGTGTCTTTGAAAACCCATCATAATAGTGGCAGCAACATCAACCATATCAACAATGTTGGTGGCGTTAATAATATGACAGCAACATTGGGGACGGCTACAAAATCATCAGCTGCCACTAACTTATTGGCTGCTAATGCAGCAGCAAGTAAAATTTTAAAATTAGCTACTAATGTTGCTGCAGCTGCTAATAATACTACTACCGCAATGGTGGTGGATCAACAGCAGCCGCAGCAGCAACAGTATGTTGTGAGTAGTAGTAAGCAACAAACTGTTGCAGTGACAACAACTACAACACCTACTAAGATAACGTTACCAAATTTGGTTAATTTAGGTATTTTGACACCAGCAACATCGCCTACGAAAACGACACAATCGTTAACATTTACCCAACAGCAACATCATCACCAACAACAACAGCAGCAGCAAACGCTTACAAATGCTCTTAATAGTTTAACATCTTCGGCAACCCATATTTTGCAACAACAGCAGCAAAAAACGTTGCAAACGATTTCAAACAGCAACAATTGCAATACAATTAATAATTCCACCAACAACACTACTAATAACAATAATAATAATATTTCTTCTACAAATAAAAATCAGATATTGATAGTTGAACATCATCATCAACAGCAACAAACACAATCTCAATCATCTCAATCACAACATCATCATAACCAACAACAACATCTTCCATTAACTCCCATTAGTCCAAATTGTGTAAGTTTACAACAACAACAGCAACAACTACAAAAATCGGCTGCTGTTGTCTTAAACGCTACATTGCAACAACATAATAAAAACAAACAGCAACAACAAATTGTTGGTAGTATACATTTATCTCAAATTCCATCAAGCAATGGCAACAATGTTAAAAAGCAGCAAATAACCGCAACCTCTGCCACCTCTTCACCACCACCCTCAAATGGTAATTCTCCTAACAACAATTCCAATAGCGGTGGTAGTAGTGGTGGTGGCAGTGGCAGTAGTAGCATTATTTGTTCGCCAACAACTTCTCATAGTACATCTTCGGATGTTGTTGCATTAACTGCGGTTGCCGTTGCTGATGCTGGTGCTGGTTCTATTAGCGAGGAAACGTAGCCTATACTTAAGAAACTTCTAATGCGTCGTAAATTTAAGTAGATTTATATTTTTAACACACTTGGTTGTTTTAATATTTTGGTGATGTTGCTGTTATATGAGAGAGTTTTATAATTTATTGAAGTTGTTCATTTCAGAATTTTTTTTTATCCATGCAAACAATGAATTGCAAAATTTACTGCAACAAATGTGTAAATTATTTTGAGTTTTATTACATGTTTTAAAAAATAATTGCATTTTGCATGTATACAAAAATTTCCAAAGTGAAAGTCTTTATTATCCTAACTCGTTGTTTTTACTTTTTATTATTGTTTTCCCATTTTTTTCCTTTTTAACCTATCCGTGATTGAATGAAATTTAGAGATCATACTTGGGACTAGTTAATTGAATGGGCCAATTAATTGACGATTTTATTGGCAGTACAATTGATCAATGCTAATGAATTTTTTTCAGTTGGCATTGTTCAATGCCTAAAACAACCAATTATAATTGGTGACAAAAGCATTTGTTTTCAAAAATTTTTTGTTTTGATAAAAGAACAAATTAAGAAAACAATTATAAATTCGCGTACCTCTAATCTAACAATTCGCTATTTCATCAGGTTTACATTGCTAGAGGCTGATCCACCAAGACTAACCATAGTTCAAAGAAGAGTGAACAGCGTATACTTGATACAACTTAATAGCCGTTTTTTCTAATCACTTGGATTTAATAAATCCAAAAAGTGTTTCTAAAATTGCTCAACAGATGGCGTTAGATTCTCCCTATTTTAAAAAGAATTTTCTGTCCGACACTTCTTTCACCCTAATTTTTAATACCGAATTCGATATTTTATATAAAACAGCGATAAACAGTCTGCCTTTTCAGTTTTATCAATTCAATTTATATTTTTACACAATTGAAAAATTCCATTGCAACATTTAATATTCACTAATTGGATTTAATTAAATTACTTACTGTAGAGTGAAAAATTGCCATTTCTAATTCAGCATGTCCAAGATTAAAAATATGTATTTGGTGAGGTGTAGTTTTTTTCTAAACATATTTCATAAAAAAAAATTTAAAAAAACCTTTTATTTGTTAGTTTTTAAATTTTTTGTTTCTCTTTTAATTTTTATTCGTATTTTTTTCTGATATTAAATTAATAGGCTGTTTCATATATTTGTGCTTTTATTATGGATTTATTAAATCCAGCTTTTTTTGGATTTAATAAATCCACTTTTTGTATGAAAAATTCTAAATCGAGGTGATTAAAAAACACGCTAAATAAATAATGAATATTTATATTGTTTATAGCTCTAAAATTTTACATCCTTGTCTTAATTTCCGTTTTTCGTTAAAACTTGTTTTTTTTGTATACAATGCTTTTTTCCTCAATTATAATTGGTTGCTCTAAGGCATTGTTGTACATTTCGTTACCATTTGTTTAATCAATTCCAATTGAACAAAATTTCATTGGCATTGAATTTTAATGAAGTATTTTGCCATTGGCACTGACATCAAGTAATGCAATTAAATTTGAATGCCAATGTAAAGTTCCCAAGTATGTTAGAGATTATGTTTTTTATGACTTGTTTTTATTTTAAATTTGTTTTCGTATGTGTTTTAGACATTTTAATCATAATTGCCAGTGTTGATTGGACTTTAATCTGCACAGAAAAAACTGTAGCCACCACCAATGGGAATTTGTAAAAGCAATCACATTTTCTTTTAAATTGAAATTTTATTCCCAATAATTTTTTTGTTTGAAATATTTGTAAGTCGTTTGTAAATTGTTATCTTTCATATCAAAATTGTTTAAAAAAATTACGTAAAAAACATACGTCAGTGTGGCAACATTTGTGAAAAAGGTGACAAAGAGGAGATAAGACGATAAACAAAAAATCTAAAGTAGAATGTTTGTATGTCTGTTTGATCACTTCTGAGACAATCTGACAATAAAATATAAACAACAATACAATTTAATGGAAAATCATTGATGAAGCCTGTCCATAAAAAAAGGCAGAAACTAGATCTAGTCTGATTTGCAAATTAATAATGTGTCTATAACTTTGAAAAAATGTTTATTCTTCTTCTTAACCTCAAACCTACTTAAAAAAAATTCAAAGTTACAAATTTTTTTGTTGGTACCTTTTTAAAAAGTCTTTTTTGTATTTACAAATTTGGTAAATTCTTTCTGTGTAGAGTAACCGTTAGCGTATGCATTCTCCACATGATTCTGACAATTTTTAGATACAATACCCATTGCCGATTATACAAAAAACAAAGCGGTGGCAAAGCATTTTTACGGTACCAATATAACAACAATGGCAGAGGATTAATTTGCGGTAATTTACGAGCGTTTAAAAAAAGTGCCTTGTGAACTTAGTGAAAATAAAACTTACGACTATATGAAATAACATGATTGGCAAAGCAACAATTACATTTGACAACGCTAGCAATAAGCACTTTCACAATGAATATTATTTTAAAATTTGCAGCTTTTTTAAAAAAGCCATTAGCAAAGCAATAATTCTCATCGCTTGCAGAAAAACCAATTTGTCAATGTTTTTTTTAACAAATTCACTCACGGCCGTGTTTGAAGTAAAATCATTGGAAATGCAACAATTGGACGCCTTAATTTTTACTATTTTTTAAAAGTTTATAGTAAAATTTAAAAAATAGTACAAATTTTCTTGTAAATTAAATTAAATTCTTCATATAAAAAGAATAGAATTCTTTATATAAGTATGTTATGTACTTTTAATTTTTCCAAACTATTTTTGTACTTTATCTTTTTCTTTTTTTTTTACATTGTTTTATTAATATGTTGTTATGAACATTTTAATAAAACAATGTTGAAAATCAGGGGTCTCCAACCAGTAGGATCTCAAAGTTTTGAAGTTTCTGTAAAATTAAATTCAATAATGTAAACTTTTTTCTTTCCAAACATTCTGAAACATTTTCAAATTTCTTTCATTTTTTTTTTTGAAATTTTAAAGATTTTTGTTGCAAATGACAGTAGTGTTTTATTAAATTAATCATGTTTGGTAGGGTAAATTAGCAGGAAATTTAAATAATGCAACCGGAACCGGATTTATGACCTCCTAAATACCTTTAACTTAAAATTATCCTTATATGGAAAATTGTACTCTACTAAGAAGATTTTTTAAATTCGTTGTACTACGGTTGCATATTTTGGGTTGTTTAAGTACACGGTTCCCAAATGGGGGATCGTGACCGCGCTGGTTGCCCGTAGTTACGTGCTAGGGGGTCTAGTTCAGAGATACAAGCCAGCCGATCTCAGCCGGATAGCCGCCGCCAGACGACACCTTTGCCAAGCCGATTCAGCCGCCGAAAACAACCGGCGGAGCCGACAGCCGACAACAAAATCAAAAAATATTTAGGCACTAAACATCAATAAATTTTGACGAAATTAGTTCTGCTTACTTTTACCTCTGAGTATATAATCTGTGTTTCATTTCAAGAAAATCTGTTGGCTAGTTTTTGAGTTGTAGAGATATTTGTAAAACGTATCCTGTCGTTATCCTGTGAGTCCTCGATAAAAATTTTTAACTGATTTTACAATTAGAGGCGCTAAACTAGCTTTGTTATTATCGGTAATGTATGCCAGATCGTAAATGTATTTTTGGCAATTTTTCAAATATTTTTTTCTGTTTTAAAAAGTTAATTTTTTCAAATTTTCGAAATTTTCACTTTACATGCTTCTCGCTTGAAACCCGTTCCTTAGACAAAAAAAGTTTGAAGGCAAAAAAGTAGGCAGTTAAGTTTTCTATGGATACAGTACAACTTGTTTAATAAAATATTGTTATTTAGCCAAAAACTATTTAAAATCTGAAGACCGCCAAAAGGCGGCCTTGGGCATTAGAGGGTTAATTTTAAATAAACAAAAATTTAGAAAAGTTTTTTGACGATATTGTAATGCCATTTCTGTTAAGTTTCACAACCCCGTTTATAGAATCTAATCCTTTTTCAATCCCATTCCAGTAGGGTTTTCATAAAGACTACGATAGTTGTTAATTATTAAACAAGGTTGGTTACCGAAACGAATAACGGTAAGGTAACGGTATCGAATTTCGTTTGTTTCGGTAACGGTATTTAGGACTGTTTCGATAACGGTATGCCGTTATATATATATATACGGTATGCCGTTATATATACCTCATTACTATCTGCATTACCAAAAATGATATATCATTGCCTTTTGCATTATTTTATAATATAAAATAATGACTTCCTAATAACGCCCTATTGTAGTAATTGCTATTAAATATAAAAAATGACTTACTCGTAATAGTTTAAATAAATACTGTTTACACAGTTAAATTTTATACATTTTTATTTATTATATGTAAATATGTTTTATATTTGAATTTTTATGACGAGTCCTAAAATTACACACTAGAAAAACTTAAATTTTTCTAAATGCATTTCTTTAAGCCAATAGTATTTGTGTAACTCCTTATTTTTAAGAATCAAGTAAGCAATCGGATAACCACTTATAATTCAACTTTTTGTAAGCAGGTGTGTAACCACTTAGTATTCAAAATCTCATAACTACTTACTTCGCATTTTTTCGTAAGCGAGCGGGTAAGCGTGAATACTTATAAAAACGACCACGCCAAACAAAAATAATGAGTTTAGACGTCAAAAAATAAGTTGTGGGGAGCTATGAATTTCTATTATATAACCACTTATTTGGTAATGAAAGATTTTGCTGGGATTATTCGTTGATTTGGTTTCATATATATTTTATTGTCTGCGACTCACCCTATATAAAGCAGAGCAGGGTTGCATTTCACATGGTTTTTTGCGAGAAGTGTTTCGATGCGAGAAATACAGAAACGGGGAGCTGGATTTAAAAAAAATAACTGGACAATTTAAATTTTATTTCGAATTTGTTTTTTTTTAATATTTATAACATAAAAAACAACACATAAAAACTTGTTGCCAAGCAATTAGGAGCATTTCAACTAATAAATTTTTTTGTCAAAAATTATTCAAAATTTAAGTACCCGAGTAAAAATAGTTATATAGGAAATTATATAATTTAATATGGACTAATATGTTTATATATAGTCAAATGTGACACTATATCTTTGTGGATATAATTACGTATAGCTTTGAGTTTTTCAAAAGTTTCTTATATGTTGTCATATATACAGCTATGGACATGGAAATAGGACACTTTTATGTGTTAAGAAACATAATTATTTATTTTGAAAAATAAAACAAAAATAAATTTCTTTTTTCATATACGGGAAGTGTTATTATTGATGATTGTAATTCATTCTTTATTTAAATAAAAATCTTTCAACTATTTTATACATATTGGTAAATATGTATAAACTAATAAAAATACCTGGACTTCCAAATAGGACACATTTTATATTTTTACAAAAAACCGTAAATTTTTTGTGTTTTTAAAACAATTATTATTTTTTAGCGTTAATATTACACTAATATTTTGTGCTGTATCCATTATTATCAATAACCGCTTCGCATCTTCTTTGCATACTCTCAACTAATCTCTGGCATCTTTCTTTTGGTATATAATACCAGGCTTCATGAATATCAGCCCAAAGTTCGGTGGAATTTTTGTAATTGTTTTGCGAAACTTTTGTTTTAACATCATTCCATAGATTTTCTATTGGATTAAGGTCCGGACTTTGGGCTGGCCAGTCCAAAACCTTAATTTGTTCTTGTAAAAAGCAATCCTTCACTATGTTCGACGAATGCTTCAGATCATTGTCTTGCATAAAGATCCACTTAACTGTCATATTTTCATAAGCAAATGGCTCCATAACATTCCTAAGGATGCTCAAATATTGAAACCTGTCCATTTTGTCCTCTACTTTTACGATAGGCCCAACACAACGCCCCCCATAATATAATATTACCCCCACCGTGTTTCAAGGTCTTCTGAGTGTACTTAATGTTTAAAGCCTGGTTTTTTGGGCGGTGTAAAAATGTTCTACCATCTGGTCCGACACGATTTACCTTCGTTTCATCATTCCAAAGCACATTTTTCCACAGGGACAACTCATTTCCTTTGTGGGTTTTGGCAAAATCAATACGTTTCTAATATTTTTTCTTGAAAGAAGAGGCTTCTTTCTACTTATTCGTCCAAATAAGTTTGCTTCATTCAGTCTTCTTCTTACAAACCTGTCTGACACTTGAACGTTGAATTTTTCCCTGATTTCAATATTTATTTGACGGGAGGACATAAAAGGGTTGAGTTTGCTTTTGCGTACTATATAAGTTGTAGTTTTACAACGGATTGGCTTACGTTCTTTATTTTGCGTATGATATTTCTTGTCGGCAGCACATATACGAATAGCATTGTATACCATATTTCGCGAACACTTTAGTATTTTAGCAATTTCAGTTGGAGATTTCATCTCATTGTGGAATTGAGATATAAGTCTTCATTTTTCTGGATTACAATATTTTCCACGTCCCATATTGGTACAATTAGGAAAGAATTTACTGATTTCAAACGCAAATTATGAAAAGAAAATTATTACTAAATACATCGAGTAAAATTTTGACAATTATTGCAAGTGTCCTATTTTTATGTCCAACTCAAATATGAACAAAGTAAAGTAATTTTGTTGTAAATATTTGCATGTTTTAAATATTTCAAAGTTTTATATATAATCTGAGACTACTTGATTTCAGTTTACTATAATAGAAAAGACCCGGGTAAAAATTTTAATATGTTGTCTTATATAATTATATCTTATCGATAAGTTCCCATATACAACCATATACAATTTGATCCGTAAAATGGGTCATTTACATGTGTCTAATTATATCAAA
Source organism: Leucophora obtusa (assembly GCA_949987735.1). Classification (NCBI taxonomy): domain Eukaryota; kingdom Metazoa; phylum Arthropoda; class Insecta; order Diptera; family Anthomyiidae; genus Leucophora; species Leucophora obtusa. Next base: position 158,783,550 of record OX465295.1, on the reverse strand, counting down.
TTAGAGATAATTTGGTACAATTTGATCCGAGATTTGTCCATATCCAGGATATCAAATTATATATACTTCCATATAAATATATCTGACTTTATATAATTAAACCAGATAGTAGGTAGGCTTTTTATGACTGGGAGTTATGCTTAACAGCTATTAAGTTGACAATTGAAATTTTAAACAATTTTAAAAGCCCAAATTTCAGAAAACAACCCAATGTTTAAAAATTTTCCTGCAAAAATGGTTGTGTTTTACAAATATGCTTTTGTCTTAGGAAATGTACTCATAATTTTTTTAATATAATAATATAATATATAATAAAAAATAACTTAATTTGTTTATGGAGCCTTATATGGTTATATGTGCAGCCATGTTAATTTAAATCTTAATTTACAGATAACTAAATTTTATGTTGAACTATATATTAGTTTGTATAGGATTATATATAAAGTTATATAAAATTACAAAAAAATATTTTTAGTATGGCGTCGCATACATTTTTATGTAACTTTGCATGGAACCATATATAATCATATTGGTCACTACATATATTTTTATTAATTTCATATGGCTTATGTAGTTATATGGAGTAAGATTTGGGGACATATACTAATATCAATTACCGTAAAAAATAATATCAGATGTAAAGGGTGGTTAAATTTTAAGGGCCGATGTTGAATGTAAACCACACCTAAACGTCAAGTTTTTTTCTGCATTTCATTTGACATTTCTCTATTTCAGACTAACTCAATTTGAACCATGGAAAGACACACAATCGAGCAACGCGTTAAAGTTATTCAGGCTTATTATGAAAATGAGCGTTCAAATCAAAATGCATTTTGTGCACTTCGTGATTTCTTTGGTCAGCATAATCGACCAAATATGTCCACAATCTGGAGAATTGTGCACAAATTTCAGCAAATCGGGTCTGTAGGAAATGTGAAAACATCTGTTTTTTGTGTTTGGTGCGGTTTATGGGCTGGCCATTTGGCCGATATTTTGTTCCATACCTAATTGAACCACACCAATGTTATCATATAAAAAGAAATGACAATAATTTCCTAAATAATTTGTGTTTTATTCAAAATCAACATCGGCCCTTAAAATTTAACCACCCTTTAGTTGCATATAAAGATATGTGTCTTAATGTGACTCCATTCATAGCCAGATATAGCACAATCACATTATAAAGGGTTTTTCAACAGGGACGCTACAAAAGTAGAAAGACAGGGACAGCAAACGACGCCATATTTCTTGCCGCTCTTTTAATATTTCTCTTCAGTAAGGTTTGCCATTTCATGATGGAAAGATATACGAGCCAACAACGAATCGAAATTATTAAAATTTACTACCGAAATTCGGAGTCAGTGGCATCAACGTTAATTTATGGTCGTCATAATCGTCCTATCAGATCAACAATTGAGCGTCTAGTGGAAAAAATTTGAATCCACAGGCACAGTACAAAATGTTCCCGTGCCAGTGAGACAAAGAAGTGCCCGTAGTGTCGAGAATATTGCTGCCGCTGAGGCTTCAGTTGAAGAAAGCCCAAATGTGTCTCTCACACGTCGTTCTCAAGCGTTGGGCTTCTCTGTGACGTCGTTGTGGCGAATTTTGCGAAAAGATCTTGGCCTACATCCTTACAAGATCAAATTGACGCAAGAACTGAAGCCGCTTGACCACCAGAAGCGTCGTATGTTCGTGAATTGGGCTGAGCAAAAACTTGAAAATGATTCGAATATTCATCGAAAAATCATCTTCAGCGATGAGGCTCATTTCTGGCTGAATGGCTTCGTCAATAAACAAAATATGCGTTATTGGTCAGACAGCAATCCACACGTACTCCATGAGTCATCATTGCATTCCGAAAAAATTACAGTTTGGTGCGGTTTATGGGCCGGCGGCGTCATTGGGCCGTACTTCTTCCGTGATGATCAAGACCGGCACGTTACTGTGAATGGGAATTCGCAACCGTTCAATGATAACCGAATATTTTTGGCCCCAATTGGATGATATGGACTTGGAGGACATGTGGTTCCAACAGGACGGCGCCACAAGCCACACAGCGAATGTCACAATCAATTTATTGCAAACCAAGTTTGGAGAACGTGTTATCTCACGAAATGGTCCAGTCGATTGGCCGCCTCGGTCGTGCGATTTGACGCCGTTGGACTACTTCCTGTGGGGCTACGTCAAATCCATGGTCTATGCCAACAAGCCAGCGACGATTGATGAACTTCGTACGAATATCGGCCGCTTTATGCTTGAAAACTGTCGAAAATTGGGTTCAGCGTCTGGACTTCTGCAAGCGTGCCCGTGGTTGCCATACAAAAGAGATCGATTTCCATACATAATGGCATCGAACGTACTTTCACAGGAATAAAGAATTTCATTGATATCCAAAACCGTTTTTGTTTTATTTAAAAAAACTTTTGTAGCGCTCTTATTGAAAAACCCTTTATATGACCATATATAACTATTTTTACTCGGGGAAATATAATTATTGCTTTATAATTATTAAGAGAAATGCATGAAGATAATTTTGTATGAAGTGTCCTATTTCTATGTCCATAGCTGTAGATCAGTATAAATATATATATCCCCATATATATTAATTTTAACATATTTAGTTACATATGCTATGACAATTTTAATACAGCGTAATATATAATTAAAAATGGCTTTATCGGTAAACATATAAAGTCTTATATAGCTCAATGTTAAATTTTTTTCTAAGTTGTTTTAGATATGTTTAAGTATAGCGCAATGTAAAAAAAATTCTATGTTTTTCTGAGATATATGTTGTTTATGTATGTATGATTTCAAAATATATTATAACTCCTAAATTCATTGTAAACCTTTATGTATGGAATTTGACATTAAACTCATAAACATACCAGGTTTACACAGTTTACGGGTAGAATCAGTGTTGCCATTTCAGTGCTTTTCGGGTATTTTTGGTGCTTTTTTCCTTCCCGTACCCGGTGATTTTTTACAAATACCCGTTTATAAAAAGCGGGTATTTACAGTGCTTTTTCAGATTTCTGGCAGTGCTTTTAGTGCTTTTTGTACAGTTTATATTTTTGGTATTTGTTCTCCTTTTTTCAATTTTTCTTGAATTTTTTGTCAAAATTGAAAAAATAATACGAAATATACAAAAAATACATTTTTGCACAATGTTTGTAGTACAATTTTAAATAACAACTTCGTTATATTTAAACTTCAAAATTTTGAAATATTAGTTGGTGCTTTTTACCCCTTTTTTGGTAATTTTTTGAACCTTTTTTACACGATTTTACAAAGCTAAAATGTGTTTTTAAAATCTTGACTTAAATTTTTCAAAAAATTATTATCGTACTTTTTTTACCCCATTTTTGGTAAATTTTTACCCGTTTTTAAAATGCTCACGGTGCTTTCCTGTCTTCAAGAGTTGGCAACACTGGGTAGAATACAAGTTTATATGAAAAGGTTGGTTACAATTATATACAACTACTTCTAAATACTTATGTGAAAATTCATAAATGCTTTATAAAGTGATAGGAAGCTTATGAAACAAATTTTGTATGGAAAATTTGTTTTGTAAACTTCCTATAATTTTATAAAACATTTTTGAAATACCGAGTAAAAATAGTTATATAGGAAATTATATAATTTAATATGGACTAATATGTTTATATATAGTCAAATGTGACACTATATCTTTGCGGATATAATTATGTATAGCTTTGAGTTTTTCAAAAATTTCTTATATGATGTCATATATCAACGGTGGGCAAATGCGGCCCATTGGGTCACATGCGGCCCTTTGCTGATTTTTGTGCGGCCCTTATTGAAATTCAAATTTTGATTTTTTTTATTTAAAAATATTTTTTTTTATTTAAAAATATTTTTTTTAGTATTTTATTTCGAAAATTTTTTGACAAAAAATAAGGGCCAATTTTATAACCGACACAAAAATTGATTTGAAAATTGCTTGCTTAAAGCAACAATCGATCTTACCCTTAGGGCAATTTTAGTTAAAAACTGTCCCTTAATTCTTTACAGAATAAATTTAACTTCATTTACAAAACAGTCTACACAAATACATGAGAAACTATTATTTCATAAATATAAAAAAACATAAATGCAAATTATTTAAAAGTATCACATTTGTCGAGTTTTATTTTTCATCATACATACGAATCTTTTTATAAATATGACGGAGGTTCTTCTTCGGGTGATACTAATCGGTAAAATTTGTTGCTAATTTAACAAATAATTTTTAAATTACGGTTTACAATAATTTTATTAAAATTTAGTAGTGGTTACTAATTCAGTAGGCTTGAGTTGCTAAAATTAGCAAAATATACCGAAGGGCGCAAAATAATTAAATTTCCAGAAATAACATCAAAATTTTCAGTAGCCATTACAGACTTTTTGTTGAGTGGACGAGTTTTATAGTCAGCACAAAGCACGAGTTTAAACTTAAATTTTACTTGAGTAATAAATTTTCCAACAAAATTTCTCACTAAAGTAAAATATATAGTAAAGGATTTATTAAAGTTCGTACTTAGTGCTGACTATAATACTACAGCGCATTGGTCTGTGTGAAAAGTCAAATCTCAAATAGTCAAACGTTTAAATTTACCTTTTATAATGTCCCGTTAAAGGGGCGCAATTTTTTTTGCTGTGCGCAACGAAATTGTTAAATAAAAATCGAATCCAGGAGGTTATTAATTTTTGAACATGTTTTTGTTGTCAGAATAACAATCAGCCTTATTAGCCGATTCCGCGACACCGCGGATCAATGCTAAAACTATATAAAAAAGCGTTTCAATAATGTTTAATTCTACTTATGTAATTCAAAACTTCCATAACAGAATTCGAAAAAAGTTGAGTCTGCAATGAGTTTTTGTGGAGCCAGTTTTGGAATAGGTGGATTTGAAAACCGTTTTTGTTTTACAAAAAAAAAAAAAAAAATAACACAATAAAACATAAAAAAACAATAAAGCAATAAAACATTAGTTCCTTCCGCTTTCATTTTACTTAAAGATTTGTAGTTTTGTTTTTTTTTTTATTGTATGGTGCGGCCCTGTATAATTTATGCAAAACCACAATATGGCCCTCGGTGACAAATCTGTGCCCACCTCTGTCATATATAGATCAGTATAAATGTATATGTCCCCATATATATTAATATGTACCATATTTAGTTACATATGCTATGACAATTTTAATACAGCGTCATATATAATTAAAATTGGCTGTATCGGTAAACATATAAAGTTTTACATAGCTCAATGTTAAATTTTTTTCTAAGTTGTTTTAGATATATTTAAGTATAGCTAGGGTGACCATTTTTTCTGACTTCAAATCAGTACAAATTTTAAAAAAATATTATCAAAAAAATTATTATGCAGCCAACCTAATTTGTTCTCAACCGAATGGTTTGGTTAAAACAAAATTTTTCGGTTAACCATCATACCATCCTAAAAAACCTTACACATTTCTTCCTATACAGACCCCAAAACAAAACAATTTTTTTTTGCATGAAAAAATCCAGTTTTTTAAGTACATGAAACGGACCCATTATTTAGAAATTTCAATGATCTGTTACCATTCCTTTTCTAGTTTTTTTTTTTTGTAACAGATCGATGAAATATAGCTATGTTACGAATGGAGTCAAATATGACTCCAGGATAGTATGAACGTTAATTTTTCGAATTTTTATTCAGGCCAACGAATTTCTGTCGTCACGATCAAATTGCATTGTCTAAACTAATTTTCTGTAGATACAAATTAACCAATTGATTGGCTACAAATTTTGTTGTCAGAACAAATCTTTTTTCTCTGTGCTAATTTCTGTATGATTTCTGAAATAGAAAACCTTCACGTTTTGGCTACGTTTTTCTACAAAAACACGTAAAATTTTTAAAAATGATTCGAAAATTTTTCCATAGAAATACCCACCCAGGTGGAAATTGAAGACGGTACAAAAAACAAAGCGTTTGTTGTCATTGGTACAAAAAAAAGCGTTTTCACAGCGTTGAAAAACATGATTTTGGATTGATTTTCGAACGTTCACAAACAGTATTTTAGGAGCGCTTTTCATACAAAATTTACAACCGTTTGTGAAATAAAAACACTGTTAAAACATTGCTTTAAAGCGTTTTTCTAACGTTTGCAAAAAGTACTTTAGCAGTATTTTAAAGAATATATAACCGATTATTTTAAAAACACTGTCAAAACACTGATTTAAAGCGCCTTCAAAATGTTCGAAAAAGTGCATTCCAATGTTAAAGTGTTTGATCAAAATGATAAAAAGTTATAGAGCAATTCCATATGAAAACGATCAAAATTGGCAAATTTTTGGACGACCCCTCTCCGATTTTAAAATAAATAGTCTCAATCGATTGCCCAGCAAAAAATAATGTATCTACATATTTTTTTTTTTTTTTATAGTGACTGGTTTAGTGGTGGTGTACACCACTGTCATGTGACAAAATTGAAGAATTCTTCATAAGGGACCTCATTGAAAGTTGTTTTAAAAAACTACTAAAGCGATCGCAACGAGTGATAGCTCGTTGGAAAGGTATTGAATCAGGCTTTAATTGAAAAATAAAATTTTCCTAATTTTTTTCAGAAATTTACCTTTTTTCCCATGAAAATTAAATTTTCCGATTTTCCACAGAAGCTCCTAAATTTTCCGGCTAATTTTTTTTTTTTGGATTCCTCATAATTTTTGCTTTAAGAATCAGCAATAAAAAAATGGGCCCCGACTCCTTGTTTGGACAGGAGAGGAGCATTTAAGAGACCACCTTGTTCTCATTGTTTTTATATTTTTTATAATTGAATTATTTGTAATTATTTAACATTGTTTTATTTTATTATTAAAAATACATTTTAAAAATTATTTTACAGTTAAAAATACATTTATGAAGAAACTGAATGCGTTCCGTGCCTGTCTAATGCCAGCACGCATGCTTTTGGTCGTAGGATGGCAAACTTAGAAAATCCCACTTTTTCTGCTGGGTATTTCTCTTTGAACTGATGGTATGCTTCGGATAGATTACATAATAATAATCTGCGCTGCTTGTGTACTTTTTCTCCATCTTCACGTGTGATAACATAGTCACGTGTACCTGGGCAGGCGCGGCTGTTGTCATCATTGCAGTAAAAATCTTGAATCAATTTCACCGTTGCTTCGCTGAGGGTCCTTGAGCCAAATTTCTTGGTGGGAGTCGCCAATATGCCCTTCTGTCGAACTAATTCTTTGCTTCTTCTCGCGATGTAAAAAGATGTTTGAAACTGTTCAGAAATCTTGCGTATATACCATGATTGAGGCAGCACAGATAAAATGAGATATTTCTCCGGAAAAGTGGTCGCTAAATTGAATTTTCTTTTGAACTGCTCAATCATTTGTTTGCCTCATCAACGTCATCTGCTTGACTGCATTCGTTATCAGAGCCTTCATCAAATATTGTCGCGATTGCACTCATAACCTTGCCTTTTTTCTCTTTCCTGTATTTTTCACTTCGCAACTTTTTTTTTGTGATAGGCGATTCACCTAAAGTGGTAATAGCCTCATTCAAAGGACTCAAAGACATATTGACCATCGGAATGTCTGCCTCACTATCAGATGAAACATTTTGTTCAATTGTCATTTCACTCTCGGATTGTGGTTGCATTTGTTTCAATGCATTTGCTTGTTGAGACAAATCGATTTTACACTTGGGGCAAATGAATTCTGCTTCTTCACCGTATTGTATATTTAATTCATTCATGTATCGCTTCGAAACACCAGCTAATTTTAATACTTTTATCTTTTTCGAACGATGTCCACTCTTGTTAAACGGATTGCAGCAAAATTTATTCATTTTACTTTAAATTGTCTTTACAGCTTCACTCTTTACTTTACAAAAAAAAAACACTTTAACTCTTTCACGTTTAGTATTCAACTAAAATTTGACTCAGAGTGTGTGAAGTATTTATATTTATTTTTTGGTAAAAAATAGGTAAAAAAAAATAAGCGATATTTGCTTTTCTTTAATAGGAAAATTTGCGTGAACTACTGGTCATAAAATGTTTTTTAAAGAGGGACTTAATTGGTTACTGCCAATAAGCCGACCACAGGTCATAAAATGTGTTGTAAATTTTTTAAATTAACAGGTAATAAATATTTCGCCATATTTATGGAAAATCCGTGTTTTATGACTTGTTTCTGCACGTGTCATTTTAGGCGAAATATTTATTACCTGTTAATTTAAAAAATTTACAAAACATTTTATGACCTATAGCCTCAGTCGGGTTTGGTGTGCCATTACATGCCACTGCTGCTATTATCCATGGATTTATGGCCGATCTTGTGAAGGCAGGCAGACCATATTCACTACACACTCAACTTGGGGCTCTTAAAAAAAATTGATTTTTTCTTCATAAATGTATTTTTAACTGTAAAATAATTTTTAAAATGTATTTTTAATAATAAAATAAAATAATGTTAAATAATTACAAATAATTCAATTATAAAAAATATAAAAACAATGAGAACAAGGTGGTCTCTTAAATGCTCCTCTCCTGTCCAAACAAGGAGTCGGGGCCCATTTTTTTATTGCTGATTCTTAAAGCAAAAATTATGAGGAATCCAAAAAAAAAAAAATTAGCCGGAAAATTTAGGAGCTTCTGTGGAAAATCGGAATATTTAATTTTCATGGGAAAATTTAATTTTCATGGGAAAAAAGGTAAATTTCTGAGAAAAATTAGGAAAATTTTATTTTTCAATTAAAGCCTGATTCAATCGATTGAGACTATTTATTTTAGAATCGGAGAGGGGTCGTCCAAAAGGTGATCGCTTTCATATGGAATTGGCAAATTTTTGGACGACCCCTCTCCGATTTTAAAATAAATAGTCTCAATCGATTGCCCAGCAAAAAATAATGTACCTACATATTTTTTTTTTTTTATAGTGACTGGTTTAGTGGTGGTGTACACCACTGTCATGTGACAAAATTGAAGAATTCTTCATAAGGGACCTCATTGAAAGTTGTTTTAAAAAAAAACTACTAAAGCGATCGCAACGAGTGATAGCTCGTTGGAAAGGTATGAATGAGGCTTTAATTGAAAAATAAAATTTTCCTAATTTTTCTCAGAAATTTACCTTTTTTCCCGTTGTCTTCAAATGCAATAAATTATATGATATGAAATGTCAAAACTATTACAGCGAAACATCAAAATGATATCAATTGCAAAGTGGTGGAGAACACTTGACCATTTCATGGATAAGAAATATCATAGATTTTTCTTCGAAAAACACCAAATTTTATGAAACTAAAAAAAAGACATTTTTTTAAAAATGGTCCAGCTCGTGAGATCTCATTGCTAGACCCGAAATATTTTAGGAATCATCATAAAACATACCAAGGTTTATTTTGAGGGGGCACTTTTTTAACTTTTTTTCGTGAGTCGGTCTAGTGAGTTAGGTCTTTACTTACTGGTACAGTACTAATTGGTTCCGCGAGTGTAACATTAGTACCAGTTTTGCTCCCTATTTTTCGTCCTTCAATTGTAATTTTCAAACTAGTTCTACAACTAGTACCAAAGTGGGAGTTTGGCGACAATTGTCCACACCTCTATGACATCTCCATGTTAAATTCTACAGTTGTTTGTATGGAGAGGCGGTAGAACTCGTACTGGTTGCCTGGTTCAAATATACTAGTACAGGTTCGGAACTAGTATTTTTTGCTACTGGGAATGTTTATCTTTAAATTGAAATTGCATTAAAGTTTTAGCAATAACAAATTAATATGTTAACAAGTTTTTAAATATAGTAACACTACAAAAATTTTGTGTGAATTTGAGTCGTTTATGCCGAACAAAATGTTCTTATCCTCTTTTGTGTTTTCGTAAATATTATTGTTGTTATGGCGACCAAACTCTCTTGGATCGGCTAACCTTTATAATTAAACCTTGGTCAGAACTAATATAGATTAGAAAATTTCTAACTTAAGAGATATCTAAAGGAAAAATCGATTTTACCCTTAGAAATTTGTTACTTAAGAGGTATTTAAGACAAAAATCGAGTTCTGACTATAAAACTGGCCCTTAATTCTTTACAAAATCAATTCAACTTCTTTTACGAAACAGTTGACATAGACAAATAGAAACTATCATTTCATAAATATGTATAACAAACATGTCATTTGCATTTAAAAAGAAAACTATGAGATTTGTCAAGTTTAATATTTATTTTTCATCATATTTATGAAGCTTTTTATAAATTTGATGGATGTTTTTCTTCGAGTAAAACTAATATTCAATAAAATTTGTTGCTAATTTTAGCAACTAAATTTTAAATTACAGTTCAGAACAATTTTTCTTCTATTAATTTCAATGTAAGTAGTACGTACAAATCAGTAGGCATGAGTAGCTAAAATTAGAAAAATATACCACAGGGCTCAAAATAGTTAAATTTCCAGTAATAACATCAACATTTTCAGAAGCCATTACAGACTTTTGTTGAGTGGGCGAGTTTTATAGTCAGCACAAAGCACGATTTTAATTTTACTTTAGTAAGAAACTTTGTTTGAAAATTTCTTACCCAAGTAAAGTTTTATTAAAATTCGTACCTAGTGGTAACTATAATACTACACCGCATTGGTCCTAAATTTAGAACTGTGTGAAGAAGTCGGCAAAGTCCAAAAGCACTCAAATTACTAGACACAAAATTTAATATAAAAAACTTTTTTTTTTTTGCATTTTCAAATTACACCAGATAGCCATTATAGTGGTTCGAAAATCCACTTTTTTCAAAAACTTCTAAAAAGTTACTTTCTTATTATGAACAATGAAAATGGATATACCGCGAACCGTTAAAAAGTTATTAGTTAATCAAATTTGGATTTTTTTTTGTAATTCAATGAAAAATTATTTGAGGTAATGCAGCTTTCAGTACTCGCTGCCGCATTATAAACTTATTTTTGAGTAAAGACAAAATAGTTTGTAATTTTTGTAATGTTTACTACAAAAATTTTTTTTTAAACATATTTGAGTACTAAATAACTTTTTAACGCGGTATATTTTTGTACCAATGTTCTCAGCAGTGAATACATTTTCATTGTGTGTAATAAAAAAGTAACTTTTTTCAAAAAGTGGATTTTGGACCACTCTAATGACTATCTGCTGTATTCAGAAAACGCAAAAAAAATTTTTTTTTATATTAATTTTTGCTGTGGAATCGAATGGTAAAATCAGATTTCCCAGAAATGCAGCCATTTTTTCTCTGCAGAAAATGGGTCTCCAAATCAGCGTGTTTGGCGGACTTGCGACAGTGGAAGGAGTTGAAATAAAAAACGACATTCTTTTTTTTGATGCAAAAACTAAAAAAAAATGATGATATCCCAAAATCAAAGAAATTTTGTATATTTCTGACGAACGGTAGATGCGTTCCAAAAAAAAACCGCATAAAAAAATCCGCATAAAAAAGCACTCTACTTCCATACAAAAGTGGGAGATGCGTTCCGAATATTTCAAAAACCGCATAACTTTAAAATAAGGAAAGAAAATTGTACTAAAATCGCATAAAAAAATATATAGAATAAAAAATTAGAAAAAAAAATTGTTAATTTATTTTTACTTTTAACACAAAATAACACTTATGGATTCATACAGGTTTAATGTATGTTCGTGCATGATCATAAACACGAATGCTTTTCCATACATGGATACATAAATCTTCATACATGCATCCACATATGTCCACACATGTGCATTAATGAGAATACGATCTTATTCCCGAGAATTCGATGACAATGTTGAACTCAGTTGTGAGCCAGAAATAACAGGTTTTCTTGTTTGAGAATCATTCATTTTAATTGCGCTTATTGAAGATTCTCAAAGTTTAAAATATTGTTCATTATTTTGGTTTTATCCATTTCTTTTAAGAAAATCTTTAGAAAATAAGACAAAAGTTTTTACTTTATTTTAAATTAAATAAAAAGTAATATAAAAGTTGTAAAAAAAAACGCAACGCAAGTCGATTTTAAAACCGCATAACTTCAAATCCGCATAAAAAACACCGCATAAAGATAGACTTAAGCAGTTAAAGGCTGAGTTACCCAACCGTAAACGTATCTGTAACGAATCAACTGTTTCGAAACCACAAGAAGAAATGTATACGAATGGTTACTAATACGTAAATGTAAACCTACTTGCCGGATCATTCTGTTGAAATCAGAATTTTCTATCCGGCATCGAAACAGCTGCATGATTTTATTCGGAAAAAATATGAAATGAATAAAGAAAATTGATTCAAACAACAAATAAGGAATAAAAATTAACAAATAAATGGAAAAATTTAGAATAAAATATAAAACCACATGAAATAGATGCTAAATAGTAATGTCGTTTACGGTAATCTATAAGTGTACTTTTTAGCTACGGCACGGTACAGTTACATCACATTTACGCCCATAATCCGCCCTTAAGTCTTTTTTTATGCGGTAGATGCGTTCCAAAAAAAAAACCGCATAAAAAAAATCCACATAAAAAAGAACTCTACTTCCGTACAAAAACGGGAGATGCGTTCCGAATATTTCAAAAACCGCATAACTTTGAAACTAGGTCAGAAAATTGGACTAAAATTGCATAAAAAACTATAGAATAAAAAAATTTTAAAAAAATGTTAATTTATTTTTACTTTTAACACAAAATAACACTTGTATACATACAGTGCATACCAAAAAAAACAAAAAATCAATAAAAAATAATACCGCGGCTAAAAATAATCTACAATATGGATTCATACAGGTTTAATGTATGTTTGTGCATGATCATAAACATTAATGCTTTTCCATACATGGATACGTAAATTTCCATACATACATCCTTATATGTCCACACATGTGCATTAATAGGAATACGATCGCATTTCCGAGAATTCGATGACAATTTTGAACTCAGTTGTGAGCCGGAAATAACAGATTTTCTTATTTGAGACTCATTCATTTAAATTGCTCTTATTGAAGATTCTCGAGGTTTAAAATATTTTCCAATGTTTCAGCTTTTCATAAATCCCAATTTTTAATGTTTTTGTTAATGATATACACACTCGCAGTACACATAGCATAAGAAAGAAAAAAAGCTTTCTTATTTTGAAAAATGAGTTATGCCAATATTTAAAAATGCTAAAAATGGCAAGAAAAATTAAATAAAAAGTATTATAAAAGTTGAAAAAAAAACGCAACACAAGTCGATTTTAAAACCGCATAACTTCAAATCCGCATAAAAAGAGACTTAAGTGTATAACAATACTTGTACGAAATATAAACTTATTTAAAACATAAATATGGAAATAGCGGCATAAAACAGCTTGAGGAAAAGTATATGTATATATAAATCCCGGGACGATTAACCGCAGGCTCTATAATTAACTCTTAAATCGCAGATAAATTAAATTGATGTTGAACTATATATTAATTTGTATGACATTATATATAAACCCAGTGCAAAAAATAGTTCAGAACCAGTTATGTACTAGTGTATTTGCACCACTCAACTATTACGAGTTCTACCGCCTCTCCATAAAAACAACTGTAGAATTTAACATGGATATGTCGTAGGGATGGGGACAATTGTCGCCAAACTCCCACTGTAGTACTAGTTGTAGAACTAGTTTGAAAATAACAATTTAAGGACGAAAAATAGGGAACAAAACTGGTACTAATGTGACAATCGCGGAACCAGTTCCGAAATGACTTTGGAAATAGTAATGCACCAGTTGGTGAATTCCTAAATTATATAGATAAAAAACAAAGGCTTTTTCATTGATGAAACGTAGATTAGGCCGATAATTTCCTTACCGAGATAATTAGGTCCATTTACCAAATGAAATCTAAAATATTTTGTGTTTATGATTTCTAATCACAATAAAAAATTTTAGTGTTTATTCGCAAACTCAGACTATATTATTAAAAACAAATGTAAACAAAATTAGAATTTTTAAACTCTTATTTAAATTTACATGGGGTTTCTAGAAGACGTTCGTTGTCATACGAATGAGTGACTACATGTATTTTGTTTTTGTATTGCATGTATTTTGTTATTGTATTTTCGTACGTGTAAAGCAAAACGTCATCTAGAAAAACCACCTTAATCTTTCGAAGTAGTCTCGCATTGTTTCAATGAAACTAATATTGTTTTAAGAATAAAAACAGGGAGCTGTACTGGTACTGGGAAGTTATATAAAATTACAGGAAAATATTTTTAATATGACGTCGCATACATTTTTATTAAACTAATCATTGAATCATATATCATATTGGTGGCTGCATATATTTCATTAATTTTATACGCACTTTTGTAGTTATATATGGAGTAAGATTTGGGAAAATATAATAATATCAATTATCATAGAAAAAATTCACTCAAAAAATTATATCAGATGAAGTTGTTGTTACGTTTATAAAAATGAAACTCTTAAGTTGTTTGTTTAATGAGTGACTTTTCTTTAATAATTATTACTTCTTATGAACTAGCAAAAAATATGTAAGTACATACATACATTGGGAATACCCGGGTAAAAAATTTTAATATGGTGCCACATATAATTATATCTTATTTGATAAGTCCCCATATACAACGACATACAACTTGATCCGAAAAATGGGTCATCTACTTGTGTCTAATTATATCAAATTAGATATAATTTGATACAGTTTGATCCGAGATTTGTCCATATCCAGGACATCAAATTACATCTAATTCGATATAAAAATATCTGATTTTATATAATTTTGTCTAATATTAGGTATACTTTTTATGCATACCGGCTTTAAATTGATATTGAAATTTCTGTAGCTTGAACAATTTTAAAGGCCCAAATTTTATAACATAAAATAAAAATCTAATCTAAATCGTTTACATCATTTTTTAATATAATTTAATATGCAAAAAAAATCACGTGAAAATTATTTTGCTGTGGAGAAATTAACTCTTAATTTATATAAATTTGCACGAGATCATATAGAAAGTTATATAAAATAACAAGAATATATTTTAAGTATGACGATACATACGGTGTTATATAACTTAGTATCGAACCATATAATCATATCGGTCACTACATATATTTTGATTAGTTTTATATGGCTTATGTAGTTATATATGGAGTCAGATTTGGGGATATGTAATAACATCAATTACTGTACAAAAAATTCATTGAAAAAATAATATCAGATGTTTTTGTATATAATGATATGTGTCTAAATGTGAATCCATTCACCGTCAGATATAACCCAATCACATTATATATAACAATATATAACTATTTTTACCCGGGTATGCATGCTAATCATATTCCCACGAATAAGTAATGCGTGTGTGGACGATGACCTTGCATACTAAATCATGGTTTAAAGCAAGGTTGGTTGCCGTTATCGTTATAATACTGTTAGCGCTAAAATATCGTTTCAAAATGAATACCGTTGCCAATACCTCTAAAAAAATTTCCCAATACCGTTATCGTTACCGATAAAGTTATTTTTATGGGCAGTTACCGGTATTTTACCGGTATTTATTAATTTATATAAAAATGTCAATTTTTTAACTTTTTTGTTTTATAATCCTGAGTTATTTTTATAAAAAAATTTATAGATAATAATTTTAATTATTTAAACTACCAGCATTGAATTTGTAGTATATAATTTGTATTTTAAGACTTTAATATAAGAATATGCCAGCAAAACCTTCTATTACCAGGTAATGACTTTGGTAAGAAGAAATAAGGGTAGGTGACCTCTTACTTTTCTATTACCAAAATATTATTTTAACAAGGGCGTGTCCATCGATGTAACTCCTTAATATCCCAGTCAGAAAAATACAAACGGGAAAGCGGTGGCAAAGCACTTTAACAGGTGGTACAAGTATTGGCAAAAAGTGCTTTCCCATTCCCAAAATGATAACATCATTAGACAAAAGGACCGGCTGTTCAAAAAGCGCCGGAAAAGCACTGGAGGAACAAAATTTTTAAACGTTGGCAAAACGCTGGCAAAACCAATAAATAGGTGGTCTGGAAATATATTTTACAAAATAAAATTAAAAAAAGTCCATATGTATTTTTTTGACCCTGCCGTGATTTGAACCCAGGCCGTCAGATTGGCAGACGATTGCTCTACCCACTGAGCTAACGAGACATATAATATTTAATGGCTAAACACATAAATGAGTGATAATAGCTGGACAACTACTGGCTGTGCCAAAATGCTAGTACTGGCAAACAATTTTTAGTAACTAGTATGCCAGTGTTTGGAAGGCAAAAAAAAAGTTGGTCTTGAAAGAGCTTTCCCACAAACAAAAAAATTGATTTTATAAAACAAAAAAAATTTTAAATTAAAAAAAATCCCAAAAAATTTTTTTTGCTTGCAACCGGATTTGAACTCGGAACCTTCCGACTACAAACATTTTTTAACGAAGCGTCAGCATTTTTATAAAATCATTGGTTTTCCAGTGAATTGATTTTTGTACGCCTGGTAGCATTGGCTAGGTAGCACTGGATAACCACTGGTTGCAAACCTTGGCATATCACTCTAAGCCAATTCTTTGCCAGTGGTTTTTTTTATAAACCACCGAAATTTTTGTAAAAAAAATACTGGTAAAACGCTTTTCGCAAACGCTGGCAAAGCGTCCCAAATGAGTGTTCTGCCAGTCATTTATTTTTAATACCATGGTTACCCAGTGGTATGCCAGTGCTTGATTTTTTGTACCACTGGCGATTTCTGACTGGGATGTTATTGTGAACTTACATGTTACGCTTACCTATTACCTATAGTTTACAAAAAACCATAAAATAATACGTTTTTTTTTTCTTAAAATTTCATCTTGTTTTATATTGACTATTAAATTAAAAATTACATATTTTTAACAAAAAATTTTGTAAATTTTTTTTATAAGTTTTGGTTATAAAAATAAGCATTTTGTAATGAAGAGGGTAAGCTCTTACTATTATTTTAACAGGGGCATGTGCATATCGTCTGATAACCTCCTTAAATGCCGCTCTCTTATTTCCTTGCAAAAAATTATATACACAAAGGAACCAGACTACCTATACCAACGTCTGAATTTTTTCCGGTCAAACAGGGGGAAAAAATTAAAACAATTTTTCACCGTAATCAAATGTCAAAAAGACACTTCTTTATTAACAGTATCCATCTTTGGAACCACTTACCTCACAATATTCAAATAACAAGCAATGCAAAGCATTTTAAACGTGATATTTTTAAACATTTTAGTTAACACAATTTTTAAATTATTTTAAATGTAAACTTTTTTATTTATTTTTTTATTTTTTGTAAAAATCATTTTTTTTTATTAAACTTTTATTATTTTTTGTAAAAATCATTTTTTTTTTCTTTTTTTTATTAAACTTTTATTATTTTAATTAATTATATTTTTTTTTGAATCTTTTACCTATATTTTGATTATTGTAACAATGTTCAATTAACTAATGTCAATTATTTTTTTTCTTTGTAATTTAAAAAAAAATTTTTTTCTTAAATTTTTTTTGCAATTTTCTTTTTTATTACAATATCCTTGTTTTTATGTTTAGATTATTTTTTTTTATACAAATACAATTTTATGTAACATTATTTTCCATGTGCTGTTAAAAAGACTAGTTCTTGTTGCACTGGTATGCTAAATAAATAAATAAAAAATAAAATAAAAGAACTCCTTACTTAGTAGCATCCCAGTCAGAAAAATACAGTCGGCGGAACGGTGGCAAAACGTTGGACACGACAGTACATACGTTGACAAAACGATTGAATTTCAACGTTTACAGTAGCCTTTCAACGTCGAAATGATAACACCATTAAACGGTTATACGACTCAATTTTTCGACGTTGGCAAACCGTCATTAATACAAAAAATACTGTACCATATAAATGGAAAATTCATTATTTTGCTGATACTATAAATCCCAGTGTAGAAACGGTAATGACATATCATTATTATCTATTATTTTTATTTTTGTCAGTACTGGTAAGCACATAGGTAACGATATATTTTTGATTTTTCGTTTGCTGGTGTGTAACCATAACTCATTATTTTTAGCGACATCGCTATATAAAGGTAATAAGAAATGTAATAACAAAAGTAACTAATTATCATTACCAAGTATGTAGTTACATAACGACATATCTGGTAATGATTTTCTACACTGGCATACGAAAAGTTAAAGGTTATTCCAATAAATTTTTCAAAATATTCTAAATTTTATCTATATCTATATATCTAAATCTTCTAAATAGAAATGTGATGATATTTTTCTTCAAAGTAATATTTTTAATGAAAATACCATTTTTTTGGTTTTTGTTTACCATCGAAAGAAATAGGAATGCACAATGTTAAAAATTTAAATGAAAATAATGTTGAAGTAAACATTCATTTGGTAGAATTTAAGTGTATTCTCACTAAACATCATAATGAAACAATTGCAATAACTCTTGTACACAAATAATTGAATGGAAAATTAATCTCAAATAAAGTATATTTAAAAACAAACAGTTGTTAATTTAGTAATGACTCTATTCTCGAAAATTATCGAAGTTTAATTTTCTATTCGAAATGACAGAAAAATAGTGCGTTCATTAAACCTATCGTGGAAATTTGTACAAATACATCAAAAACGAGTAAAAAGGTTAAAGTCGGGCATGCCGACTATACAATACCCTACACCAGTCTGGTGTATTGTTTGGATCCGAAATTCGAATGGGTTAAAATGGGGCTTGTGTCAAAATTTTCTATAATGTGAGTCAGCGCACCAAATTTCATTAAAATATCTTAATATTTGCGACCTGCAGTTTGTAACCAAGCCAATTTTGGGGGACCCTTATATGGGCACTAGTTCTAAACATGGACCGATGTTCACCAAAATCAATAGGCTTCGTCCTTGGGCCAACATAGGTCTATTTACCAAATTTCATTAAAATATCTTAATATTTGCGACCTGCAGCGTATAAACAATATAATTTTGGTGGGACCCTTATATAGGTACTAGGTCTAAATATGGACCGATGTTCACCAAAATCAATAGGCTGCGTTATTGGGCCAATATAGGTCTGTGTACCAAATTTCATCAAAATATCTTAATATTTACGACCTGCAGCGTATAAAGAGTATAATTTTGGTAGGACCCTTATATGGGCACTAGGTCTAAACATGGACCGATGTTCGCCAAAATCAATAGGCTGCGTTATTGGGCCAATATAGATCTGTGTACCAAATTTCATCAAAATATCTTAATATTTACGACCTGCAGCGTATAAACAATATAATTTTGGTAGGACCCTTATATGGGCACTAGGTCTAAACATGGACCGATATTCACCAAAATTAATAGGCTACGTTATTGGGCTAACATAGGTCTGTGTAGCAAATTTCGTCAAAATATCTTAATATTTACGACCTGCAGCGTATAAAAAATATAATTTTGGTAGGACCCTTATATGGGCACTAGGTCTAAACATGGACCGATGTTCACCAAAATCAAACTTGTTCGTCCTTGGGCCAACATAGGTCTCCGTACCAAATTTCATCAAAATATCTTAATATTTGCGACCTGTAGAGTGCGCACAAGATTGCATGGGCAGACAGACAGACGGACGGACGGACAGACGGACATCGTTAAATCGAAATAAAAAAAATCCTGAGCCGATCGGTATACTATAAGGTGGGTCTAGGACCAATATTTTTTGGTGTTACAAACATCAGCACAAACTTATAATACCCTGACCACATAGTGGTGTAGGGTATAAATACATAGTTATACAGTAGTGGTATTCATTTACCTGTACTTTTTACACAAATGGTAATTTCACCATATTTACACCATAATTTTAATAAACACACTTTGTCAAATTTTTTATACTTTCAATCGTATTTGACACATTTTTGAATTTGTTACCACCTTCCTCTATTGCGTTTTACGAACGCTATCAATATAAATCACGTAAAAATGAAAAAAAATTTGTATGCAAACTTGTAAAATTAAAAAAAACTGATGCAATTTATGTAATTTCTGCAATTTCTGGCTGGGATGTTATTCTGAACTTACAGGTAATAAGTTTTTAAAAACATTTTGTTTAAATTTTAATTTTTTAAACTGAATATCAATTTTAAGTTCACGGGTTTTTAACAAAAAATAAAATTTCTAAAATTTTCTAGAAAAACGCATTATTATACCAATAAAAAATCCAAGCGTATGAAAAGTAATGAAATGGTAAGGTGTAAGGGTCCAAGGTAATGCAAGGGTAAGCGGTTTGATATATTACCAGGTAATATTCATAGTAGTACCCATATATTACCAAGGTTTTGCTGGGATGCTATGTTTTTACTCGTTTTTATATGTTTTTAATGCAATTTTTAATACCGGTACATACAGGTATTGCTGTTTCGGTAACGGTATTCCGTTATGTATTAAATACCGTTATGTCTTAAATACCGTTACCTTTACCGAAACAAACAAAATTCGATACCGTTACCCTTACTGTTATTCGTTTCGGTAACCAACCTTGGTTTAAAGGTCCATACTAAAGGTATGTCAACTTAGACTTTTCAAACACACTACATTGTATATAATGATATGTATCTTAATGTGACTCCGTTCATAGCCAGACATAACTCAATCAGATTATATATGACCATGTATAACTATTTTTACTCAGAAAAATAGGCCTTTAAAATTCATTTCATTCGATATTGATTTTACCTATAATCGCCCCGCAGAAAAGCTCATTTAGCCCCATTTTCGCCCCGCCCTTTAACAACGGGTCCGTTGGTTTTGTTTTTGTCCGACACAAATTGAGACGCAATAGAAGATATCAATTGGAAAATAACATTTTTATATCACTTACAAGCACAGTAAGGTGCAAAATTTTTTGTAATGATCTTTCCCATTTTCATTACCATTTCTTTTATGCAAAGATAGATATTTTTCTTTTTGTGTGTCCTTTAATTTGAATTCACGGTATCCCGATTCCTCGCTTAAAGCATAAATAAGAAATAAGCTTTAGTTTTGAGGCTTGAAGCTATAAAATGCCCCATAAGTTCTTCCCAACCCCAACATTTTATATGAAAATTAATAACTTTGCTCATAAAGGCGCGACTATAAAAAAAATCAAGCGTATTTCGCTTTTAGTAAAGTAATCCCCCTGATTATGTAAGGCGTAGGCGTAGACATTTTTACAGTAAAATCGTTATAACAAATGTTTTTGCAATATATATATAAAATTGTATTAGATTCGCCAAGAAAATTTCACTTTTTGTTAATTTCGATTTTGAAAAACTCGATTTGTATGGAGGTGTTTTTACTAAATACGCCAACGCCTTACATAATCAGGGGGAATGATTTTTTTTTTAATTTCATTACAATTGAAAATTTTATTGAATTTATTTTACATTACATTACAAAAAAGTAATGGAAATGAAAATCGAATTTCAATCCCATCAAAAAAAGAGATGCCGAAGCAGTAGAAAGAGCGCTACAATTGATGATCTAGATGTACTTCTTTTTAAACATAAACACTAATGATTTTAACATTGAGTTGTCATAGGAGAGGAGTACTTCCACTTTCAAATTTTTTCAGTACTTTTTGAACGAGTGCAAAGGAAGTTCTTTTTTACCAATTAAAAGTTAAAAAAAATTCTTCGCAAAAAAAATTGTATTTTTTTATTTTACAAAAGTTTTTTTATTGCCGCCACCGGGTATCGAACTTGCGACCTCACGATTGCTAGTATAGCGCTCTACCGCTGAGCTCTTCTTTGATATGAAAGTTGACTGGCATAAAAACACCACTTTGTTACTGCGAGATATTGTTCCTTATTCTCTTCAATAAAAGTACTTAGGGTAGAGAGGGGATCCTTCGCCAGCGGGGCACATACACTAATCCAATTTTTCTCCGATGTTAAGGGAGATAAAAAATTGGAAAAAATATATTTTGTTCATTTTTCATTTGCCTTTCCTTGACATCCACTTTGACGAATTTATATCACATGTGGTCGCAGACAGACGTGTTTTTGTGTTTTTTGGGATGCCAAACAAATAATTGAAAGCAACTACATTTTGCAATAACTTCCTGAAATCGTGTGATAAAAAATAATTTTTCAATATGTTAGACCTATGATCCTAAGCTTTCAGAAAATTTGATTTTAATAAATGCTTAAAAAGTGTGAAATAATATTAATTTTATGTCAGTGCCTGACTCTTGGGCACAATCACCACACTGAGAGAATTATCCTTCATGATATTAATGACATAATTTCATAGAATTTTTTTCGTAGAACCAATGAAGAATTTCATTATGTATATAATATTAATTTAATATTATGAAATTTTTCATAACTTTTCTTTCATAAAATTTCATAATTTCGTTAAAAAAATTCATTGAATTTCATAAATTAGATCTACATAAATTCAATGAAGATATTCTTTATATTTATGAAATTGTTAAATAGTATTTACTTTTTTTTAATTTTTTTTATAAAATATGGTCATTTCCTGAGATAATAATCTTTTATAATTTTTATTTTTTTTTTTAAGTTAATTTTTATTATTAATTTTTGACTATGCAATTTTTTTATAAATCATACTAATTTTTTCGAAACTTATTTTTAATGAAACTTTTTAATTTAATGAATTCTTTCTTTAGATATATTTTTTAAATCCGTAAAATATGCTACGATTTTATCACGCCTTTTGCATTTGCTAAGTACTTTTTATTTATCCACTCCAGCTTAGCAACGACAACAACCAACTACAATAAATAATAGTAAATGAAATTGCTTCATAGATTTTATGAAGCTCTTCATTGGCTGAATGATTTATTCAGTGGACGAGTGGCCTATTAATTTTATGAAGAGTTTCATTAATTTTATGAACTTTTCATAAACATTGACTTTAATGAACTCGCTGGAACTCGTCCATTGAAACTTTTCATAGAATCTATGAAGAAATTCATTATTGCAGTGATGATAATTCTCTCAGTGCAGATGGCCCCTGGAGCTACGAAGAGGTGGTACATCCCTGCCGAAAATGCTCTATAAGACTTTTCTATATGTTTAAAATATGTTTAATAGTAAATTAGTGCAATAGTGTTTATTCTTAAATTTATATTAATTATTCAGTTTTTTGTAATTTTGAAGAATCATTATATCATAGTTTTCAATTATTTTTTTTAATGTAATGGAGATTTATTGATTAAAAAGAATCATATATCTTAAATAACTTATTCTAAGTTATTTATTTCAGTCATTAAAACATTCAGTGTGTTCCCGTACGTTCCCAAAGTTACCGAAATTTACCCAAATTTACCGAAATTTACCCAAAAGCGTTCCCGTACTCGAGAATTGGGTAAATGAGAGCGCTAATGAGAGTGTATTAGTGCTTCTCTTTTTACCAAAATTTACCCAGACTTTTTCTTCGGGTAAACTTTGGTAAAACAGCTGATGCAAATATAAACAAAAAACAATTGTGAAATTAAATTAAAAATTGTAATTAAATAAAGAAATAAGCAAAAGAAACTTGGTTTTTTGTTAAAATTAATTGAATAAAATCAAAAACAGCTTTTAAATGCGAATAAATATGTCTATTTGTGCCGATTTGCAAACTGAATTTATACGTATTTTCACATCAGTGATGGGATTTTTGGCACAATCTAAGATTGATTGGTACAATGGCACAACCGATACTATTTTGGCACATTTTGGTTATCTACAAAATTTATTAGAAAATGAATTTAAAAAATAACAATTCTTTAATTTTTAGTTTCTAAGCATTTACTGGTATTAAAATACATTTTCGAATAAAGCGAAACTAAAAAATGGCATCGAAGATATTACCGAATAAAGCACCGTAAGTTGTTTTTCACGTGAAAAAATTTCTCTCAGACTTTAAATGCTTTAAATTGCAATTTAAGTTAAAAAAATTAACAATATTTTAATTTTATAACAAAGCCACAATCACAATTAACACAAAATGTCACTTTTTCACCAGAAAAATAATAGTCTTGTACATTAAATTTGCGTGAAAACTAAGTTTGCACAATTTTCACATGAAACTCATTGTCGTGAAAAATAATATTTTTTATATGGAGTATAACAGTTTTTTCACGTGAAAACTGAACAACTTACGTTTCTTAATCCATAGAATTTTAAAAATTCAAATGCTATAAATTTATCTCAGAGCTTCGAAAGAATTAATTTAAGTTTAATTCATAAAAAAATTAATTCAGTTTTAGAAAATGTTTATATGTATACCATTCCGTGCAACCATTCCTAAAGAATTCATTCATTGGCTGCATTCCGAAATCTTTAATAAGTATCGGATGAATTTAATTTATCATTCACCTTTTAATTGAAAGAAAATTTTAATTCATTCAAATATAATTAATTCCATAAGAATTCAAAATAATTCCATAAGAATGCATTTACAAAATGAAAATTGAAAAAACGGTTTCTAAGTGAAAATTGAGTTTTGGCACAATAAAGGCCCATTTGGCACATTTTAGTCACACACTTGGCACAAATCAAAATTTTTCAAGTCCCATCACTGTTTAACATCATTCTTTGAAATAAGTTTTTGGCCTAGAAAAGTGGTTTTTTGCGTTCCTGTACTATTGGGTAATTTTGTCATTTTGTGAGAGGATTTTGTGCTTACTCTCATTTTACCGAACTTTACCCAAAAAGTAAAGAAACACACCTATTGACTTAGCCGTATTAACAATATTTTTTTTGTTGAAATTGTATCTAAAAAATTTTTTATTTTTTTTTAATTTTGTATTTTTGGTCCTTTTAAATCAGAGGTCGGCATCACCTATGCCCATGGGCGCTCTCTCACACCTACATAAGCTCACACATATGTAGAACAAAAAAATAATCAGTCGCATACCAGATTTCAATGAAGTAGGTTGTCACATCGCTTGTTTTCCATTTTTTTACACTGTTTATTGATACATTTTTTTGGTAAATTATTTTTAAGTTTTTTTGTGTTGTTGTTTTTTGATATTTGTTTTCTTAGTTGTTGTTTGCTTTTAAATTTTTATTTTATATTCCCATTATAAACATTTAATTTTCGAATCATTATACAAACGTTCTTTGTCAGTGCATTGAGAGTGAGAGGCTGCAACTCACTTATACAAGCACAAAATAAGGTTGTATATATTTGGCGATCCCTGTTTTAAATGCTCTTCAAAAATATAAAATTTCCTAAAATCTAATCAGCGGTTGCGAAGTTACAAAATAATGTATTAAAAACATAACATTTCGCGATCAAAAAATTCTTAAATTGTGTGAAACAAATTTAATTTGTCAAACTAATATCAGTAATGGCTCGAAATATCGGTTCCAAACCAATGAAATCCAAAATCAATCTTTTTTCGCTCCAGCAGTTTAGGATAAAAAACTGATAACTTTTTTTGATTTGACGCAAAATTATTAGTTGAATCATCTTTTGACGCATAAATATTAGTTGAATCACCTCTGTTTGGGGTTATTTTAAAATATTTTAAACATTTACCTATATTTTTTTTGAATGCAATCTGATGCAAACAATTTTGGTTACGGAGTTTTCAGTAACGGAGTTTACATTTGGTTACTTTTTTCGTTTTCTTTCAGAAACGCTTTGTCAGAATTTTCTTTCTGAAACAAAATCCTATGATGCCTACAAGGTGAATCCAAATATGACATTGATTTTCTTACTCGTTAAATAGTTTGCTGTAAAAATTAGGAACGGGGTTTACAACATTTTTTCAAATCTTATTAAATACATCCTTTTTCATCTCGAGAATGTTGCATGCTGCAGAAAAACTTCAAGTCTCTTATACTAGATGATTATTTATAGTCCAACGATCATTTGAGTATAAATAACATTATACTTTTCGCAATATAATTAATAGATAACTCCAAAATTCTGGTGTATGCATTTTTATCAAAAATTATGACGAAAACTCGTTACAGAGTTGAAGTCGTGTTAGCATTGATATAAGGAAAAGTTTGTAAAGTGTATTAATTTTTTTAAAAGCGTCACTTTTCCTCTTCATAAAGATTTTTACAGTTAGTGTTTAGCTTCATTGGTTATTAAAATATAAGCTGTTAAAGTTAAAAAACCTTACGAGTTACTGGCTACGGAGTTTACATTTGGCCTATAAAATTGGTCACAAATTTTATGTATTAACCAAAAATTGGTGGGATTGTTATAAATTTTGTAAAACTGATGACAGTGCGTTGATACATATCGAATTATACAAGTCAAATGTAATCCATGCATTAGAAATTAGCTGGTTACATGGTTTTTATCACATTTTTTGATATCACCCATATACATATTTTTAAAAATTTTTAAATTAAAAAAATATTGAATTTAAACAAATTAATTATAAATATTTAAAAAAAAGTAATAAAATAGAAAAATTTAAAAAAAGTAAAAAAATATTGGTCCCGCCGGGAATCGAACCTGCGACCCTCTGTTTGGAAATGCCAAATGATACCAAAATCCCTTTTTAGGTTCACTTTTAGAGCAATTACTCTTTAAAAGCAATACTTAAGTGATTTTTTGGATGTGTTCAGAAGTAATTCTAAAAAAGCTGTAAAAATATACTAACGGATACTTTGGAAGCAATGAAAGACGTGATTTTTTGATGTTGTTCAGAATAACTTCTAAAAAAGCAGTAAAACTTCAATTCATTGTTTATGCATTTGGCCATTAGGTACCAATCTCTAAACTCCTTAAAAAAATATAAAAAAGTTGCATTTAACAGCTTTAGTGTACGATTGTAAACAATCTTAACCCTCTAACCGGCAAGCCCGCCTCCAGGCGGGGTATATTAAATTGACCAGAAATGCGCCAAAGGAGTATTTTATAATAAGAAATTAGGCTTTTTCAACAGAAAACAAAATTTATTAAATTTTTCGTGAAGAAGCGGTTTGGAAGCGAGAAAGTGTCAAAGATAAAATTTCGTAAAATTTCAAAAATTAAATATTTTAAAACTACCAACATTTTCAAAAATCTTAAAAACATATTTAAATTTACTAAAACAATTGATAGTGACCATGAAGTAAGATTGGAGCTTAAGCTATTCAAAAAGTTCCTTACTTTGGTTCAACGACGCACAGGATCCCATAAGGATACCTTTAAAGGACATCGCCTTAACTTCAAAACGAATGGAGGGATTTTTCTGAAATTTGGCAAAAAGAATATATTTGGTATAGGTAGCAAAGTTTATAAATTTGAATAATATATATTGAAGTTTTGGTGCGTTTTCGGTCAATTTCGCGTTTTTCGAAAAACGAAAATCGCTACATCCTCTTAAGTAACAGCACAAAAAATGTATTTTTTTTATTGCAATTACATCTTGGTAAGAGAAGTAATTTGTGCCTAAACCTAGTAATTTTTATGCGCTAGATTTCGAGATTCACCCTGAAACTATTTTGGCCCATATCGCCTAAGGTAGGCAACGAAAAAAAATTTTGTAGAAGAACTTATTGTTTATTTTTCGTGAGGAACACATGGTATAAATTTCATTGCAAAAGAGCTTAGGCCGGTTAGAGGGTTAATAATCTCAAATATTAAGTACGTTAAATTAAAATAAATTAACACTACACACACTAACCAGCAATTATTATAAAAAACAAATATTTTTACCGTAGACTGTTAGTTTTCATTATCTTACTTTATAGTTAGTTTTTTATCGTTTTTCTTTATCTTGTGCAATATATAAATT
This sequence comes from Leucophora obtusa, assembly GCA_949987735.1. Lineage (NCBI taxonomy): Eukaryota > Metazoa > Arthropoda > Insecta > Diptera > Anthomyiidae > Leucophora > Leucophora obtusa. The sequence continues at coordinate 158,755,816 of OX465295.1, read as the reverse complement.
TTTATAATTTTTTTTTTAATTACAACACACATTTTTGTATTATATATAAACAAAAACTACTGATCTCCTATATTTTTAAAAAATATAAAAATGCACTAAATACAAACAATTGCTAAAACAGTGATTAATTCGATTTTTTACATTCTTTCAAATATTATTTTTATTTAAATGAAATTAAAAAAAAAAAACTCCTCAAGTATTATTTATTACGTTTTCTAAATAGTTTTCTTGTTTTTTGGATTATTTTTTTAGAAATAAATTTATTTTACGCTTATTAAAACATTCAAAAAATTGTAAAAAATGTAAAAAAAAAAGATTTGACATTATCTATTTAGTTTAGTATTTAGTTAAAATATTATTTATCTTAAATAAATTATAAACAGTGAGAAAGACACAAATAGTTTTTATATAGCAGAGAAAGGGAAAATATACACTTCATTCCAAATGTTTTAATATTTCTGCTTATTATTATTTATTTACACGATTAACATGTTAAAAACATGAGCCAAGAAAAATTATTATATTCTTAATTTCTAAAATAAAATAACATTTTTAGTTTTAATTAAAATTATAATTTAGAAAAATTTAAATTCCCCATACAATAATTAAACTACATATAAGGCAGAGGATTTAGAAACTTAAATTAACACACCATTTTTATTTTATTTTCTTAGCAATTTTACAATATCTCACAAAAATAATTGAATTTCAGCGAATCCCCTGCTTTATAAACCCTTAAACGTGTAAAAAATGAAGATTGATTTAAAAGTCGTTTGGCTTATTTGAGATCAAGTATTCTATTTTACCTCTCTTTACAATCGTGGTATTTATGAAATTCACACTAGGACGCTAAATCCCGCAGTCGTGATCGAAATTATTTCGTATCGAGAATAAAATCGATCGTTCGAAATTTTCTGATGATGGGACTCGTTACTTATCGAATCGATTTTAATTTTCCTTGTTGTTGTGCAACACTGCAAAAAAAAAGTAAAATATTAAAGAAAAAACGTAAACAAAAAACATGTTTGTTTTTAAATCAATTAAAACAAGCGGGCTAAAGCCCGCTCGATGGTTTGTATAAGTCCCCAGGTGACTGGGAACTTATACAAACCAAAGATTAAATTCGGCTGTGCCGAGTCTTTAGATACCCTCCATCCTGGTGTTTTTATTCGGGGATTCTACTAAGTACAAACAAGTATGAATTATTACCCATTTTGTATTCGGTCAATCCACTATGCAACAAATGTGTATGATTTTTTCCACCACTACAAGTAAATATTTCAGTTTAATCTTGTTTAATTTCAGTGCTGCCACAAGCAAGATTCAAAATTCCCAAAAGTGTAGACAAAATTACCCAAAAAATATGAAATTATAAATGACTTCAATTAACATATTATTACAATTTGAACTCCGAAAAAGGTAATAACCTCATCAGTAAACTTAAAAAAAAGTGATTTGGCCATTTCAATTGTCCCATCGTTCTGGGCGTTATATTATTACAAAGAAAAGTTCCTTAAATATGCAGCATTTATGATGAACTTTTGAGTCTTATATGAATATTCATAAAATTTAGAGAAAAAATTAACTTTAGAACAAAACACTTAAAAAGCTTGTAAATAAGAGTCAGTTATGATCACATGTGAACGATTTAAAAATAATCTTATTTTAGAGTCTTTCAAAAATCAAGTTTTATTTGCGTTTTTAAATACACACAAAAAAATCTTTGGCAAGCAATTGGGAGCACTTCAACTAAAATAATGTTTTTGTGGCATATACAATATAATAAATTATTCGATAAAACTTTATTAGTTGAAATTTGCTTAATTACTTGGTAACGATTTTTTGTGTACGTTAATAGCTTATTTGTATAACGAAAGAATTTCAAAGCATGTATAGATTAATACACTTTCCTGATGTATGGGTTTAATTCGTGGATGATCAGTCGCTGCGAATCAATTCATTAACTCGTATGAATAAAAAATAGATATTGGAATTTTTATGCAAACTTCACAATTAGATGTTAAGTCATTCATAAGCCAAAAGTAATTACATACATTGAGGCAGGGTTGGTAGGCTAAATATCGCATTTTTCTATCTGGGTAGCTACCCAGTACTGGTACGGTGTCGAAATGATAACACCAATATACGCTTGGCCGTAGGTATTTGCCCACGTTGGCCCAGTGTTGGATTTTGTTACTTCCTTGTGTTTTCCCAGTACTATAAATAAAAAATATTCAGTAACTTGCCAGTACTTTAAATATAAAAAATCAGTGTACTGTGTAAAAATCAGTACATACTATAAAAACAATTAAAAATCTGGTGGTAAATCACCCTAAATTTTAATAAAATAATAAAAAATATATATTTTTGAATGGGGGAAAATTTAGTTGATCTCTTATTTTTAAGTAAATGAATGTTCTTCTTAGTTTGACTCTAGATCATAAATTAATATCACTTTCTGTTTAAATTATTTTCAAATCAAAGAAAGATGATACAATTTTTACAAGTAAATTACAAGGAATAAAAATATATTTGAAACAATTCGATAAGACCAGCAATACAGAATACGTATTTTCGGCTTTCGCTACAAAGCCATCATCAGTGTATTTCGTCTTGTGTGGGCTAATATTATAATGTTGTCTATTTATGTGACCGCTGAAAGAAAATCGAATTTCGTATCAACAACTCAACTTAAACTAACATCAACGAAAATACACTGATGATGTCAATTTGTTGGTATTGAGATTTTTCATTTGTCAAAAGTTAGCCATACTTTGAAAGAAAAAAATCACGATTTTGACCTCTAATATCTTCGGTGTTTGAAGTGATAAAAACCTGATCTATATATCAAATGAAAGCTTTTCGTCTTGATAACATACTTATAAGCACTATTTTTGTTCTTATATTGATTTTCTATGGAATAAAAACATTAAAAAAACAAAAAAATTAAAATCCTACGCCGAATCGTAATGGGTCAACAAAAAAATGCTATCCTAAAGCTATTTTTATTACCTTTCCAATGGTGTACATATTGTTCCAACCCTATCATAAATGAAGAAAATATAGTTAAGTTCATTTTTAAACTTTAAACCGGGCCCCCAAAAGAGAGTTTTATCAGTAGTAAAAATTTAGAATCAAGGCACCTCACCGCCTCTAAAGCCAACATATTCAATCGAATCAAAATTGAATCAACACAAATAGGAACAAATCTTATCTCACTTTATTCAATGTCCAATCATTTCAATTTCAATTTATTTCTTATAATATTTATATTATTTACATTTGACTTAGAAGTAAAGAGTTTAGGAACTTCGTTCCTTTTCTACTTAGATATATAAATATATTTTTTTAATTTATGAAATTTATGTACATTATTATTAAACGGAAGGAAAAAAATTTACAAAAACCTTTATGAAGCAGAGGTATAAGATAAAAATGAGAAGAAAAAAAATAAAGTAGATAAAATTATGATGAGATGAGTTCATTGATATGTACATGTTGTGAGAGTTGGCATCTTCCATTAAAATTTAGAGTCAATCTTTCGATTTTATCCAGAACGAGTTCGAAGCCAGCGAGACTATGTAGGCGTCGGGTGGAATAGTGCCATGGTAGTTTAAATATTTTAAGTAGCTTATTTTGTGCTACTTGGAGTTTTTTTATATGACATTTTGCAGACGTGTACCAAACTGGAGCACAGTAAAACATTATGGGGTGGAATATAGATTTGATGATGAGTTTTTTATTGTCTATGTTCATTTCCGACTTTCTGTTTATAATTGGGTACATTATTCTAATAATTTTGTTAATTTTGTCCACTACATAGGGAATATGATTATTAAAATTAAGCTTGGTATCAAGCATAACGCCCAAGTATTTGACGTTGTTTTCCCATGGAATATCATGGTTCATGAAACGAGGTAAAGTCTGGGGTATAAAACAAGACTTACGTTTTCTTGTAAAATAAATAGCCTGCGTTTTTTCAGGGTTAACCAAAATCTTCCATTTATCAAAATAATTACTCAACCCAGTAAGAGCAGACTGCAAGTTTGTAATAATATCAGCTGAATAAACATCAGAACTAAGAATTGATGTATCATCTGCAAATATAGACGTAATGCAATTGGAAAATGTTGGAATGTCAGCAGTAAAGATGTTGTAAAGAACTGGCGACAGGCAAGAACCTTGTGGACATCCTGCAATGATATTAACTTGTTGTGAACAGGTTTTACCCAAGTAAACGCTGAACGATCTATTTTGAAGAAAGTTTTGAATAATTTTTATGAGTTCAATTGGAAAGTTGAATTTTTTCAATTTAAAAATAAGTCCATTATGCCAAACGGAGTCAAACGCAGCTTTTATGTCTAGCAATATCATTCCAGTTGATTTGCCGTTTTGAAAATTATTTTTAACTAATTTTCTGATTTTTAGTAGGGGTTGAGACGTATTATGTTCACTTCTGTACCCGAATTGTTGCGATGGAAGTATATTGTTTGCATCGATAAAATTAATAAGCTTTTCCTTAATAATTTTTTCCAAGATTTTACTTATAGAAGAGAGCAGACTTATTGGCCTATAAGAAAGTGGAGAATCAGGAGGTTTATTTGGCTTGAGTATTGGTATGGTTTTTGAGATTTTCCAATCACTAGGAAAGTAGCATAATTTAAGGCAAGCATTAAAGATGTTCGTTAGATAGTTGATACCTTTATTAGGCAAATTTTTTAGACATTTATTATTAATACCGTCTAAACCTTGAGTTTTTTTGTTTTTCAATTTTTTTTATAATTACACCAACTTTTTCAGTAGTAGTGAAGTAACAGTTTTGTGGGATTGGGTTAATATTACGAATAAGGTTTGCAACACCATTAACCTCAGTAATCGTAGTAGTATCACTTAAATTTGATGAAATACAGAGGTTCAAATTAAAGTTGTGAGCCAAAATTTCAGCCTTTTCTTGCCGGGTGAAACATACTACATTGTTGTGTTTTAAAATTGGAATATTGCTAGATTTCTTCTTTAACATTTTTGAAACTTTCCAAAAAGGGGAAGATGCTTTGTCCAAATTGGACAACATGTTATTCCAAGTTTGGTTTCTGAAGTGGTTTATTTCATTCGTAATATTTTTATTTAAACGTGTCATAGCTCGACGATCATTAACATCTCTGTAACGCTTCCAGTTCCTTTTAAATACGTTCCTTAATTGTATCATAAATTTTATGTTGTTTGGTAAGGGTTTAGAGGTTGGTGCAATTCTACGTTTGGGCACACTTTCATCTATTCCCATTTTTACTACATTATTGAAAACATTTATCATGTTGTCAATTTGAGAGCTGTTGTTTATTTCATTTACGCTATCCGCCACAGGAAGATTCCTGTTTATGAATTTCATAAAATGCGGCCAGTTTGCCTTGCTGAAAGCGTAGCATAAATTGTCTACCATTTCATAATTTAAATTAACTGTACTAATGATTGGTAGGTGATCAGAACTCAAGTCATTTATAACTTTTACTGCGGACATATTTTGAGATATATTAGTTAGAAAAAAATCTAGAGTTGACGGTTGTTTACTTGGATCAGCCGGAATATAAGTATATTCGTGGGGAAATACTATTTGAGTTTGGTTTAGTTGGAGTTTCTCATATAATATGTTACCCCAGCCATTACTTCTTTGACATCCCCAATAACTATGTCTGCAGTTAAAATCTCCTCCTAATATGTATTTATTTGAGCTCGTTAGTTTACGAATATCTGACGCAAATGTTTGTTTTCTTCTAGGGTCCCTGTTTGTTGACCCACCAGGATAATAGCAAGAATAAATATTTATAAAGTCATTACCAGATTTTACCTTAATACCTATGTTTTCAATCAGTTCTGTGTTAATAGGAGGTATAAGTTGGTGCTGAATGTGTTTTTTAATTAAAATAGCTACTCCACCTCCTCCACCACGTTGTCGATCGTATCTGTAGCAGTAGAAGTTCTGATGTTTTATTGTAATTTTTTTATTTAGCCAGGTTTCACAAAGTAAACAAATGTCAATATTGGTTTTTTCCAAGAAATGGAATAATTCGTCTTTTTTAGTGCGAATGCTACGAGCATTCCATTGTAATAACGTTATGTTGCTGTTCATTGGTACAAAAATTTGCATGCAAGGTTTGTAACAACCTCGAATTGCTCTTCACGAGACCTGCATTTTTTTAAATTTGAAATTAATTCAAAGGTAAGATTTTTTAATTCTTCTAAAGAGAACAAATTATTATTATCGTTATTTTGGGTGAATGGTTGGCTATAACCCGTTCTAGATGGATTTGGTGTTTCGCTCTGATTTAAAGCATTTGGAAAATTAACATTGTAATTTGATTGGTTGTTGAATTGTTGGCTTCTTTGTCTGGTACTCTTTGGTTGAGCACGTTGCCTTATTTGCTTATATGTTTCCCTATTAGGGCAGTCAGGGGACATAGCCTTATGGGGGCCTTTACAATTAGCACATTTTACAATGGTTGACTTGCATTCTTCAGTTTTGTGATTCCCGGCGCAATGGGCACAAAATGTTTTAACATTGCATCTGCTGGCACCGTGTCCATACATCTGACAATTATAACATTGGGTCAGTTTAGTTTTGTTGGGTTTTTGGTATTCCCACCTGACTTTTATGTAGTTGATGGCTGAGTAATTTTGCCTTAATTCTCTTAATGTGATTGACTTTTTTTCAAAGTAGACAATGAATATAATTTGTTCGTTGTTACTGTCCCTAGCTCCAGCATAGGCTCTAGTAACAATTTTAACGTCGATACATTTAAGGCCCATGTCTAAAAGTCTGGACTTAACAACTGATGGGTCTGTTTTATCTAGACCTAATAGTACAGCCTTATAAGGCTTTTCGTTTTTAGCAGCATATGTGAAATATTCGAGCTGAAACTTCTTAGTGAGAGAGTCACAAACGGTAGTAAAATCTACGTTATTTGTGCAAAACAATTTTAGTCCGATGGAAATTTTACGTATAGAGTAATCTTTGATTTTTAATATTCTACATATTTCATGAACTTGTTCAATTTTACATTTTAATATTGTTATTGGTGGTATGTTAACTTTAACAGCTGGTTCGATAATTGTTTCATCATTATCGTCATCATCGATAGTTTGCAGAGGTGCAAAATAATTTGAATTGCTAGCTCTCTGAGAGCTGTTTGTGAACATTTTTTTTCTATTCATGTTATACCCAGAGCAGGCATCAACATCTTCTTTACAATTGCGTTTAATTTTGTTTTTGTTTTTTTTTTTTAATATTTAGATATTGTTAACAAACAATAACAACAAGAAATAAAGAAAAAATAAACCGTAAACTTTTATTACACTTTAAGGAAACAGAATAAACTATGACTTAACACATCAAATGATAATGCAAGACGATGTCCAATCATTGATTTAAAGGCATTATGAATTATTCAGTAATTTATAAAATGAATCCAATTTTATGCATAATTTCAAAAAAACAATTATCTCTTTCAAGGTCTGGGTGTGTATGTATGTATATTTTGCTTATTCAGTAACAACAACAACACACAGTTAATATATTTGTTCATGTTAATATGGAAAATTCTAGAGGTGCTTTTACATTTTCATTCATAACTTTTAAACGTCTGGACCAAATATGCCCATTTCCAATACCAAACTGCTTGAGAAATTGGACAAAAATTTTGACTAAAAATTAACATCCCAGCACAACTATTTTGAGCGTGATCGTGATTTCAACAGACAGACAGACGGACACGGCTATATCGGTTTCGCTATTGATAACGATCAAGAATATATATTTTTGTTATTTCCCAGATTTTTTTTCGATGAGTTACAAACGGAATGACAAAATGATATATACCCTCCTGCACAGAGGGATGGAGGGTATAAAAATTTTACGAAAATTCAAAAATAAAATACATTTTTGTGTATAATTACTTAAAAAAATAATTAAAAAGTCAAATACTTTTTAACTATGGTGGCCCGTTGTACATACTATTTGTTCTACAATGGAAGACAGAAAATTTTTATAATTTGTGTTTTAAATTTATTTTGCATGTATAACTCTGTCCAAATTTTCAGGGCCTAAAACTTTTTATTGTGATTCATGCAAAATGTATTTTGTTTCCTTACGACTTAAATCTTATGAGTTGTTTACTCCGAAGTTTGGAGTTCAATTGCCAATATATTCGCCATATATTATCAGATTAATATAAAATACGTACATTTGGAAAGATATTTAATTTATCTTTCAACAAAGAAGTAGTATGCCTCCGACAAATAACCCATAACGAAACCACTTAGGTTATTTATTTTTTAATAGGGGTTTTTAGAAAAAAATTTACCCTTACCATAAACACCTTGTAAAGATATAGGAGGTTGACAAAACAAATTTTTCATACAAAATTTGTTCAATAAACTTCCTTTAACTTTATAAAGCGTTTATGAATTGGGGGGGGGGGGGTTATTAGTTATTGGATATATTTCAATTTTTACCTAATGATTTTCTCAGAATATCTTTGTATAAATGGGTGTATAAATAGGGTGACCATTCGTACTGATTTGATCAGTACATGTACTGATTTTTGGTCACGTGTACTGATGAAAAAGTCGTGTACTGATTTGTACTGATTTTTTTTAAATTTGTACTGATTGTACTGATTTTTGGCATTTAAAAAAATATTACATTTTTTTTAGTAAAAAAAGCCAAAATGCAAGTACAATGTAGTTTTTTTATAGGATAAATTTTTGTGAATGTGAGAAGTTTTCTCTACCAGAAAGCATTCAAAATGATTTTTATACATGTAAATTTCTTAATCTAATATGTAGTTTCATATACAGAGAAGATTCGTGGTGACAACCGTATTTAAGAAATGGTTAATAATAGAATGCCAAAAGTTAAAAAATTGGAACGTTCGACAAGAAATTGGAGCACTCATGATTGCGAGAATTAATGCCCAGGATTGATTTAGACACGGGATTGAATTCTGTAAATAAAGAACTTTTCTAGTTTAACTTTACTACTTCAAAGTTAAAATATTTATTACAACTTATGTCTGCAAATAGAAGATAAACGTTTAATTAAAAAAGAAATGAGTATAAAAGGTCAAGAAAACACAAATATGGGCAATACCGCAGAAAGGTCCACCGTGACCGAAAAAGTAAAAGCGTTCCAAAATACCTTCTGACTTGTATCAATAAAATAAAATACTTTTATATAATTAAATTGAAGATTCCAAAACTTATCTTATATTATGTAAAATGGACTACAAAGTTGCGTTCAGGTTTTGTTCACCTTTTTCGTTTTTAACATCATTTTCTCCTTAATAGGTCCATTCGATTAATGGATAATTTGTAAAAATTTTTACTGAATGGCGTTCGTTAATACAAATACTCACAAACAGTAAACAGAAAGAAAAAAGCGAGAATAAAGTGACAGTTCTATGATGAGACTTTCTAAGCCTTCTTCTTTTTCTTGCAAATTTTTGCCAGTAGGAATTTGCAAGCAGGAAAAAACATATGTTTCGAAAACATGCTTGTTTTTGTAAATAAAAAAATTATTTTCCAATTATGTTATTTTATGGAAATGCAAAGCAGAAAACTTTCAAAATAAATTATGGAAAAGATAAAACCTTCCAAAAATTGTCTGCTTACGATTTTACATCAAAAATTCTCTTCTTCCATAGCGACCAGTTAAAATTTATATATTTGGTGTTGCAATCAGTGTCTACAAAGTTGCAAATTTTCTGTTCATGTTTCGGAAAATTTTATTTTGAGAGTAAATCTTGTCTTACTCTCTGTAAGTTTGTACTGAGTAATTCTTACTGGACTTGACTGAGAAAAGTAATCGAATGGACCTAATATTTACTTCCCAGTGTAGAAAATCATTACCAGATATGTGGTTATGTAACTACATACCTGGAAATGGTAACTAGTTACTTTTATTATTACATTTCTTACTACTTTTATATGGCGATGTCGCGAAAAATAATGAGTTACACACCAGCATACGAAAAATCAAAAAAATATGTTGTTAACTATGTGCTTACCAGTATTGACAAAAATAATGATTCTAAAAATAGATTTAAAAAAAAATAAATTCTATAAAAAAAATATTTTTTTGTTGTAAAAAATTTTTTTAATGAAATTTGCTCGTGCCGGACTCGAACCTGGGACTACAGATTGCCAGTCTATGGCTCTACCATCTGAGATATCTCGACATGTTATATTTGATAGATAAAAACATAATTGACCATAATTGATAATTGAGCTTACTCGCCAACATACAAAAAATCAAAAAATATGTGGTTATACAACTGTGGATTTTTAAAAAATACTTTTTAAAAAAATTTTTTTTTTTTTATAAAATTTACTTTTTTTTCCAAACAAAATACTTTTTTACAAAAAAAGTACTTTTTTCAGAAAAAAGTTAAGGAAAAGGACGTTTATTTGGTTTTTCGCCTATAATTTTAACCATTTTGCTCTATCTCGCTTAGTTTTCGAGTTATAGGCGAAAAACCAAATAAACGTCCTTTTCGTTCTAGCATTAGTAGTTTATGAGATATTTGCAATTTTAAAATCTTGCAGAGTTAGCTAAAATTTGATTGGGTGTATTAACACCCAAAGGTCAAAAATTTTAACCATTTTGCTCTATCTCGCTTAGTTTTCGAGTTATAGGCGAAAAACCAAATAAACGTCCTTTTCGTTCTAGCATTAGTAGTTTATGAGATATTTGCAATTTTAAAATCTAGAAGAGTTAGGTAAAATTTGATTTCACTAAACGGGTTTTATGGGTGTATTAACAGCCTAAAGGTTAAAATTTTAACCGTTTTGCTCTATGTCGCTTAGTTTTAGAGATATAGAAAAATACCGCGGCAGTTTCATGTGACTGTATATAAAATGCAGCACTTTCTGAATTCTAGTGTAATTTTTGAAATATTTTCGTTCCACGACCTACGCAGATGTCTATAATTCTTTGTTCAATTTATATCCAGATAACTCATTTACGTGTTTAACCTATTTGGAGCTACGGTGTAATAACGCCGTGCAACTACCCGAAAAAGACGGTGTCATTGTCATATAAATGTATAGAAATCGTAGTAGTTTCTGAATTCTATTGTGATTTTCGGCACATTTTTGTTCCACGACCTACACAAAAGGCTATAATTGGGGATAAAATTCATGTCCAGATAATTTCTGTAAATTTTAGACCTTTTTGGAGTTATCGTATAAAAACGCCGTACCACTACCCGATAAAGACCGTGGCATTTTCATAGAAATGTATAGAAATCACTTCACTTTCTAGAGTCTAGTTCGATTTGCGGAACATTTTTGTTCCACGACCTAAAAAACTCGCTACAATTGTTGGTCGAATTTACATCCAGATAATTTTTGTAAATTTTTAACTCATTTGGAATCACTGTGTAAAAACGCCGTACTACTACCCGAAAAAGGCCGTGACAGTTTCCTATAAATGTATGGAAAATGCAGCACTTTCTGAATTCCATTGTAATTTTCAGAATATTTTTGTCCCACAAACTGCACAAATGTCTATAATTATTGATCGAATTTACCTCCCGATAATTTTTGCAAAGTTTCAGCCTATTTGAAGCTACGATGTAAAAACGCCGTACTACTACCCGAAAAAGACCGTGGCATTTTCATATAAATACATGGGAAATGCAGCACTTTCTGAATTCTATTACGATTTTCGTTTGAAGCTACGATGTAAAAACGCCGTACTACTACCCGAAAAAGACCGTAGCATTTTCATATAAATACATGGGAAATGCAGCACTTTCTGAATTCTATTACGATTTTCGGAACATTTTTGTTCAACGATCCGCCCAGATGTCTATAATTCTTGGTACAATTTATGTTCACTTGTTTTCTGTAAAGTTTCAGCCCATTTGAAGTTACGATGTAAAAACGCCGTACTACTACCCGAAAAATACCGTGACAGTTTCATATAAATGTATGGGAAATGCAGCACTTTCTGAATTCCATTGTAATTTTCAGAATATTTTTGATCCACAAACTGCACAAATATCTATAATTATTGATCGAATTTATCTCCCGATAATTTTTGCAAAGTTTCAGCCTATTTGAAGCTACGATGTAAAAACGCCGTACTACAACCCGAAAAAGACCGTAGCATTTTCATATAAATACATTGGAAATGCAGCACTTTCTGAATTCTATTACGATTTTCGGAACATTTTTGTTCAACGATCCGCCCAGATGTCTATAATTCTTGGTACAATTTATGTTCACTTGTTTTCTGTAAAGTTTCAGCCCATTTGAAGGTACGATGTAAAAACGCCGTACTACTGCCCGAAAAAGACCGTGACAGTTTCATATAAATGTATGGGAAATGCAGCACTTTCTGAATTCTATTATGATTTTCGGAACATTTTTGTTCCACGATCTACACAGATGTTCATAATTCTTGGTCCAATTTATGTCTAGATATTTCCTGTAAAGTTTCAGCCCATTTGAAGGTACGATGTAAAAACGCCGTACTACTACCCGAAAAAGACCGTGACAGTTTCATATAAATGTATGGGAAATGCAGCACTTTCTGAATTCTATTATGATTTTCGGAACATTTTTGTTCCACGATCTACACAGATATCCATAATTCTTGGTCCAACTTATGTCTAGATATTTCCTGTAAAGTTTCAGCCCATTTGAAGCGACGATGTAAAAACGCCGTACTACTACCCGAAAAAGACCGTGGTATTTTTATATGAATATACAACTTATACACTCAAAAAAATAAGTTAGTAGAAAAATTAGTAAAACGTCTTGTATATCAAGTGTACTAGTTTTCAGCAATTTTTTTGCTAAAATTCCGTTTTCAGCAAAAATTTTAGTTATATTTTTTTAGCACTAATCTAATTTTGAACTATTGTTTTACTAATTTATTTTGCTACAAAAATTGTGCTGATAACTGCATTCATAGCGTGGGCGACAACCAGATAGACAAGATGTAGATGTCGCAGCTTGTCTGGAAACGGAAATGACAAAAAAAGAAAAATAACTACACATATTCTATATTTAAATTTTCAGCAAATAAATTAACTAAAGTAAAATTTCGCTACAAGTTTTTTGAGTTTTTTTCAGTCTACTAATATTCAGCAAAAAGTTTAGTGATTTTAGCAAGGATTTTTTTCATTTGCAGTCGACTAAGTGTTAGCAAAACTTTTGCTGAAGATTACTATTTTTTGGTAAAAATCAGCTCGCTGATTTTCAGCAAACCTTTTGCTGAAATTACCAACTTTTTTGCAAGCACGCTCCTGACTAAAAATTTGCTGACACAGCAACATTTTTTGCTGACTTTACGGACTTTTTTTTTTGAGTGTAGTAGAGTTTGTTGTATTACCATAGAAAGACTGTCATATAAAAATGTACTTTTTCTGAAAAACGTACTTTAAAAAAAAATACATTTTATAAATAAAAAAAAATTTTAGGAAAAAGTACTTTTTTCAAAAGTACTTTTTTATGCAAAAAGTACTTTTTTATGCAATAACCACTTTTTTTTGGAAAAAGTACTTTTTTTGTAAAAAAAATTTTTTTTCAAAAAAGTAGTTTTTTTGTAAAAAAAGTAGTATTTTTTTTAAAAAATATATTTTTTTTGGAAAAAAGTATTTTTTTCGAAAAAAGGTACATTTTTATGTAAAAGTTACTTTCTTCCGGGTTTTCGGTCTACCCGGTCTTCGGTCTGACCGGGTAGACCGTAAGACCGGTTTTGAGACCGGGTAGACCGAAAACCGGGTAATGGGGGGCTCTACAATTAAGTATTAGAAATGCAAAATTTTGAATTAATAAATAGATTGGCAACATAATTTATTTTTTTTAAATGGTTGTTGAATTTGTGGCAATTGCAATAAATTCAATTTTGATTTTGAGTTTAAAATTTAATTTGTAACTTCTTATATTTTGTTTGATTTTGGCAATTTTTTATTTTACGTTGACATTTCATTTGATATCCAGTGTGTTCGTTTACTGAGAATTCTTACTAATTTTACTACAGTTGGAAAGTTTTGTTTATTTTTTGAATTGAACTTTTCCTGTTGTAGTAAAAGTAGCAATTTGTAGTAAGTAAACGAACACGCCTATCGATATATTGGTTGAAGAACCTATACAATATATACACCGAACATTCTATAAATATCACCTACAGGCAATTTTTTCAAAAAAAAAGAAAACACATAAAATATATGGGTACCCAGGTGAAAATGTTCATATATGGCCATATATGGGTTCATATATGGGTTCGGATCCGAAATTTGAGGGTATATGGCCATATATGGAGATATATGAATGTTCATATAAAATTTTTTTTTTATTTTTTAATAAAAATATTGCTTTTTTTATTCAAATTAAATGTAAATATTATAATTCTATTCATACGTTACTGATGAATTTGTACATTTGAATGAAATTGAGAAATTATGAAAATTTTAATGGACATAAACATTTTACTTCAAGTTTAGAAAATATTGTATGACTGATTTTTGATTATTTAATGATTGTTTATACACTAATAGAAAAAAGTGTGTAAAAATTTTAGTTAAAGCTACTAAAAATTATTTCAAAATGAAAAACTGCTGAATTATCAGAGTAGTTTTGCTAAATATAAATAAGATAGGAACAGCAAAAATAAAACTGTTTAATATATTTACAAAATTTGAGTTATAATTGAGCTAAATTTCAGTGATTAGAAAATAAAATTAAATTTTACTTAGTAGTAGACAAAAAAACATCACATAAAATTTAAAATTTTTAAAGTTCCTTTTTCGTTTTTTGATTTTAATGGAAATACAAATCTAGCCTTCTGAAATCAACAGTTTAATATTTTTAGCAAATATTTCTGTTCATTTTATAAACTGCTATTTGCATTGAACAAAATTTAACAAAAATTTTTTTAGATACAACAGTTTGTTTTAGCCATTTTTAGTTTACTAATATTTTGCAAAATTTTCTGCAGATGTTCTAAATTTAGAAGTTTTATTTTTGCTGTTTTTTTCTTACTGCAACATTTTCAATTGTATTTCAAAATTTATCATTTTATTTCAGAAGTTATCAATTGTTTTTCTGATTTATCAATTTTATTTCAGAAATAATCAATTGAATTTCAGTTTACTCAATTATAAATTGTATTTCAGAAACTGAAAATTTTATTTCAGAAATTTATTAATTGTATTTCAGAAATTCGCAATTGCATTTCAGAAATTATCAAATGTATTTTACAAATAATCAATTGTATTTCTAAAACTGGCAACTGTATTTTAGAAATTGCCAATTGTATTTAAGAAATTATCAAATGTATTGTATTTCAATATTTTTTGAATCCGCTCACGTAATTACCCTATGATAAAAAAAACTTAAAACATTACCCATATATGGAATAATATATGAATTCATATATGAAGATATATGGAATATATGAAATAATATATGGACCAATAATTGCAGTGTATTATCATATATGGATTCATACATTTGAATGTATTTACCCATATATGCTGCCATACATAACATATATGTTCATATATGATCATACATTAAACCATATATGCTCATACATGAAACCATATATGACAATATATGAACATATATGAACATTTTCACCTGGGTACTTCTATAATTTCGGAGTAGCTGTATTTGACCTTAGATTTTTGTAAAGATTAACAAAAAAATAATTAAAATTTTGGATTCAATTTTCCGGCGTTTTTGGAGGGTGACACTTATAGAATTATGACACATAAATCATATGACAATTATAGAACTTTTAGTCAGGGTTGGCAGGCAATACCGCTAAAATACCGTTATCGATTCAAAACCCATTACCCCTAAAATACCGTTGCCGAAATACCCGGAATACCGTTATCCTTAAAATACCGTTACCGAAATAACTGAATTAACATTATCCTTACAATACCGTTTCCGAAATAAATGAAATATCAATACCCTTAAAATACCGTTACAGAAACAAATGAAATATTGTTATCCCTAAAATACCGTTACCGTTATTTTTAAATTTCTGCTTTTGCTAATTTCACGTAGTTATTGAGTATTTTTTTGTACATTAAGTTGATAAATTGGTTCTGTTTTTAATCTCGTTTGTTTTTTGTAAAAAAAAAATTGCGGCCTGCATCGAAATATCTGACTACCGTTACCCTTAAAATACTAATTTCCGTCAATAATTCTCTACAAAACAATTTTTGTTTTGATAATTTTTTGTCCATTTTTTAACAAATTAAAAAGGTAGTAAAGTAAATTTGATATAATTTTCCGTCAATTTGAAAAAAAGAGTATTAAATCTGTGGAAAAAAGTTTAGTGAGGTTAGTTTTGTCGCGTCATTTCTCGTGCTAGCATGTGTATTTTTAATTGTCGGAAATATCAATAAATTGAAATTAAGTGTTTTTGTTTTCAGTGACTTGAAGTGAATTGCTAATTGAAGATTTATAAATTTTAATTTAAATCTATATATGAGTCTGCATTTGACTGTGATCGCGTACGCATGTACAAAAAGTTCTTTAGTGGAAAGTGTAATTAAACAAAAAATAACCTAATTGTCTTGTAGCAAGAACAATATTTAAAAAAACAGTTTACATTGCTATTCATCATGGATGATGGCAATGAAAGTGAAGAGAGCGATGTAAGCTGGCAGGTAGTTTCCTCGTCTAGATTACAAAAACGTCATTTAAATGAATCGCCAAAAATGTATAAATATAAAAAACCAAATAACAATTAAAATACTCGTAATAATTCATGTAAAAACTATGCTAGTACATTAGCACACATCGACAACAATGCTAGTACATCGAAAAACAATAACAACGATGCTAGTACTTCTAAGCAAGCAAACAAAATTACAACAACTCCCGCAATTGATTATCAAGTAAGTCAAAACCAGTTGATGATAATGATGTTGATGAGGAATGTGATGCAGATAATGATCAAACAACAGAAAATAATTTACCCAAACCACCTCCAATAATTATTCCAAATGTTGCTAATATTAGCACTATGATTAAAAGCTTCTCTAATGTAATTTGTCCCACTGAATTTAATTATAAAACTTTAAAAGATGGTCAGATTAGAGTAATGGTCAAAAATATTCAAACTTATAGAATGTTAGTAACATAGTTAAACGATAAAAAATTAAACTTTCACACGTATCAAATGAAACAAGAAAGAGCCTATAGAGTCGTTATAAAAAATTTACACCATACAACACCAACTCAAAATATTAAGGTATTTATTGAAAATCGTAGCCAGCAAGTGAGAAATATTTCCAATATTTGTAGTAGAATCACAAAAGCACCACTTCCTATGTTTTATATTGATATCGAACCAAATACTAATAATAAAAACATCTACGACATTAAACATATTGATAATGCTATTGTCTCTATAGTTCCACCCAAAAAAACATATGACCTTGTTCAATGCCACCGTTGTCAAGAGTTTGGGTATACTAAAAGATATTGCAAAAAACAAGTAAACTGTGTTAAATGTGGATTAGGCCATCTTACTATAGAATGCACAAAAACTAGTGATACTCCGGCGAGATGTGTAAACTGTTTACAAAATCATCCAGCTAATTATAAAGGCTGCGAAATTTACAGACAGATAGATATTAAGGAAAAAATTACAAGATAGTAACTTTGTTAATAAAACTAGGAATGTACGATATGCACACAATAATGATGAATTTCCAACAACAACAAACAACAACAATGGTGCTCAATTTAATCAAAATAATAATCAGTACTCATATGCTGATGTGCTTAGAAACTCACAACAAAATGCAAATAATAATTCTTTTGAAAAAATTGAAGTTCTACTACAAAACCAAATTGAGCTAACAAATAAACTTTTAACCATGATCTTCGTATTGCAATATGGAATGCCAACGGGCTTTCTAACCATACTCAAGAAATTGAACTCTTTCTTAAAACCAATTTTATCGACATACTCTTAGTGTCGGAGACATTTCACAAGTAGAACCTATTTTAAAATAAGAGGTTTTGATTTAATAATAGCTAACCAACCACATGATAACGCACATGCTGGGTCTGCAATTTTAATAAAATCATCAATTAAGTATGAAGTATCCGATATAATTAGTCAACCGTTTCTCCAAGCTGCTTGTATTAAAGTAAAAAGCGATCAAAATGATGTTTCTATATGTTCTATCTATTTCGCCCCTCGTTTTAAAGTAACCAGTCAAAGTTTTAAAGATTTCTTCAGTCGCTTGGCACCAAGATTTATAGTAGGAGGCGATTTTAATGCCAACACCCTTGGTGGGGGTCTCGAGTACAAAATCCAAAAGGTATTGAGTTGCGTAAGTGTGTTATCAATAATAACTATTCTGTCTTATCAACAGGAAGTCCAACATACTGGCCGACAGATCCAAGTAAGATACCGGACCTAATGGATTTTGTTGTTTACTCTGGCATTTCTAGCCAATTTCTTCACATATCCAATGAACTTTGTGATGAACTTAATTGTGATCACTCTCCAATTTTACTAAGTTTTAATACATACAGAGCTTCGAAAAACTTAATTCAATTTAAGCTTAAATCACGAAAAATTAAATTCAGATTTTAAAAATATTCACGTACCATTCCCTTAAACCATTCGTAAAGAATTCATTCATAAGCTTTATTCCCAAAGCTTTAATATGAATTGAATGAGTTCCTAACTTGAATCATTCAAATCGCATGTTCATTCACCATTTTACTAATTGAATGAAGAAATTTGATTACCATTCCCTTAGTGCAGTATAGTTTGAAACTAACATATAACCAAAACAAAAGCATACAAGCTGTAACGAAGCATACGATACTATTTATTTCTGTTAGATGAATTTTAAACGTTTTTCATTTGTATTATGCTAATATTTAAGCAATTAAATGCAAATTTAAATTTTTCATTTGATTAAGTGAATGAAAACAAATCATTTTTCATTCACCTTTTTATTAAATGAATTCAGGTAAATTGGGTTTCATTCAGTTAGAATTCAATCAAAATAGAATGAATTCATATAATTTAAAGCTATTGGGAATTAAGCTATCGAATTAATTCCATAAGAATTCTATTACGGAATGAAATTAAACCCAAATTTCATTAATTTTTAAAAAGTGAATGAAAGAATTAAGCCTTTTAAACCTTTGAATACATATCTACATTCTAATGCTAAAAAATACCAAGTTGTTAGCCGTAAGACAAATTTACACTCTTTTGGAATTTGGATCGAAAGAAACATTAATCTAAATGTGCCCATTAAATCGCCGAATCAATTAGATGATATTGTTGAAAATTTTAATAACCTGATTCATGAAGCTGGTTTCCTTTCTTCTCCAAAAGAAAGTGATTTTGATAGTCAAGATAAAATTGTTATTACTACTGAAATAAGAGAGATGATACATAAGAAAAGAAGATTAAGAAAAATTTGGCAAACCAGTAGATACCCCAATGACAAACAACGTTTTAATAAGGCAGCTAAAGATCTGAAAAAACGACTATGAATTAAAAAATGAGCAGCTTGGTCACTTTCTTAGAAATGTTGGTAGATACACCAAGATGACGAATTTAGCCTGTGGAAATCAACGAAATATATAAAACGTCCAACTAAAAGAAATGCTCCCATAAAAGATGTTAATGGCACATGGTGCAGAACAGACAAGAGCAAAGCAGAAGCATTTGCTTCACATCTCCAAAATACCTTTCAGCCACATGCTTTTAGTAATAGCATTCATATAGATGAAGTTGATAATTTTTTAGACAGCCCATGTCAAACACATATCGCCTTCTGAAGTTCAAGAAGATGTGAATAAAAGACTCCTGGATACGACAGAATTAATGGAATTGTAGCGAAAGCTCTACCTAAAAAAGGTATTATATTTTTAACTCTGATTTACAATTCTATCTTGCGACTAAACCATTTCCCGTCTCAATGGAAGTGCGCAGAAATAATTATGGTAAATAAGTCCAAGAAGCCAGAGAATATTGTAACATCTTACAGACCTATAAGTTTGTTGGTCACATTCTCCAAAATATTTGAAAGAATATTAATGAGACGATTGTCACCAATTTTGGAAAAAAAATAACATCATACCTGAATATTAATTTGGATTCAGGCATAATCATGGTACTCCTGAGCAATGCCATCGTATCGTAGCCTTTATAAGGGATACTTTGGAAAAGAAAAAGTATTGTTCTGGCGTCTTCCTAGATGTACAGCAAGTATTTGATAAAGTCTGGCATAATGGCTTATTTTTCAAACTTAAAAAAACTACTTCCAACACCATTCTACTTGCTACTAAAGTCTTATTTAAGTCAACGACATTTCTATGTGAGAGTTAACAACGAAGTATCGCAAATATATAGGATCAACGCAGGCGTCCCGCAAGGCAGTGTTTTGGGACCAATACTGTATACAATATTTACGTCAGACATGCCCTCTACTAACAATGTTCTAGTTGCAACCTATGCAGATGATACAGCAGTATTAGCTTCTAGCACGTGTCCAATTGAAGCCTCAAGTCTCGTTCAAAATGAACTTAATCAAATTGAAATATGGCTAAACAAATGGAACATAAAAGTCAACACAGAAAAATCGGTACATGTCGTATTCACTTTACGTAAAGGTGTTTCTCCAAGTTTGTCCATCAACAATAGCGAAATTCCTCAAAACGACAGTGTTAAATATCTAGGTCTTCATATTGACAAAAGATTAACATGGAGCACTCACATTAAAGCTAAAAGAGAGCATTTAAAAATTAAAACTAAACGTCTTTATTGGTTGTTAGGTCCTAAGTCGCAGCTAAATCTTGAAACCAAGGTAATAATATATAAAACGATTCTTAAGCCAGTATGGACATATGTCTTACAGTTGTGGGGAACTGTTAGCAACTCAAATATCGAGATATTACAACGATACCAAAATAAAACACTAAGGTCAATTGTCAACGCTCCAATGTTTGTATCTAATACAACAATACATAATGATCTATTTATTTCTAAGGTAAAAGATGAAATCAATAGATTCAGCGTAAATTGTCTAGAAAGATTAAGTAATCACTGCAACCCATTGGCTATCACTCTACTTGATGACACTGAAGAAGTTAGAAGACTTAAGCGGTACCACATTCTTGATTTACCATTTCGTCATTAAATTAAATCTTTTCAATTTCTTTCTAAAATATTCCTGTAAATACTCATCCATTTGTAAATAATTATTTAAGTACTACAAAATCTTTAGTTAATATGTTGTTGCTCTCACTGGAGTTCAACAACAAGTGTAAATTCTATTGTATCCAATTTACTTATTATCCTTAAATGGATAGATTGTAAATGAAGTTTATTACGAAAAAAAAAAATCTATATATATATAAACGGCTCGACCGATTTTTATGAAATTTTTTATGTGTATTTGGTAGATATGAGAATAGGTCGTAAAGTATTATTCATACCTCTAGGGGATTAAGGCGTCCCTACATATTCAATTTTCGTGTTGCTATGACAACCAGGCCTTGGCGTTACTATGACAACCACCTAATATAATCCAACCTTATCTAATCTTAATCCTTATCTTATAAAATTTACGTGTTGCTATGACAACCAAACCTTGGCGTTACTATGACAACCAGGCAGCACTTATAGGTTAACCTAATCTAATCCAACCTTATAGAGATAGGAGGTGGTGAAATATGAAAGGCCTCAAATATGGCAACACTGTAATTGAGCGAGATGTTGAATTTTAGAACAGTTATTGCGCGCCATTAGATGGTGTGTTGGCGAACTTTTGTTGAGGCTCATAGGGTTTTCATACACAAAATGAACAAAACCATATGATTAAAAATAAAGTCGACTTTAAATTTAAATCTTTCGATTTTGAGAAGTAATCCTGTTTATCCCGAGTAAAAATTTTAATATGGTGTCTTATATAATTATTTGATGAGCTCCCAAATTATGATCCGAATTTTGCATCAGCACTTGCATGTCTCTAATTATATAAAATTAGATATATGTAATTTTATACAATTTCATCCTATTCCGAGATTTTAGAAGTGCCCATATATTTTATGTGTTTTCTTTTTTTGAAAAAATTGCCTGTATGTGATATTTATGGAATGTTCGGTGTATATATTTTATAGGTTCTTCAACCAATATCAAATGAAATATCAACGTAAAATAAAAAATTGCCAAAATCAAACAAAATAGGGGTTTTCATATAAACTCGTATTCTACTTGTAAACATTTTAAAACTGTTATGTTTATGAGTTTAATGTCAAACTCCATACATAAAAAATATGGTTTTTATTTATACAAGGTTTACAATGAATTTACAAGTTTATATAAAACCCCTAATATAAAAAGTTACAAATTAAATTTTAAACTAAAAATCAAAAAATAAATTTATTGCAATTGCCACAAATTCAACAACCATTTAAAAAAATTAATTATGTTGCCAATTTATTTATTAATTCAAAATTTTGCATTTCTAATAATTGTAATAAATGGAGAATGCAAATTAAAATAAAATGCAAATTAAAAAAGCCCACGTATGATCATTTCTTGTCGCAATGCAAATGAAAATTTATTTTGGCCCATCTCTGGTACTAAATTCCATAAAATTTTATCGGGAAAATGCATTAATTCAAAGTATGTATAACGGAAAACAATATAATATATATATGTATATATTCCACGGGTTAGCATGATGCCAAACAAAAAAGCAAGTTTGCTTACCGAAACGAATAACGTTAAGGGTAACGGTATCAAATTTTGTTTCTTTCGGCAACGGTAAAGGTAATGGCATTTAAGACTGTTTCGGTAACGTACCGGTATTAAAAAAATTTATTCTTTGTAATTTACTTGTGAAAATTGTATCATATTTCTTTAATTTGAAAAATAATTTAAACAGAAAGTGATATTAATTTATGATCTAGAGTCAAACTAAAAAAACATTCATTTAAGCACCGTAAGTTGTTTTTAACGTGGAAAAATTTCACTCGAAATTTAAATGCCTCAAATTGCAATTTAATTTAAACAAATGAACAATTTTTTAATTTTATAACAAAGATACAATCAAAATAAACATAAACTGTCACATTTTCCCAAGAAAAATAATAGTCTTGTACATTAAATTTGCGTGAAAACAAACTCTACACAATTTTCACGTGAAACTGATTTTCGTGAAAAATAATTTTTTTTATATGGAGTATAACAGTTTTTTTCACGTGAAACTCAAACAACTACGGTGCTTTACCAAATAAAAGATCAACAATACATACCCCTCATTCAATATAGCATATTTTTAATTTTAGTTGTTAAAAATATAGATTATGAGCTATGAATTCAATGCTGATACTTTTAATAAGTAAAATTATTATCTATAAATTTTTTTATAAAAAACTCAAGATTATAAAATAAAAAATTTCAAAAACTGGCATTTTTTATATAAATTAATAAATACCGGGAACTACCTATAAAAATAACGATATCGGTAACGATAACGGTATTTCCAATTTTTTTACGGGTATTGGTAACGGTATTCAATTTAAAACGGTATTTTAGTGATAAAGGTATTATAACGATAACGGTAACCGACCTTGAAAAAAAAATATGTAGTACATATGACATAACTGAATAATGATCAACAACTATGTATTTTTTTAGGTGTAGTAATTTCTCCAAAAAATTAAATGTTGTAAGGTAGTGTTATCTAAACGACATATTTTTTACATATACCTGCATACATATCTCAGAGTGGATTAATTAAAAAAAAACCTGCAAATTATATGTAGGGTAGAGGGGGGATCCTTCGACAGTGGGGCACATACACTAATCCCATTTTTCTCCGATGTTAAGGGAGATAAAAAATTGGAAAAAATATATTTTGTGCATTTTTCAATTACCTTTCCTTGACATCCACTTTGACGAATTTATATCACATGTGGTCGCAGAAAGACGTGTTTTTGTGTTTTTTGGGGTGTCAAAAAAATAATTGAAAGCAACTACATTTTGCAATAACTTCCTCAAATCGTGCGATAAAAAAATAATTTTTCATTATGTTAGACCTATGATCCTAAGCTTTCAGAAAATAATAATTTAATCTTAATAAATGCTTAAAAAGTGTTAAAAATATTAATATTATGTTAGTGCCTGTCTCTGGGGCACAATCACCAGATGGCCCCTGGAGATACGAAGAGTTGGCGCATCCCTGCCTAAAATGCTCTATAAGACTTTTCTATATGTTTAAAATATGTTTAATAGTAAATTATTACAATCGTGTTCATTCTCAAATTTATACTAATTCAATTTTTTGTAATTTTGAAGAATCATTATATTATAGTTTTAAATTATTTTATTTTTAATGTAGTGGAGATTTATTGATTAAAAAGAATCATATACCTTAAAGAACTTATTCTAAAATATTTATTTCAGTCATTAAAACATTGACTTTGCCGTATTAACAATATTTTCTTGTTGAAATTGTAATTAGCTCTTTTGGCGAATATCCCCCAGGTTTGGGGCAGTTACGCCGATTTGGGTTACTTTGAAAATCATTAAAAAAGTGCTTTGAAAAAAAAGTGGAGAAGGATCCCCCCTCTACCCTACCAATTGAATCAGTGGAGAAACGTATATATTTACGATAAAGTCTTAAATTAATTAATATATGAATTAATTAACAAAAACAAAAGAATAGTAATAAATAAATAAAGTTTACTTAAATTTAGATTTTTTAAATTTAACAAAAAATGTTTTAAAATTAACAGATTTTATTTTAAGCTAAAAAACAGGAATAAACTTTGTTAAAATAACAAATTTTTCTGTTCAGCCAACATATGACACAATTGAAAAAAATAATGATCAACTACCATGTATTTTTTGGGTGTACTAATTTGTCCAAAAAATCAATTGTTGTAAGTTAGTGTCATATTAATGACAATTAAAAAAAATCAAATTATATGTACTATGTACCACAATTGATCAGTATAAAGTATTATACATACATATTTACGATTCAGTGTGAAATTAATTAATATATAAATTAATTAACAAAAACAAAATAATAAATAAAATAGGAAATATGATAAGTTCAATTGTATTTTCTTTTTAAAGCTGCTAGTGTTTCTTTTTTCTTTTGTTTGCATATACAAAACTCTTTAAGTTCCAACTACATAGTTTGCTGTCCCCAGTCTACTATCCAGTAGGGTTATATAGTGGCAACAAAAAGTCGACTTTTCGACTTTTTATAGGTAAAAGTCGATTAATCGACTTTTTATATGAAAATTTCTAAATAGCTAAAAATCATATTTTTTAGCTTATTTGGGGGTCAGTTAAACTAGATTCGAAACATAGAATTGGCACCTTGTTGATAATGAGCATCAATTCGACTTTTATGCATATAAAATAAAATTTTCCTTATTTTTCATCATCGCACAGTGGTTTTAACCTTAAAATGTTGCACAAAACTTATAGACATTAAGACTTATTTTATTCTTATACATTAACCCTTAAATGCATGGTGTAGCCATATGACAACATACCATTTTTTTTTTTATAAAAAACGCACTTGATGCACAAAACTGCATTTTTGGGCATTGGGGCCCCTTCTATACACAGTGTTCTTATAGTTTCGCCCAGATTTTTTAAACAGTTATAGGAAAAAAATTGGTTTTGTTTCTTATATTTGTGAAAAATCTAACACACACGTTTTTTTTTAAAGCGTAATGTTCAAAAATGTTTGTTTAAATATTTAAAGTGATATTCTCGCAATAAAATTAATTTTGTCGACAAGAAATGTATAGTTCATAGTTTATATGTCTATTTTTTTTTTTTTTTCTTTTTTTCATACTCGTTAAAATAATCACATAATTAAAACATATGAAATATGCACAAAAAATACTTATTTTTGCAAAAATGAAGCATCTTAAAATATAAAAGGTATATAATTCAGTTATTTTTCAAATGAACACCGAGTTTATTGCTTTTTTTTGGGTCAACGTGATTTTCCAGAAAGCTTTTTTTTAAATAACAAAAACAAATCTTTTTGTTTGAATTAAAATATGAAAATCTAAAAATTTTTTAAAACAAATTTAAAAAATGTTACAAAAAAATTAAAAATATGCACAATTATGCATTAAAAAGCTTAAAATATGCATTAAAAAGGCATGAAATATGCATTTCAAGTCAATATATGCAAAAACATGCATTTTTGACAAAATATACAAAAATGTGCGACTACCAATCGATGCCACTTTGTTCTAAATTTGACAATTCGGAAAAATATTTAATTCATATTACTTTTGGACTATCGAGAAAAAATATGCATACCCGAGTAAAAAAAATTATATATAATCATATATGGCATATATTACAATATATAATTATACATGTCGTTATGTATATCCATATATAATTATATATGACGTTTTTTCACAAAAGTTTTCCTTATATTATGCCATATATTATTTCATCTAATTAGATATCGGCCTTCATAATATTAGATTTGGCATATATAATTATATATTACATGACATGGTTGATCTTATTGCATATATAGTTATATATAGAACTATATCTTAATATATATGGTGGCATTTTAGCAATATATAATTATACATGGTATCATTTAAAAAATATATAATTATATATGGTGACAGTTAAACTAGATATTATCATATATGGTGCCATTTAAACAATATATGGTCATATATGGTACCTCATTAACAAAATCTTTAATTCAGTTCCAGATATGATAATATATGGTACTATATATAGTGCGATATATATTTATATATGGTGCTATTTAAGCGATATATTATCATATACGGTGACATTCAAACCATATATTATCATATATGGTGCCATTCAAACCATATATTATCATATATGGTACCATTTTAACCATCCCATGTAAAAATCGAAATATATATGAACACACATGATCATACATTGGCTTGTATATGATCATGCATGGGCATACATTGTCATATACTTACATGCATAGTTCAATGTATGACCATACATGATCTCATATATTTCCATATACCTTTGGATCCGAAATTTGAGGGTATATGGAGGTATATGGCCATATATGATCATATATGAGCATACATGAATCATATGTGAGCATATATGGTCATATATGAACATGTACGGTCATATACCCTCAAATTTCGGATCCAAAGATATATGGAAATATATGAGATAATGTATGGTCATACATTGAACTATGTATGGACGTATATGATCATGTATGCCTATGCATGCTCATATACTAGTCAATGTATGATCATGTATGTTCATATATATTTCGATTTTCACATGGGATATATTATTATATATGGTGCCATTTAAACAATATATGGCCATATATGGTACCTCATGATGAAAATTTTTAATACAGTTCCAGATATGATAATATATGATACTATATATAGTGCCATATATATTTATACATGGTATTATTTAAGTAATATATTACTATATATGGTGCCATTTAAACCATATATTATCATATATGGTGCCATTTCAACAATATATGCTCATATATGGGACCTCATGAACAACATTTTTAATACAGTTTCAGATATAATAATATATGCTACTATATATGGTGCAATATATATTGATATATGGTATCATTTAAACAATATATTACCATATGTGGTGACATTTAAACCATACATTATGATATATGGTGCCATTTCAACAACATTTTTAATACAGTTCCAGATATGATAATATATGGTTTGAATGTCACCGTATATGATAATATATTGCTTAAATAGCACCATATATAAATATATATACACGTATATATTGTATCATTTAAACAACCCGAATAAAAATAGTTACATATAGTCATATATGTGATTAAGTTATATCTGCCCGATTAAAAACAGTTACATATAATCGTATAAAATGTGATTAACTTATATCGGTATAAATATACAGTTTCATCCGAAAAATGGCCCGATGTTATTGTATCAGTTGTGTATCAGTTTTCATCTAATTGTATCAGTTAGGATCTCAACTAATAAAATTATACATTAATCAGATGAAATTATATCCGATTTTTGACCTGATACTATTTTACCGGTTTATATCTAATGGTATCTATTTAGATCGTAGTTGGTACAATTTTATATAAATAATATATATTTGTATCCGACATTTGCCTTATATAATTGTATCAAAGTTTTAAAGCAGATATAATTGCATCAGGTCAAAATGCAGATATAACTTTATAAGTTTGTATAAAAATGTATCTATTTGGATCTAAACTAATACCATGCGACATAAACCGATAAAATTGTATCAGGTCAAAAATCAGATAAAATTTCATTTGATTACTATATAATCTAATCAGTTAAGATCTAAACTGATACAATTAGATAAAAAGTGATAACCAACTGACACAATTATATCGGGCCATTTTTCGGATGAAATGGTATGTGGATCACATTAAGTTATATATTACCATATAAAGCTCCATATTAGTTTTTTTTAATAGGGTGTATAAATATACAGTTTCATCCGAAGAATGGCCCGATATATTTTTATCAATTGTTTGTCAATTTTTATCTAAATGTATCAGTTTAGATCAGACCTGATTAAATTATGTGTTAATCAGATGAAATTGTATCACATTTTTGACCTCCCGGTGAAAAATGTCCATATATGAACATTTATGGTTCAACCATATATGTATGGATCCGAAAAATGAGGTAACACCTAAATATATGTTCATATATGGACATATATGAACATATACATTTATTAAATATATGCGAATACATGCGAACGTTGCTGTCCTTTATTATAAGGTCCCGGTGAGAAATGTTCATATACGCTCAAACATGTTCATATATGGTTTATGTATGGACACATATGAACAAATATGAACTTTTTATGAACATATATGGATTTTATGTGAACATATATGGAAGTATATGTGATTCCATATATGGAAAAAATTTCATATACAGACATATGTATATGGAAGCATCTGTTATTTCATATATGGAAATGGCACTCATATATGGACAAATATGAAAGTATATGTTATTCAATTTATGCAAAAGGGACTTGTATATGAACATATTTCGAAGAATAAATTTTTCCATATATGTAAAAGGAACTCATATTTGGATAAATATGGAATTATATTTAATGCCATGAATAAAAAAAGGAACATATGTAGCGCCTAATTTGAATGTCATACATAAATTTATATCTATCGTACAACCTTATAATAAAGGACAGCAACGTTCGCATGTATTCGCATATATTTAATAAATGTATATGTCCATATATGAACATATACTTAGGTGTTACCTCATTTTTCGGATCCATACATATATGGTTGAACCATAAATGTTCATATATGGACATTTTTCACCGGGGTTGTAATGTGTGGGGTAAATTGTAATGTGTGGGGTACAATTACACAGTACAACAAAATAATAAAAATTTGATGCATCGGGGTTGCGACGTATCATTTCTAATAGATTTTGGGGCGCAGATCACGAATATGGCCTTGGAAATTCAAAGCTAGCTACACTGATAGAATTTTCGTTTATACTATTAATGAATCGATTTCATTAATCTGAATTCACTGATTTAATGAAAAAAGTTCATTGAGTTAATGAAAAATTCATTAATTTAATGAATTTTTTCATTATATATTTTCAACTAACCCGTAAGATATGCTATAATTTTTATAAGGGTTTTAAATTTGCTAATTTCTAAAATAGATATATGTTCCAGTAATGAACGCTAGGGTTGCAAACTGAAATTATTTAAATATAAAAGATCAATAGGTAATGCGATAATGTTTACATTCTGGTGATTGCGGGTTCAAGTCGAGTTGAGGGAGATGTGAAAAACTTTATAATATAAATACAAAAAAGAAATAAAAATTAATAAAATAAAAATAAATAAAAAAAGTAACGCAAAAAAAATATATTTTTTTCAATTGGTTTTCATTTTTTTTTGTGTTACTTTTTTCATTTATTATTTATTTTTATTTTATTAATTTTTATGCGTACATATATTTCTTATTTGTATTTATAACGTTTTCGACTTCTCCCTGAACTCGACTTGAACCCGTAATCACCAGAATGTAAACATTACCGCGTTACTGATTGATCTAAATAGCCAATACAAAATGATGTCATTATTTGGACTTTTATATTTAAATAATTTCAGTTTGCTACCCTAGCGTTCATTACTGACACATATATCTATTTTAGTAATTAGCAAATTCAAAACCCTTATAAAAATTATAGCATATCTTACGGGTTAGTTGAAAATATATAATGAAAAAATTCATTAAATTAATGAATTTTTCATTAACTCAATGAACTTTTTTCATTAAATCAGTGAATTCAGATTAATGAAATCGATTCATTAATAGTATAAACGAAAATTCTATCAGTGTAACCACAAATTGTCAGTAACTCCCAGGTGCATGCATATGTTGGAATTTTGTACTAAAACAGACACTGTATTAGGACCAAGGAGTTAACAGGCTTCCGAATCTGTTCACTGAGACTTCAAGCTGGTTTGGCACAGGTTTAAACGAACAACTTATGATACACAGAACGCAGAATGGCTACAAAGAGTAGTTTGGGAGTATAATTCGATTGATATTTAAAGTTTATTATACGTACTGTATATTTTAAATAAAATTAAAACAAACGAAAAATTAAAAAAAATGAAAAAATATTTATGTATCAATTTAATAAGTTTTAATGGGGGATTTAGTAATTGGTTTAATTTGAGATTAGGAAGACAATTTCATGCAGTTTTCATCACTAAAAAATTGTTAAAATGTTCTCTAGACTTTGTTTCGAAATCCTATTCGAAATCTATATCGTTTACATTAGAATATTTGACAGATGAATGGGATTTCGATCAGCCAACAACAATTTTTTTGTAAACAAACTAACCTTGAAAAACAACCAAAATTAAAAGATTTTCTAAAAACCATTTTATTTAATGGCGGAACACAAAAATCATTTATATTATGAAAGATACAACGTTATATTTGATAAGAAATGTGTTTAAGTATAGGGATGATTAGTAGAAAGCTAAAATATTCAATGTTTTGTCAGTGGTCTTGCCGGCGCCATCAAATTATTTTTCATAGTTTCTCCTCGTCGGATACAATAAAATAGCCATTTTCAACTTTAAATATTTCTTTTAATTAAAAATAACAGACTTTATTATGTAATTCCTTTATATTTTAAAGTAACCCAATAAACCTAACGATATCGTGACGATATCGAAACGATATAACCTAGGTGATATTTATTATCATATATGATAATCACTTGTGATACGAAAACGATAGATTTTTTGTTCTAAAATGTACCTTTCGTAACGATATCGTATTTCTAAAATGAAAATAATATTATATATGATAGCAAAACCGAAATTCTTTAAAATTAGCAGGGAGGTTACCGCGTAACTCGATTCGAAAAAATTTTCGAATTCGTAAATTTTGTACCTTTCGTAAAAAGAAAAGTTTTAGCAAAAATCTTGCTTTTTGAATTTTTATGTGTAGTGTACAAGGTTTAGGATAAAAACAAATTAAAAATAATTTTTTTTTAGGATAAAATTATATTAAAACATTTTTATACAGAATTATATTTTTAACAATATTTGCAAGATTTACGAATTCTAAATTTTTTTTCGAGTCGATTTACGCGGTTACCCCCCTGAAATGCAGTCATCATAAAAAATTGATAATGAAATCGTCATATTCAGAACAAAAGTCGAACTCACCTGGATTTTCCAACTATAATTGTTCAATAAAAAGGAGTATAAATAGCCAAACGAAGTAAAAATTGCGAGTTTTTATAAATTTAATTTGTTTCTGGAAACTGTTTGAATTTTTTTAAATAATGAATATTTTGAAGCATACTTTATCACTAAATCTTATCGAAAACGATATTATAATCTTACTGGAATATGATATCGTTTTCGGATATTTAAGGTGATAGCGATTTCGCTATCGTACACTCATACAAATAAGTCCGTAAAAATAGCAGAAAAAGTTACTAAAAATTAGTTAAAAATGATGCTGCAGAAAAAACTGTTAATATTAGCAGAATCAGTTTGCTAAATATTAATAAAATAAAAACAGCAAAAAAAACTGTTAAATTTACAGAATTTTATAATATTTGAGCTAAATTTTTGTTAATTGCAAATAACAATTTAACTTGCTGAAATCAGCAAAAAAATTGCTAAATAATAGTAGAATGATAATAGCAAAAAAAAACTGTTAAATCTACAAAAATTTTGCTAAAATTTTCTGAAATCAACAAAACTTGTGCAGATTACTAGTGGACTGGAAAAAGGTAAAAAAAGTAGCAAATGAAATGAAAATTAATAAATAAAAAATAAATGTGTATTTAAAAACATACAAAATAGTATTTTATTTTAAATAGTATTTCGCTGAATTTTAGTTACTAATTTTTAACAGAAGATTTGCTAATTTTACAAATTTTTTGTAAACTAAACCACCAATTTTGGAGCGCTTATAAACAGACTGTTAAATGACTCATAAAAAGTTAGCAAATTTATTGTTAAAAATTAGTAACTAAATTCAGCAAAAAATTTTGTAAGTTAGTAATGTGGAGGTAGCAAAAAAATTAACTAAAAATTCAATTTTAACTAAAAATTTGTTAAGTTGAAGTACTAACAGTTTTACTAACTTTTCTACAAACTTTTTTCTATGAGTGTATCGTTCTTTGGTTAACTGGGTATTGAAATTTATTATTTATTAATTTTTTATGACTTAAACAGCTGCTAAATGTTGCCACTTTTTCTGCAAACTTCCCTACTTTTCTGCATATATGATAGAAAAATTGGATTTCAATTTGGATTTCGATGAGATTTCGCTGAAATCCAAATTAAATTTGGATTTCATTTCCTATGGGAAATCTGTTTGAAATCCAAAATTTTTATTGGATTTCAGTCGAAATCTACTTTTAACTCGATTTCGACCATAATGTAAATTCGCTATTAAGCATATTTTCGATTTAAAATAATTTTTAAATTGTGTTTATTTATTTGAAAATAGGTTGATTTTAAGCCCTATGCCTACTTTTACTGCAGTATTATCTTTTTCAGTATTCATTTTTACATTTCTGTAGGGGTGCCAAATTTGTTTAAATGAAAACTTGAAATTGTCATAACTTTTGATTTCGTCGTGCTTTATTTGGTGTTTGTATTTTTTGTCAAATATTTATTTTAGCAGTTGTTTTTTTCAAGAGTTTCCCTATGGCCCCCAATTTTTTTACACAAAAAACTTTAAATGGTCATAACTTTTAAATTCGTATACAGATTTTTTTAAAAATGCTTTTGTTTTTAATCATAATTATAGTGTATACAACCCCTATACTCACTTTTTGTGTAGCATTTTTTGTCAATATGTACTAGGGTTTGGGGTTCGGGAATTCCCGGGAAATCCCGGGAAAAGTTTGGCGGGAATTCCAGGGAAAATAATATATTTTTCCCGGGAAAACGGGAAATTTTAAAAATATTAAATTTTTTAAATTGTTTTTGCTTCGAATAGGATTTTTTAATTTTAGTCATAAAAAACATTTTAAATACCAAAACTTTCATTGTTAAAATCTTTTAAAAGGGAATACATTTATTTGACACACAAATAAAATCTTTGCCAAGTAATTAGGACCATTTCAACTAATAAAGATTTTTCGCATAACTTATTCAAAATTTAAGTAGTAAAACCTAAAAACTTGGTAAAATGTTTAAAAGAAATGTGAAAAAAGCTTTGTTTCTTACAAGTAATCGCCCTTACTATCTAAATTTTTCAAATGTATAATTTAGGTAAAGTCGACTTTAGTTAAAATATTGGGTGGCAGTATACCTTGACTTGGTTTATTTTTGGAGCATTCTGATTAGTTAATTTATTTTCAACCAATCAAAATATTTGAAAATATAAATATTTTTGTAAGGTTTTCATGCACAAAATGAACAAAACCGTTTGATTAAAAATAAAGTCGACTCTAAATTTAAAATACGCCTTTATATTAAGGGTCAACAATTTTATAAGTAACGTTTTCATTAATAAATGTGAAAAGAAAAGACTAATGGTTAACGGTGGTATCTAATTTGGTTATCCGACATCTAAATTTGGTTCACAAAAAAAAAAAAAAAATTGATGGTCATGCAACTTCTCTTGAAGAAACCAACAACAAGAATAACGTTTCAGCTAAAATTAGCAAAGTACCCAAAAAAAAAGTGTAAGCTGAATAGGCATTAAAGGTTTTATGGTAGGGCAAACATTTCCTGAAATGGTATCCAAATTAGCTGCAGTCAATACGCACCATAACTAGATCTTCGTTTATTCGAGAAAGTTTTTATAATAAAAACCTGGCATTGCAAAAAAATTAAACCGATGTAAAGAACATTATATTAAATTACTACAATCATGTAAAAGATATCATGATAAAAGAAATATCGAGCAATATTTCTAACAATAGGAGATTTACTATAATCTTAGATAAATGGACAAGAATATCACAAAAGAGATATTTGAACATATGTATAAACAGAAATAATTCATTTTACAACCTGGGGTTGGTTTATATATCAGGAAGATATAATGCTGATGAAATAAGAAGAATTGTAGAAATAAGACTAGAAGAGTTTTATTTGTCTTTGGAAAATAACATTGTGAGCACCATATCTAATGGGCCAAGTGTGATGAAACGGTTTGTTTCCGACAGTCCAGTAGTAGGTGCTTTCTGCTGGAATCATGCAACTCATTTGGCAGTGCTGCGAGTAATTTATGTGAAATCAAATGTTCAACATTCTGATATTTTTTACTTTGAATTCTCACTACACAGACTGCATTTGTACTGAAATAGTGTTTTTTTTTTTAACAAAAATTACTTTTATAGGTTGTTTTCATTAACAATTTTGTTCAAAAATATTTCCCGGGATTCCCGGGAATCAAATTTTTTCATTCCCGTTTCCCGGGAAATAAAAAAGTCCGGGAAATCCCAAACCCTAATATGTACCTAATTCTAGACCAACCATGTCAGGGTATGAAAACACGTAATTATGTTAGCTCATAATTTGCAATAATTCAAGAAAGAAGGTTATTCGAAGCTTACCCAGCAAAACTTTATATTACCTGGTAATAAGGTTTGTAAGAAGAAATTAAGGTATGTAACCTCTTACTTTGCTATTCCAACAGCTATTAGTTTAACAAGGGCATGTCATTTGAGGTATGTACTTTCCAAAAGAGGGCTAGGTAACAACATAAGAACATGTTACTTTAATGTTACATGTTAGGAGTTACGTAACCACTTACATAACCGATACTGAGCACAATACTACTTACATAACAGCTTAAAGTAAGGCCAAAAAAATGTCTTACAAAGAGGTCTGAAATAACACATTAAAATTATGCGCTTACCTACTGTATAAAAATATATAATTACTTCTTACAAAAAAAATTAAAATAAGACGTTATCGTGTTGGTTTTTTATAAATGCTAAAACGACGCATATTCATATTTAATTAATATTTACTCAGATTAATATAAAGTTAATAAAAAACATAAAAGATATTCCAGTCAATATGTATAAAACATAAATTATTTGTATCGAATATTTTAAATAGAAAATAACACTCATGTATCGCATTACAAATAACTCCTTATTTTGAGGTATTTGAATACACCATCGGTAATAAGTGGCTATTTCTATTAAGTGATCACGTATCACATTAAAAGTAACTCCTTATTTTACGGTTTTAAAATATCCCATCTGTAATAAGTCGCTGCTATTATTTAGAACTCATGTTGTGTATTACAAGTAACTCTTTTCTTTGAGGTGTTTAAATATATCATTGGTTATAAGTTGCTATTACTACCCAGTAGTTATGCAGCACATTATACGTAAGACATTACATTTTAGTTATGAAATAATGCAATGGTAAGGGGTATGGTATTACCAGGTAATGTGTTCTGTAATACCAACATATTACCAAGGTTTTGCTGGGTTACTTGTAAATACCCTTATACAATACGAAAAGGTTCACATTTTTTGTTTTTAGTTTATAATTACACTCATAGAAATAAAAATAGCAAAAATAAACTCTAAATCTTCAAAATGTTTGCTAGTTTTAAGCTAAATTTAGTTGAATGCAAATAGCAGTCTATTCTGCTAAAATCAGCAGAAATATTTGCTAAAAAATTGTAAACTGCTGTTTTCAAAAGGATCGATTTTTATTTGCATTTAAAAGAAAAATCGAAAAAAAACTTCGAAAATTTTAAATTTTTTGGTGATTTTTTAGCCTACTAATTATTTAGCAAAAATTTTTGCTGATTTTAGCAGGTTAATTTGCTAATCTCCATTTACAATAATTTAGCTCAAATATAACTAAAATTCTGTATATTTAACAGTTTTATTTTTGCTGTTCCTATATTACTAATATATAGCAAAAATAATCTGCTAATTTAGCAGTTTTTTTCTGCAGCATCATTTTTAACTAATTTTTAGTAGTTTTAACTAAATTTTTTACGGACTTTTTTCTATTAGTGTATGGATGTACTTTTAATAAATACG
Source organism: Leucophora obtusa (assembly GCA_949987735.1). Taxonomy (NCBI): domain Eukaryota; kingdom Metazoa; phylum Arthropoda; class Insecta; order Diptera; family Anthomyiidae; genus Leucophora; species Leucophora obtusa. The sequence continues at coordinate 158,719,162 of OX465295.1, read as the reverse complement.
CCAACGCCTTACATAATAAGGGGAATTGTTCGTATTATTTTAGCACTATATACATATAAAACTTACGAGTTGGGAGTTTAAGGAAAGTCGGAAAGCTTATTAACCCTTTGCGGCAAAAGTTAACGATTTAAAAAAAAAATTTTTTAATTCCTATAACAGAAATATATCATGTGAGATACATCGTTTTTAACTAATTTCGGCATTCTGAACACGGTTTTCGAGATATTGCGACTTAAGAGCTTGTGCTACAATAATCTGCACAATATATGGAAATTGGAAGAAAAATGATTTTCTTCATACAAACTAATGCCGCTTTACAGTCCTTGAAACACTTCAACACTTTAAAAATACAAGGCTTTTTTATTATTGTGAATAGATTTTTTTTTGGCGTTTGATAACAGAAGATTAGAAGGAATTTAGCAACAATACTAGAATGAGTTTAACAACTGTATTATGAATAAAAACTCATGTTAACTCTATGCTAAATTTTCATTTTGAATACCGCTGTTATATTCTTGTATTAAGTGAATTCAAATACTCGTAATCTGCAACCTCTTTTTTTTACTGTTTTCTTTTAGAACTTTTCTTATACATATACTTACTTTAAATTTTTAAATTCTTTATTTTTATGTGTTTCTTATTTTTATTATTTTAGTTGGCTTTTATATTTCTCTTTTTCTTTTTCATTATTACAGAGTCCTCATCCTTCTCCTCTCCTTTTTGTGGACAATTGTTAGCCACAGCTATGCAACAACAACGTTGTCTTTCAATGCCTAATGGCGGTGGTGGTGTAAATAACAATACAAATTGTTTTTATGCGGCTACCGCTCCAGTTATACCCATAGCCAACATACCACCAACTACAACAAATACCACTGCTGCATCAGGAGGATTACCAATTGCCACCACCATATCACCCACTTTTATTGAACACAAATATTCGGCCAATACTTTCAAAGAGAAATTCTTTGCCAACTTACGACAAAATCATCAACAAAACTCGTATAATAAATTGAAAACATTAAAAACTACTTTTAGCAATAATACTAAAAACATAAAATCTTCGTTAATAGATAATAATGGCAGTATTAATAATAATGATGATAGTAATAATGAAATATCGATGACGGCGCTCTCATCATCCTCATCATCGTTAAGCGAATGTCTATCGAAAAATTCATTTGAATGTGAAGATATTATTACCACAAATGTAAATGAAACTGCTGATGGCGATGACAATGTTAATAGTGGTGGTGGTGGTGTCAATGTTACTAATCATCGTCATTCTGATTTGTATTCTATACAACACCAATTAACGGAAAATGTTAAAAATAATTTCTACAAAAAAACTATTAATTAACGTGAACTAATTTAATTTTTGTTTCATTTTAACAAAATCTCAATCCTATCCCCCGCCTCTAAAAATCCTTTTCCCCTCTGATACTTGGCTGTGATGTGTGGAATAAAAAATTATAATATGTATAATAATTTAAACAATAATAATAATAATATTAGAGAATAAAAGGCTTTATTTATTATAAATATCAAAACAATGGAAAAATTGCCGCTCTTATTATATGGAGAGTGAGGATCAAATATGCAAGCAACCTGACTTAAATGATTTGAGAGAGAGAGGAGTATAAAAGCTGTTCTAGTACACTATTGCGCAGAACTTGCAAGTTTATTTAATTTTTTTGGTTACTTTTTGTTTCTATTATTTTTTTCTTAAGACTGGACTATGACAAACTTAAGCGAGCTTAAGTTTTTATTGTTTTTTTTTTTTTAATTAAATAAATGAATTATTTCTTAAAAATTTGATTATTATTTTAACGAATAATTGAATAAATCATTTTTGAACTCTTCGTTTTGTTTGCTTATAAAACTTAAGATCACTTAAACCGATTTATAGTTATAACCATACATTTTTATGTTGTTTTTTCTGGATTTGTCTATGGATTTTGTTTTGCTACAAAAAAATGTAAAAAAGATGCTAAGCCTTTTGTTAAATGAGTGTTTTTGTGTGAACTTAGAAACTCTTATTACAACATTTATATTCTTGCTTTGTATACAATGAGTTTAATTTGCATACACTTTTTCTAATATGTGCGTTTTATGTATATATTGTATAAAATGGATCAATTATTGCTAAATAATTAAATCTTAAAAATCTTTAAAATTTGTTCATTTAAAATATTTAAATACATTTCGATAAAGTTTCAGTATTAACAAGGGAACTCTCTCTAGTCAGATGAGTGATAGAAAAGACAAAATTAATAGAGGAGACAAAATTAACATAAATCTTACGGAAAATTAACCAATATTATGTCTGTTCCCGTACTTTACCGAAGTTACACAAACTAGCCCAAAGGCGTTCCCGTACTCAAAATTGCGTGTAAATTGTTGTTGTTTGGGCTGTTTTGGGTTCCCGCGGGTACCCGCGGTAACGTACGGGAACGCACATATTATTTTTATTTTACTGTACATCAACAACTCTTCATTTTGGCTCTGTTCCATGTACGTTACAGCGGGTACCCAATTTTAAGAGAAAGCGTTCATATTTATAATTTTCAAAAATTTTTGTTCCTGCGTTGCCATAAAATAATTAAAAATACATATTGTTGGTTTTTAATTTTTATTTAAAAATAAAAATTGTTTTTTTTCGAACTTTTTAATTGATTAAAATAAATAAATTTCTAATTAAAATACACATTTTTCAAAAATATTCTAGAACAAGTTCTTTTAAAACCGGTTCCATGGAGCAGGTTCTGGAACTGATCACTGGAAGTGAAAATGTAAGTGTTCTTTGTCCCAGAGAACAATGAGGACGAAGCCGATTGATTTTAGTTAAGATCGCTCTATGTTTAGACGCCCGAATAAAGGCCCCTTACCATACAGGTCGCAAATATGACAGAGTCTATTGGTTTTAGCAAAAATTGGTCCATATTTGCTTGCATCTAGCGACCTTGTGCACTATGTTTCCGATCTTCTCTTAAATAACCTAATATTTTCTGATTTTTTAATTTTTTACTATTTTATAGACAAATTTTGACACCAACTTTAACTTTTTTACTCGTTTCTTTGAAGTTTTTGTACAAAACAGTTTTTCTATAACTAAGCCAGTTTTTCTTACAGTTTTTCTTAAAAAAAAATATATGGCAGCAATGAACATGCGTAACATTTTTTGTTCGAAATATATACACAGAGTCACAAAAGTCTAAATACGGGAAACAAATTTCTGTTTTCTTGAAGAAAATATGATTTTACTTTCTTTTTACTTGCATTTTTTATTGACATTTATCGGTCAATATTACCCTTTCCCAAAATGTTGAGTCATTTTCGTACTTTTGAGCGTACTCCAAGCGTTTTCGATTCAGTTCGACTGCATTTTGCTTAGGATTTTATTGGACGGAACGAATAACGGCCCGTTCTGTTCGGTTGTCGAGAATACGAGGGCGGACATAACGTGCCTTAATGAATTGTACCATATCATCATAAAATGTGTACCGGCACTTGTAACAGTACATACTTTTTTTGGGGGGTATATATACTTATGTAACTTTAAAAAATAACAAATTATATGTTTTACTTTAAATAAAAAATGCAAGTAAAAAGAAAGTAAAATCATATTTTCTTCAAGAAAACAGAAATTTGTTTCCCGTTTGTATACTTTTGTGAGTCTGTGTAGTGCCCGACCTAACAGTTCGGCCAAAAAGTGGCATTTGGTCGGTTTTTATATTAGAGGCACTTTGGAGAAATTTTATACTGGGAAAATGTTTGTTAACCTACTTAATGGGATTTTGTTTGTTAGAATTAATGAAAACCCTGTAGTTTAGCTGTAAAAATAACTGTTCGACCACCGAACTTTTTCCAATCTGGCCGAACAGCAGTGTTGCCAGAACTCTTAGTGGCAATGTGCTAGATTCCTAAAAAATTTCTGCTAAAATCTGCTTAATCCTAAAATAAAAAATATATGCTTAGAATATGCTAAATTAAAAAATCGCAATTTTTTATTATATTCATTATGCTAAAGATCTGCTAAATTTAATACAAAAAATATGCTGAAAATCTGCTAAATAATTTTTTTAGTATTATTTAATAAAAACTTATTAATGAAAAAATACTTTTTTTTAAACCATGTTTATAAAAAATTATATTTTCATACTTTTTTAAACTATCTTAGAATAAATATAAAAGTTTACGTCTTAATTCATAAGTGCTTTCAAAAGTTATAGAAGGTTTATAGAACAAATTTTATGTGAAGAATTTGTTTTTTAAACCTCCTAGAACTTTGCAAAGTGTTTATGAATTGAGAGGTAAACTTTTATATTTATTCTAAGATACTTTAAATACGTATGAAAAGATAATTTTTTGTAAATACTGTTTAATCTTTCTTTGAGACTAAAAAAATAAACTTTCTCATTAAATTTTTTTACAAAACATAACTGATTTTAAATTTTTGCAAGATTTTTTTATGGTTTTTGTAGCATTTTCAAATTATAGTATACCTATCAATACTACTAAAAAAGTTTACACTGAAAAAAGAATTGAATAATTACGCATGGAATAAAAAGTTATGAAAACATTGTTATTAGCTATGTTTTCGACTTAACTATATCCGTTAACTTTTAAAAAATCTGAAAGGGCATAAAAACGTTTTTTAGACGAAAACTAACATATTACTTTTCGTATTCACGTTAACTTACAACGTGGATAATTATCAACGTTGAAAACTCAACGTTTATAAATTTTCACACCTAGGTGACGGACGTTCGATTATACCGAAACTATCATGAACACTATTTAACAAATTTTTATACTCCAATCAGTTTAAAGTAGATTTACTATAAATACTTAACGTTGATAGGCATGACCGAAAATACAGCTATTGTTATAAATATTTGTTACAGAAAAAAATATTTTGTTAAAAAATATGCTTTTATTAAATAAAACAAAATATGCTAAAAATCTGATTTATTCCAACAGAATATGCTAAAAAGCAGTTAGCATATTTTTACAAAAAAATATGCAATTGCCCAAGTCAATCTGCTAAATCTAGCAAAAAATATGCTAAAATGGCAACACTGCCGAACAGTGAATTCGTTTCGACCAAATACATGTGCTGACGGAATTTTTTGGTCGGTCGCTAGAAATATAGTTATGGTCATTTATATCTGATAGATAAAAAGGCAGAGAAATACTCTCGGCAAATGTTGGCTAAGGTCGGTTATACATTGGCATAATGTGGGGTTGAGAATCTTGACAATACTAGGTTCTAGATTCTAATTTTTTGCAGTATCAATGCAAATCATATGAAGCGTACTACATTACCAACATCCATTTGACAGTTTGATAGTTTTTCGATATAGTTCTCTCCACGCACATTATTTCTGTGATTCGAGCTTGGGCTGTCAGATTGCTAGACAAGTGATCTACACACTAACAGCGGTATTCATAAGTTTTAGTTACGCACTCGATGTGCGCCACACACATCCTTTTTTGGATATCCTCTTTCTAACTAAATTTTTACCACCCTATTTTTGGAAAAAAAAATATATATATATGTATATATATAATATTTGCAATATTACGCTTTATACAACATTAAAATTGAAAAAAATAACAATCTTAATTTAAAAAATTTTAGAAGAGAATAATTTAAATTCACCTTAACCACCGTGACCATTTCCGTTTTATTTTTCTAGGGGAAATTTTGACTCGCTGAACAAATTATTGAGTTCTTTAGAATTTTGTAAAAACTCGATAACATTTTTAATTTTTTTTTTAAGTTTTTTGTACATATAGATGTACCTTTTGGTAAGGCGAAGGTTAAAACCAGGACAAAAGTTTAAATAAATAAGAATTTATTTAATTTAAATTGTAATTGCAACAGCTATTGTCAAAATAACACCAATTGTTTATGTGATGAGCAGTTTATGAATACCGCAGTAAGATAACGAGACATGTATTAAAATATGAATGATGCAAATATTGCATAAAGTCTGATAGAACTCACATGCCAATATTGGTATAACGTCAGGAAAACTAAAAAATAAAATAGATGGTCTAAAAAAGATTTAAAATAAATTAATTAAAAATATATAGTATATAAAACATAAAAAACGTTTGCCCTTGGACGGAATCGAACTCCGGTATTTGAAAAAATGCTAAATAATTTGCTTACTGGCTATGTATGTAGAAATAAATTTGAATTTCGTAAATTCCAGACATAATTCCACGTTTTGTACCCTCCCCTTTTACCCCTTAGTGCCAGTAAGAATACAATAAACAAATAACCTAAAGTTAAACAAACTGAAAGTCAAAATTCAAATTTAAATGGAATTTGAAATAAGGGACTGTAAGTTATAGTAGTTCAATATTTATATTATTTTTTTTATTGTTAATGGCCCTTAGACATAAGATGGGACCGAAAAGAAGAAATATGGGGACATTAATTTCTTCTTATCTATCACACATACAATTTAGAAAAATCGGAATTCTCACTACGAAGAGTTTCCTTGCAAGGAATACATAGAATTTTTCTTTTCAATAAATAGAATATTTTTTCAAATGTGAGAGTCGCGGTTTGTTAGAAGCTTACGATTGAGAGATATCTAAAATTATAGACATTAATGCTTATTCATAATAATTTGAAAACCTTATAACACATAAAATAAATTTTGTATGAATAATTTGTTTTATAATCCATTTATAAATTTAAAAAGTGATTATGCATATGAACCATTTAGTTTAAAAGAAATCTAAAATTGACAGGAATAGAAATTCTTTAGAAAGCGACTGAATAAACTTTTATGTCGCTGCGACAAAAGTTGTCTCTACACATTTAGGCTTATGTGAAGGCATTCGAATTTTTCATTAAAAATTATAAAATTAATCCATTTTTTATGTGAACAAACATATATATTGATAGTGCTTAATTGATACTTTGTTACAGGAATTATCGCTAATATGCATTTCTTGATTATATGAAGAAAAAACAATAGAGGTCTTCACTCGTGAAAGCGAATATCTCTGGCAAAACTAGCGAACAGTTGTTAAGTTTCTAGAGGCTGTGGGTACGTTCGTAAATTCTGTAAATTTGTGCAACACTGCGGCAGTTATGCCAAGTTTTGTTGCTGATGCGTGATCAGCTGTTGCAGATGCTTTGCTACTGCTCAACAACTGCACAGAGTTTGCTTTTTAGAACGTTTTGCAAAAAATAAAAAACATGTTCGAAATAACATTAACAAAAATCATTGAAAATCTTGATGGTAAAAATGACAATTTTTTGTTAAGTTATAATAAAAAGAGAATTAAAAGAAAGATGAAACGACTTTTGATTATTAAAAATCCAAAAAATGCTAAAAAATAAACATTATTTTAATTTGTATTAAGAATTTTTATATAATAACTCTTCCATTATGCACCAATACAGAAAAAACAGTAGGCACCAACAATGGGAATTGTAAAAGCAATTACATTTTCGTTTAAATTGAAATTTTATTCCCAACAATTTTTTTGTTTGAAATATTTGTAACACGTTTGTAAATTGTTACCTTTCATATAAAAATTGTTTAAAAATAAAAATTCAAAGTTACAAAAAATAAAAGATATTTTTTTTTTGGATGTACAAATTTCTTTTTAAAAAGTTGTATTTACAAATTTGGTGTTAGAAAGGTGTTTAAAAATTTAATTAAAATTTTGTAAATTCGTTCTATGAACGTTTATTTTTCTTTTTGTATTAAATGATTTTAACATAAAAATTTAGAACGCACACTATTGCATCAGAAATTAAAATGGGCAAGTTTACCAGAGCAACCCGCTACCGCTACAAATGATATGTAGCGCTTTATGATTACCTTAATCTAGTGAACGATGCTACTTTTGTTTTTGTTTTAAAATAAAAATATTTGTAGATGTTTCATTGATTTTTTCGAAATGTTTTATTTTATTCCTTTATAATCATATTTGTATATGTTTATTATTCTTTAAAAAAAATATACAAAAAAACAAACGACAGCTGATGTATCATTAATTGCTCACAAGTAGCGTAAAATTTTTACGCTACCAAAACAAGGTAGCGCTACCACAACATGTTGACTTAGCGGTAGCTAATCAAATCGTTCACCAGATTGTTTAGTAGCGGATTAGCAACAGTTGAGCGTCTGGTAAACGCACTCAATAATGCGATAGTTGCAAAAATTTGTGGCATCACTGTCAATTGTTTGCATAAAAAAACGTTTGACGTAAATCAGTGCTGTCAAGTGATGCTTTTTTAAACGTTTTACTTTTATTATGCCGCAGTGATGCCTAACTACTGCATTTACGAACCCTGTTTTCTACAGACTGTGTTCCGCTAACATATAATTTGGGTTGTGATGCTCTTTTTCTTTAATTTAAAATCCCAAACAATACTCAACTCCAAGCACAATTTTCTTTAATTTTTATTTAATTTAGGCCCGATTACTGATGGTCCAGTTAGCTACTAACTGGGACTTTGACTGACACCTTTCTTATTGTTTCCCATATAAAATTTGAATTTAACTGTCGCCTTAATATTAAATGAATATTCAGCAATAGGGCTTTAATGCAAAAAAACGATTTAGAAAAATTAAAAAAACTACTATAGAAAAATTATAACACAAAAACACAACTTATGAAAAAAAATTAAAAAACCCGTCTATATCCTGAAATATCCTTTTTATTCAACTCGGCATCTCAAAACAAATGAAAAAATTAAACCTAAAATAATTAGTTACTAACGCTTAATAAAATAATTGTCCACATTAATGTTTATACATTGTAAGATTTTTTTAGCAAAATATTATAGTAATATTTGTAACCTTATCAAAAAAATCCTAAAAAAATTAAAAATGTTAAAAATTAAATCTAGTTAAAAATTATATATATGCTATTTCTTTAGCGTAATGAAAATTAAAAAAGTAAATATTTATATAAACATTTTTGGAAGATTCATTTTCTTCACCTAGTCATTATCGTATACATATGTAGTTAAATTAATTTTTTGTAAGTATATATATAAATATAAAAATAAAACAAAAAATATTAAAATATATATAAATTCAAAAAAAAAACACTATTTTTTTTTAGTTTAGTTTAATAAAAAATATGATAAAAACATAAAATACCTGATTATGTATGCCGAATGGGGATTCCAATCCCGAGTCCCGAAATCCCGGCATTATTCAATAAATATGAGTCCCGAATCCCAGGGTTCTGAACCCATTTACGGCCAAATGAAATCTGGCGGAGAGAATTCAATAAAAACATATTTATATAAGAGGCAAAAATGTCAAATAAGAAAAAGTGAAATCAGAATTGAAAAAAATTAAAAGATAGCTTTGGAAATAAGCAAAGAGCGAAAAGAGAAGAACAGTGCACGAAGCTTTTATAAAATCGGTGTCGCAAAACTTGAATCAATAGATTTAGTTAGTGACTGAATAAATAATAAACACTACAAAAAAAATGTCATAACAATTTTATTAAAAATTTCAAGAATTAAATTTAAGCTTTTTGAAAAATTTTGCAAAGATTTCTTATTTTTGAATTACTGTAAAATGAGGTTAATTTAAACTGCATAAAAATCTTTAGATCAGAAAAAGCTTTCATGTTTTGAATTTTAAATTTACTTAGTTGGCTGTCAGAAAATTATTTTACTTAAGTTATAGGATCAATAGTTTCAGAAAAAATCGTAAAAATTGAGGTGTACTCATATGAGTACGGCGGCGGTAAATGGATTAAACTCGGATCCCGGAATTTTTTTTACAATTGCAAAAATATGTGGTAATTTGTCCAAAATTGCAGCCCTATTGATATTTTTAAAGTGTTTTTGTGTGGTATAATTTTATATAAATATGTATATATTGCGCAGTATTTTTCATTATATTTCGGAAATCATCGATTAAAATTTATAATAATAGTTGTATTTCAGAAACTTTCCTTTCAATTTCTGCCCTATATGTGGAAAAAATTCTGAAACTACCTGAAAATTCTAAAATTTACCAGTAGCAACTGGTCGAACTAGTTCTAAAGTATTAGTTTTTTTGAATTTCGAAACTAGTTCTCTAAATAAATAAATCACTAAATAAAAAAATAATTATTTTGATCCAGTTGTATACTAGCTTAATACGATCTATATAGGGACTGTGCAAAAAATTACCTGAATTAAACTAAGTGATTTGAAATTATAATATTGAAAACGTGTATGAGATAGTCTAGCATACACATTTTCACTGTCACATTTTCACATACACTGTTTTTTGTTTGGTACTTGATTTTCAATGTGAAAATTCTTTTCGAAAGCATTTTCGTAGGGGTACCTATGGCATCACCAAAAACAAAAGTTATAATGACATTGTTATCACTAGATGGCACTTTGTTAAAAAAATTGACAATTTTATTTTTTTTATTTAAATTGAAATAATAACAAACAAAAAAGCAAATAAAAAAAAAGGAATTCTCAAATTTTATTATTTGAACCTATTTTGCGCTTGATTTTTTCTTATTTTGCGCAGTTTTCAGCAATTTTTGAGTTTTTAAATATAGGCTCAGCTGATACTAAAGTGATATTAAATAGTTGCTCAAGTGATACTAAATTTCAGCGCCCCCTACCGGTGAGTAGTGTAAGTTTTGATTTCCTATCTCTATAATTAATAGTCTCTGCATTTTCGTTTCGAATCGAATTACATAATATTTAAACCCCCAATACTGGAGCCAAAAAGTCACTCCAGAACTATTTTAGTAAATTTCTCAAAGTACCAATACAACTTCCTGTTTTTCATCCTAAAACAATAATTTTAACAATTTGTGAAGCTAATAGTTTCATTGAAACTACGCTACGACCATTTCAAAAGACTGTATTATTTTAGGTGTGTTTCTTTACTTTTTGGGTAAAGTTCGGTGAAATGAGAGTAAGCACAAAATCCTCTCGCAAAATGACAAAATTACCCAATAGTACGGGAACACAAAAAACCACTTTTCTAGCACAAAATCTTGTTTCAAAGAATAAAGTGAAACAGTGATGGGACTTGAAAAATTTTGTTTTGTGCCAAGCGTGTGACTAAAATGTGCCGTGTTTTCAACTTTAATTTCATTTCGTATTAATTCTATTTTGAATGAATTCTAACCGAATGAATTAAAATTTTCTTGAATTCATTCAATTAAATGAAATTCATTCGATTCTTTAAAGATTTGAGAATGCAGCCAATGAATGAATTCTTTAGGAATAGTTACACGTAATGGTGTACATAGAAACATTTTCTAAAACTGAATTAAATTTTTCATGAATTAAACTTTAATTATAAATTTAAATCATTTGAATTTTTAAAATTCTATTCGGTAATATCTTCGATGACATTTTTTAGTTTTGCTTTGTTCGAAAAGGTATTTTAATACCAATAAATGCTTAGAAACTAAAAATTAAAGAATTTTTAAAGAATTGTTATTTTTTAAATTCATTTTCTATTAAATTTTGTAGATAACCAAAACGTGCCAAAATAGTATCGGTTGTGCCATTGTACCAATCAATCTTAGATTGTGCCACAAATCCCATCACTGATGTGAAAATGCGTACAATTTCAGTTTGCAAATTGGCACAAATACCCATATTTATTGGCATTTAAAAGCAAGGTTGGTTACCGTTATCAATATAATACCGATATCGTTTCAAATTGAATACCGTTATCGATACCTCTAAAAAAATTTCAATATACCGTTATCGTTACCGATACCGTTATTTTTATGGGTATTTTACCGGTATTTATTATTTTATATAAAAATTAAAATTTTTTTATTTTATATTTTATAATCTTGAGTGTTTTTTTTTACAAAAAATTTATAGATAATAATTTTACTTATTAAAACTACCAGTATTGAATTTATAGCTTAAAATCTGTATTTTCAGTACTTAAAATTAAAAATATGCCATGTTTTTACTTGTTTTTATATGTTTTTAACATAATTTTTAATACACTCAGGGAATTATGTAGGTAAAATCAACTGCAAATAACTGCATTTGCACTTAAAAAGGTGTAGACTACATTTGCAGTTAAATTAACTGCAATATGAAGTAATTTTTAACTGTTAAAAATCAACTGACAAATGTAGTAAAAACAACTACAAATGCAATTGAAACAACATACATGCAAATTATTGTAAAACTGTACAAACAACTTGCAAATGTAGTTAAAAAACATAAATAAAATTTTTTTTTTAATTATTAATTTAATAAAAAAAACAAATTTATGTAAACACTATTAACTTAATTTTATTCCATAATAAATTTAAAATTGAGAAATCAAAATGTACACTTAATGTCACTTTTTTTCACTATTAAGATATTGTTGTACATGTCCGTCTGTGAGGGATGAAATATGCTGTTGTTTGGCTTCTTTTTTTTTCTCCAGGTAGAAAGGGATGAGAATATAAAAGAACAGAAAGAAAATAAATACAATATTTTTTTAACATTCCCCGTAAATAAATTTATATTATAAAACTTACCTTATTATTTTAGTAATATAATAAAAAATATATAACCTTTTCCGTATTACGCGTGCTCACTCTTTGGCGTTGTTTTATGACTAAGGCAAGAGAAACATGTTATACTCATATTCTTTCACTAGAAATTTCTAAACAATTGATTCATACACATACTTCTGTTTGCTTCGTGTGTGTGCATACACACTTGAAAATTTAAGTATTTGTAAATAAAATTCAAAATAACTGCATAAAATAAATGTTACTACAATGTAGTAATTTTTGTAGTTTGTTTAAAAAAATAACTGTCAAAAACATTGAAAAATTTTGTTCTAAGTAAATTAACTACAATTGTAGTTAAAATAACTACAACCGCATTACTACATTAATAACTGTCATATAGTAACTGCAGAACTTTTCTGAGTGTACCGGTACGTACCGGTATTGCTGTTTCGATAACGGTATACCGTTACCGGAACAGTCTTAAATACCGTCACCTTTACCGTTACCTAAACAAACGTAATCTGATACCGTTACCCTTACCGTTATTCGTTTCGGTAACCAACCTTGTTTAAAACTTTTAAATATATATTATTATTATTTTCGTTCTCTGTACTACATATATCCAGATAAGCTGCGACTTCTACATCTTGTCTATCTGGTTGTCGTCCACGCTATAAATGCGGTTATCAGCACAATTTTTGTAGCACAATTTGTACTGATAACCATATATATGTTTATTAGACTGGTCCAAAACAAAAAGCTGGAATTTTCACGCTCTACAACCCTACAAATATGCCACTTTGAAAAAAAAATGTGGTCTGATCAAAAAAATCACCAAAAAAGTTTTGTTTAGAGGTAGCACATCGCAATTGAAGTTTCGAGGTTGTACTTTTTGTATTATTTTTAATTAATTAAAAATAATGGAAAAAATGAGAAAAATTAAATATCCATATTATGATTGCGACATATCAAATCTAATATATTGTTAGGTGTACATTACGAATATGAAATCAAAATTGAAATCGGATTCGCGGATTTCGCGAAATTTGAAAATTTCATACAAAAAATGTTCAACTTTGATCAGGATGTTTTCTTATATTTACCAATATGAAAATTTCGTTTTTGCATTAATATATATCTGTGGTATGTCCTATTATGTGAGATAGGGTTTTTGGTAGCAACAAAATTATAGCAAGCTAAATAATAGCGAAATATTAAAAAAGTCAAATTTTAAGTTAATTTGCAAGGATATCTGTTATCCTTTTTAAAATTAAAATCAGTGTTATATATAATGAAGGCCCTTGGTAAGTAAATTGCAAAAGTATAACAAATTGGATTTTTCTATAACACCGTTTACAAGTAATTAGGAAAATATCTCAAAAAACTTGAGTTTTTTTGAATTTTCAAAAACGGCGAATAATTCATAAACCACAAATTTTTTTTAAATTTCGATTGCTGATTCATAATATTCGTTAAAATAAAGATTAGATTTGAGAATTTGCGCATACAAGGCAAAAACAAGTTTAATTTTTAATAACATCTTTTCGGAAAATTTGGAAAATTTGACTAAAATATGTATTTTTTTGTATAAATTTTAAAAAACCGCGAATTACTTAAAAGTTACTTAACTTTTTTAAGTTTTGATTTCAAATTCCTTTTGTTCACATTAATTAAGACCAGATTCAAAAAAATTGTTAAATAATAGCGTACATGTTAAGAAATAATTAAATTTAAAGTCAACCCTACTTTTTGTATAAATTATTTTAGAGATAAATTACTAACTCTTAAAACCCAAGTAAAAAAAATTGATATGGAGCCATATGAAGTTATATTTAATTATATATAATCTTTTATGTAATTAGATATAATTATATCCGAAAAATGAGAACGTCTTATTGTATCATATTGTATCGAATTGTATACAATTGTATACAATTTGGTACAATTTGATACAATTTTATGCAATTCGATACAATTGTATCCGAATTTTGTCCTCATCCAATTACATCAAATTATATCTTTTTGTATAAAGTTATATAAAATGTTATAAAAATGGACATAGTTTGATACAATTATATCTAAATATTAACCTTATACTTTTTATCATATTATATAGGACCATATCTAACAATATACAAAAATTATTTTTTTAAATAAAAAAAAAGTTCAATTACTTGTAATTGTAATTGTTCTTTTCTGAATTGCAATTACAATTAATTGTAGTTGAGTTTTTTTTCAATTACAATTACATGTAATTGAGTAATTGCATGTGTAATTAATTACAAAATGTAATAGCAAATTGAAAGAAAATAACTCAATTAGGCTAACATCAACGAAATTCTAACAATGCTATTTTTATCTTCTGTTATTACTGTTTTTGCTGTTATTTTGTTTTAGTTTTTGCTGCTTCCTATGGAATTCAACTATGATCGACAACTTATAAAGCACAGAGAACGACAACGAAAATATTTCCTAGATAGTAGTTCGCGATTTAAGCTGTTAAACGAACTGTTCTAGAAAAAGTGGAAGTCATGGATGTTTTATATTTAGCCCTTCTTTCAGAATATATTAAGTAGATTTTGTCATTTGTACAACCAAAGATGAACTTTGTCGGACGGCGTTTTAATAGAAATCGAGTTTTTCAAGTACAACATATGTCGGATTTATTTATTTTCTATTGAGCGGGAATTCCCGGGATCCCGGGAAATTCAGAAAAAAATCCCGCTGTCCCGGGAAAAGAAAAACCCTATATACAACCAAGATATAATATAAAAAATCAGTCAAGTGTAAGTTATAGAATAGAGAATTTCGTATAGAGCTTCAGTGTTGTTAATGTTATGGGTGCGTAAGCCATTTTTGACTCATGCTCCTAAACAAAAACAAATTACTCACGCACGAGCATTTCGTTTCTTACTCAGCACACATGAGTATATTAAAAACTTACAATCAGAAAATTCTCACGCAAAACAGTAAAAATTACTAAAAACATATGATGCAAAAAATAAACTCATACACGAATCATGCACGGATTATTCTTACTCACGCTCACGCACGAATCACTTAAGTATAGTAATTATTACTCACGATCACGTGTGAATAACGTGACTCACGAACATTTCGTGTCACGCGCCAATCCCTAGTAATTACTAAATCTCAAACTAGTTCAAAATCATTGATAACATGGAACCAAATATAATATAATACGGTTTTATATGGACCTTATATATTTTTATATAAAATCACTTTGAAAAAATTGCCTATGTGGGATGATATATAATTATAGATGATTTTATAAAGAACGTTATAAGTTATATATGGGTTCATATTCGTCAATATATAATCATAACTAACACAAATTATAAAATATTTTTTATATGGATCCACATAGTTTTATATTATTATGTATAGTATCATACTAAATTATATATAAACGTATATGTAATTATATCTTTTATATGTAACTTTATGTACTTACATACAGCACATACATATATATGTAGGCCAGTATGTAATAATATAAAATCACATATGTCTCCATATTAAAACCTTTGAGGAAAAAATATCTAATATATGACTATATAAAAGTATAAATGCTTGAATTTAAAAGCATATGTGGCCATATGTAACTATAAGTTACTATATGCAATTAGATAAAATAATATGTGATTATATCAAAACTTTTTTACTCGGGAAGACAACTTTTTGTGCTACCCCTAAATAAAAGCGGATTTAGCTGAAACTTGGCACAGAGAGTTTTTAGACATTAAGGAATAGGGGCAACATTGTGGAGATCGCGAATTCCAACTTTCATGTTTTTTTGGACAACTCTAATGTTCATATATAATTTGATCCGAATATTGGAATATATAATAATATCAAGCGAGATAAGCATGTTATTAACCTGATACAATTTGATCCGAAAAATGGGTCTATCTAACTGCATCAACTTGTATACAGCTATGGACATATAAATGGCACATTTTACCATGAATTCTTTCTTATGCTACTACATATATTGCAAATACTATTAACAACCAACAAGTTTTTGTTTTTTTCCAAATGTTTATTATGCACATTTAATATTGCTATAAACTTTAATTGAAATTCATTAATGTAAATAAAAACTTATCATCATGAAAAAAAAACCATTGAAATGAGCTGGACACATAAATGGCACAATCTTAAAAAAAGAGAAGAAATGGTTTTAATATTGCATGTGTTAAATTTTTAGGTATGTACAAATATTTTACCGTTAATATTTAGTGCTGTGGCCTTTGTTTCTGATGACAGCTTCGCACCTGCGACCCATACTTTCCACTAGTTTTTGGCATTTTGTTTTGGGGATGGCGTACCAAGCTTCCTATACGGCCGATCACAGTTCGTCCATATTTTTGTAATTTTTCTTGGCGATTTCAACCTTGACTTCATTCGAAAGGTTCTCTATTGGATTTAAGTCAGGGCTCTGGGCTGGCAAATACAAAACATCAATCTTCTCCGCACAAAACCATTTTTTTACCAGTTTGAAGGAGTGTTTGGGGTCATTATCTTGCATGAATTTCCATTTTATTGGCATGGAGTTGAAGGCATATGGCTCCATATGGTTTTTTAAAATATCTAAATACTGGAACTTGTCCATTTTTCCATTGATTTTTATAAGCGGACCTACGCCATGCCAAGAAAATGCACCCCAAACCATAATACTATCACAAACGGAATCCAACTCCGTTTACGTACCGTTTTCTGGATCCGTATACGGACCAGAAAACGGAACTTAAGGAACATCGAAACTAATTCGAATCCGTTGAAAGTCCGTCAATGACGGACCATTTACGGACCGTTATGTCGTGTAAAAAACTGACAAGTCCGTTGAAAGTCCGTCAATGCCGGACCGTCTCCGGACCGTTATGTCGTGTGAAAAACGGAGTGACTCCGTTTTAAAGGGGCCGTTTTCGGTCCGAATCCGTACCGTTTTTTTACACAAAACTGACTCGTATATCGACCTAAATTTACCCTATTTTTATTAATTATAAGCAATAGTTTTTTTTGTTTTTTTTATAGATTTATGAAAAATGGAATTTATTTTTTTTATTTACACTATAATTAATTACTATCTAACGAATTACTAAATCTTACTATCTGATGTATGTATGTGACTTGGAGTTCTTTGGTTGATGGGTTTTTAGGACGGATTCACGCTATTGCGACTTATTTTTCATCTCAATATTATTTGTCAACAACTGAAGGGCTGAGCTGTATTTTTTTTTTTAAATATTTTTAGTACTTTTTTTCCAAAAACAAACTTACACCGGTGAAGTCCGTATTCAACCGTACAGAAACGGATACACCAAAACGGAGTTAAAACGTGTTGTGTTCGAAATCAGATCATACGGTCCGTTAATGTTCCGTATACGCACAAGCTTTGACGGATACGTGCATACGGACCATTAACGTGCCGTAAAATCCGGATTTATGATTCCGTGCGTACCGGACAATCCATAAAAATGTTTCTTGGGAAGTCTGCTTGATATTTCCATGTTAAAATTTTCATTAATATCCGATGCTATCTGCCTTGATGACTTGAATGGATCAATTTTCACCATTCGTACTATAGCTGCATCCGTACGCTCATCTGTTTTTCGTGGCCTTGGCTTCCGAATTTTACCCTTAGTCAATATATCGGGATCCTTAACACAAGAATTAATTGCATTGTTGACTTTTTTGCGAGAAATTTGCATTATCTCAGCAATTCCGCTACTTTTTTTCCATCTTCATACATTTTCCATATGATCCGCCTTTCCTCACCTGTGGTATGTTTTCCTGATCCCATTTTAAAAATTTTTTAACTTTTTATATTTATTTTTGAACTACGAAAAATTTTTATTGCTTTGAATTAAATCTACACGACTACTGCCTATTTTAAGTAAATTGTGCCATTTATTATATGTCCACTTTAAATCAGCATTGTTAACCCAAAAATGATAACGGTAAATAATAAGCAAAACATAACGGAACATTTGAGCACTATTAAGACAAACATTTTTTTCAACAATAATCAGAAGAGATAAAACTTGCATTTTAAAATATATTTAGTTGGAAAATACTTAAATTTATGCGCAACTTAAATTTGTGCCAATTATATGTCCATAGCTGTATAAATACATATAATTTGATGAAAATTTTCAAATAAAATTTTAGTAAATATTGTTGAGATCAGTTATTTTTATTCATATTAAGGATTGAGATCATAAAAATGTTAACACACATAAAGTTAAATAAAAAACAAACCACTGAATTTTAAGACTTCAAACCAAATTTTTATTAAATGAAATTTAATACAAAATCAAACAAAAAAACCACATGGAATTCTAACCACTACGAAAAAAGGCATCCACTTTTTCCGGAAACCCTCCCATTAAAGCTTTTATGGTATTTTCTGTCACCTTTTTAGAGCAGGTGGTCCATCTACGTTACAAATCTTGCATGTCCGGGAGACCTTTTTTGTGCCCTTTAATTCTCTTTTAACAAGAGCCCAATATCTCTCCACTGGCCTGAGCTCCGGGCAGTTTGGTGGATTTGACTCTCTTGGTACAAAAACAACATTATTATCATTATACCACTCCAGCGCTTTATTGCTGTAGTGACAATATACTAAATCGGGCCAAAAGTAAGTGGATACATTGTGCTGACTCAAAAATGGAAGAAGTCTCTTCTGCAATTATCCTTGATATAAATTTCGCTGTTTATAGAGCCAGATGTCACAAATGACTGGCTTCTTTGGCCGGAGCTACATATGGCTTGCCATACTACGAATTTTTTAGGGAACTTCGTTTGCTTTTTCGACCTAAATTTTTCCGCAACATTTCCTCGAACATCGGAAATATGAAATTCTTGACCAGGGAGCTGCGAAAAATCAGTCAGGACATAAGTTTCGTCGTCCATTACACAACAGTTGTATTTTTGTATAAAATTTGATTTAAATTTTCAAGCTCTGGTTTTGGCCTCCAAATTTTTAAAAGCGTTTCTATCGGGAACTTTTTGAACTTTGTAGGACTTTAGTCCTGCCTTACGTTTCACTTTAAGTATAAAAAAGTCCGAGCATTGGGCAAACCGGGCTGTTTTTCTGCCAGATGTGTTAGGAGCTCTCTTAAGGACGCTTTTAACTTTATATGCCTTACCAATGTTACGATAACTAGTCGTTGTTCCTGTTCCCGGCTTCCTTTCAATTGTTAGGTGTTCCAGATACCTTTTAACCACTTTTGAAACTGTTTGGCGGCTAACATTAGTTTCTTTGGCAATTTTTTTGTATGTCCATGTTGGGTTTTGTTGAAAATATTTAATTATTTTTGAACGCACTTTTCTTTCATCGTCCATTATGTAAAAAATTGACAAATAAAACTCATGGTGTAAATCAGTTTATTAACTGACATATTTTTAAAATGTAAACTGCCAAAAAAAAATATATATGAAAAGCTTTAAACCAAAGTTATAGGCAAAAATGCGTGTTAACATTTTTATGATCTCACTCCTTAAATAATAGTGGTATTCATCTAACTGCATTTAAGCCCTCGTAAACCGTGTATTTTTGTAATCGCGTATATTTGTAAGTTTACCTGTTTATTTGAATGAACGCACCTTTTAAAACTATTCACATTTCGCTTTTGCAATTAGCCACTTTTGTGACCTTTTCATAAATTAAACACAGAATTTTTTAAATTTAAAAACAAATAAAACTGAAAATGAAAAACAACAAACAAAACAATACAAAATAATTTTATTTTTGACAATATTCAAATTGCAGGGGTATGGCATCACCAAAAAAATAAGTTATAACAAAATCGTTATCACTAGATGGCAATTTGTTAAAAAAATTGACAATTTTCTTTTTTTTTTATTTAAATTTAAATAATAACAAACAACAAAACAAAAAAAACAAACGGATATTCCAAATGTTATTATTTGAATATATTCCCCGTTTGTTTTTCCTTATTTTAAGCAGTTTCTGAGTTTTTAAATATAGGCTCAGCTGATACTAAACTGATACTAAATAGTTGCTCAGGTAATACTAAAATTCAGCGCCCTCTACCAGTGAGTAGTATAAGTTTTGATTTCCTATCTCTATAATTAATAGTCTCTGTTCAAATGTATGTATAAATATGAAAAAGTTTACACATAAAAATGTAAGCGTATATTTACGAGGGCTCGTAAACTAGTTTTGACATTAATCGAGTAAACTTACAACATGAATGCCTTTAATAATTCCCTACAGAACAGTTTGGCTAACAAAGTGGGAATTGGTCGCTCTTTGGTATTTTGATGCCGTTTTAGGATGCATATTTTCGTTAAACTTAGAATAACGCAGTTTTTAACTGAAATCCTTTTGAAATGTGGTTTATTTTGTTTTATTTCAATAAAGACCAAAATTCAAAACGAGAAAATGTTGTTTTGAAAAATTTTTACTAATAAACTTGGAAATAGCTGACAAAATAAATTTTCAGTTTAACTTAACATCGCAAAAATTTGTCCGAACAAATTCTTCTTTCTTATAAAATGTGTGTGTCTTTCTCATAAAATAAAAAATTCAACTTTCGGAATAAACTTTTTTTCACGGAAAAAACAACTGAACTTAAACCTTATTTATTTCAACATATCGAGAGCCTATATTCAATACGCTTTATCGGAAGATTTTTAGAAAACGATTTTTAATGGCAAACTCTTCACTGATGACTGCTGCATCTCTGACAAAAATTTCAGAAAGAAAAAATTTATTTTAGTATCCTTTTTTCATTATTTGTTATTCGCCTATCGGATATAAGACTTTATTTTTTTGAATGCAATATGGTCTATCGGATCATTTTGGTAATCGACTTAATAAAAATATAATATTACTACATATATTGAACAAAATTGTACCCTATAGTATAATATAGAACTGTGCCTAATATATTAAGGTCGTTTAAATGTTTTATTTTATTTTGCTCACGTGCTCACTACGGGGAAATATATAAAGTAACAGATTAATTTTTGACAACCACTGCGATTTAAGAAAAAATTATAGTATTTTAATAAATGGTGCTTTTGGATATTGACTTCCCTATTTTTTTACTACGATCTTTGGTGTAATTATACCCTACACCACTACGTGGAGAGGGTATAATAAGTTTGTACTGATATTTATAACACCAACAAATATTGGACCTAGAACCCCCTTATAGTATACCGATCGTATCAGAATCACTTTTTATTTCGCCTTAACGATGTCCGTCTGTCCATGCATTCTTGTGCGCAGTCTACAGGTCGCAAATATTAAGATATTTTGATGAAATTTGGTATACCGACTTACGTCGGCCCAAGGACTGATTTTGGGTAAAGGACTGATTTTGGTTAAAATCGGCCCATGTTTAGACCTATTGGTCATATAAAGGTCCCCCCAAAATTGGCTTGTTTACGCGCTGCAGGTCGCAAATATGAAGATATTTCAATGTCCCAGAGACAAAGCCTATTGATTCTAGATAGGATCGGTCCATATTTAGACCTATCGCCCATATGGGATATATTTCCGATTTTCTCATCTTACCATTTTATAGAAAATTTTGACACAAGTCCATTTTAACCCATTCGAATTTCGGATCCAAACATTAGTTAGCTTTTAACCAGAATGTTGTAGGGTATTATATAGTCGGCATGCCCGACTTTAACTTTTTTACTCGTTTTAGTCTACCAGCCTGTTTTAAGATGTTCATTATGTTCATGAAATGGTGGACTAAAATAACATGTTTGTCTTATTTAAGTAAATTAATTGCAAGGTTTTTTTTAGAATTGTACCAAAATATTATACAAATCTGCTCTCACCTTTGTATCAGGGACGTCTATTAAATGCACCCTATCAAAAATTTTCTTTCAAAAAACTATTCAGTAAAAATTAATAATACTGTAACCAATAAGCCATTCGATGCAATGTATTTAAATTACGATTTTTTTTTAAACTACAAGATGCCAAACTTATTCGCTTTTCCAGCATTAGACCTGGTCGAGCCAAAAATGATACAACAGTTCCACAATTAAGATCACTAAAGTATTTACAAGTGGTGAAATTATGTTTAAAGTGAACTTTAATGATGAATACAATAGCTTACATACCCAAATTAAAGAATACACAGGATATACTGAACCAAAACCCTTACATATAGGTCAACTCCCAATTCAGCCTAGTAAATGGAAACATCTACAAAATTTAAAGCCTGTTATACCACCAGAATATCATTACTTTTATGATAATTTAGCTCAGATGATGTCAAAGTAACAGCAAGAAATGAAGAAATGTCCAATTCTAATAATTTTTATAAATAAATCGTTATGCTCGAAGTCAATTTTAACCGAAAATCGTTCCGTTTGACATGGAATGACTCATATACTAAAAAAAATGTAAACAAAACGTTCGCACTTTAATAAAATTGCAAATTATATCATAAAAATCAAATTTTTTTTACTTTGCAATACGCTCTATCGGAATAAAAATATTCGAAAATTTTAGTTGCAACACGCTCTATCGGACAAAATGCCCTATAGCGCCGCGAATAATGTAAAATGTTGTATTTTTTTTATATGTAAAGTTCGGTAGTCATATTTTAGATTACTTCATATTTAAGGAATTTAGATATAAAACAGGTTTTTCCTTATTTCTTTAAAATTATTTTTATTTTAATAAATTTATAATTGAGTATTTTGCCAAATATTTAAAAAATATATGTTAACCCTTAAATGCATGGTGTAGCCATTTGGCAACATACCGGTTTTTTAACAAAAAAAAACCCACTTGATGCAAAAAACTGTATTTTTGGGAATTAGGGGCCCCTTCTGTACATAGTCTTCCTATAGTTTAGCGCAGAATTTTTAAGCAGTTAAAGTAAAAATCTTGGTTTTGCTTTGTATATTTGTGAAAAATTTAAAACACGAGTTTTTTTTACAAAAATTGTAATATTCAAAAATATTTGTTTACCCGTGTAAAAAATATTATATATGATTGGATCAAATTATATATATTTATATATAATTATATATAACATCATACAGTTGTTGCCAACCATTTAAGTCAATTCAAGTTTTTTCTAATTTTATTGTTGTTGCCTTTATTTTTAAAGATCAAAATAGTGGCTAAATTCGCCACGAAAGGCAAGGAGATGGATCAGAAAATTGTACAGAATTTTAACGTAATGTTTGTTTTTTTCATTTTGTCACTTGTTTTAAGTGGGCGTGGCTTTTAACGAAAAAATAGCTATATCAACCTTTTATCAAATTACATAGTAAAATTTAGGCAATACTGATCGGTTCTGTACAAACTATATATTTTTGAAAATCCTATAAAATTTCCTTAAGTCCTGCATTATTATACCCTACACCACTACGTGGTCATTATCCCCTACACCACTACGTGGCCAGGGTATTATAAGTTTGTACTGATGTTTGTAACACCAAAAAATATTGGTCCTAGACCCACCTTATAGTATACCGATCGGCTCAGAATTTTTTTTTATTTCGATTTAACGATGTCCGTCCGTCCGTCTGTCTGTCTGTAAATTAGACCACCCATGAAATGTATGGGATTTTCAAAAAATTGGATTTCTCCGTGGCATACAGGCCAGTCAGTTTGAACTTTTGACCCTAAAAATGAACTAAAACCACTTCATAGATTTTTTGCGCTATAACTTCTAAATTTGACGTTTTTCGCAAATATACTATATAAGTGTTGTTATGCAGAATGAAAGGACAAACACTTTCTTCATACTAATTTTCGGCCTAAGAGTTACTTATCGTGGTGTTTTAAGCGGATAAAGTAAAAATTTGTGTTAAGAATTCATTTTAAACGGCCCTCGTTAAAATTTGGACAGAGCAGTGAGGATCGGTTTTAATTTTTTTGTAGAGCAAGATATGTGGTTTTTATAAACCAATTACATTTGGAACATACAGTCATGTGCAATATAATAGGGACATTAAAGTTTTTTTCTAATTTTATTCTCATTGGCTTTATTTTTAAAGATCAAAATAGTGGATAGATTCGCCCCAAAATCCGAGGAGATAGTTTAGCAAATTGTGTAGAATTTTAACGTGATGTCTGTATTTTTATTTTGTCACTTGTTTTAAGTAGGCGTGGCTTTTAATGAAAAATAAGCGATATCGACCTTCTATCAAATTGCATAGTAAAATTTAGCGAGTACTGATCAGTTCTGTAAAACTGTATATTTTTGGAATTCCTATAAAATTTCCTTAAGTATTGCATTATTTTTTTCTACAAATGGTCGCCACTAGGGTTTGGGGAATTCCCGGGAAAAGTTTGCCGGGAATTCCCGGGAAAATAATATATTTTTCCCGGGAAAAAGCGAAATTTTAAAAATATTAAATTTTTTTAAATTGTTTTTGTTTCGAATAGGATTTTTTAATTTTAGTCATAAAGAACATTTTAAATACCAAAACTTTCATTGTTAAAATCTTTTAAAAGGGAATACATTTATTTGACACACAAATAAAATCTTTGCCAAGTAATAAGGAGCATTTCAACTAATAACGATTTTTCGCATAACTTATTCAAAATTTAAGTAGTAAAACCTAAAAACTTGGTAAAATGTTTAAAAGAAATATGAAAAAAAGCTTTGTTACTTACAAATAATCGCCCTTACTATCTAAATTTTTCAAATGTATAATTTAGGTAAATACCTTGACTTGGTTTATTTTTGGAGCATTCTGATTGGTTAATTTATTTTCAACCAATCAAAATATTTGAAAATATAAATATTTTTGTAAGGTTTTCATACACAAAATGAACAAAACCGTTTGATTAAAAATAAAGTCGACTTTAAATTTAAAATACTCCTTTATGTTAAGGGTCAATAATTTTATAAGTAACGTTTTCACTAATAAATGGGAAAAGAAAAGACTAATGGTTAACGGTGGTATCTAAATTTGGTTATCCGACATCTAAATTTGGTTCACAAAAAAAAAAAAAAAAATTGATGGTCAGAAAACAACAACAAGAATTACGTTTCAGCCAAAATTAGCAAAGTACCCGGAGAAAAAAGTGTAAGCTGAATAGGCATTAAAGGTTTTATGGTAGGGCAAACATTTCCTGAAATGGTATCCAAATTAGCCGCAGTCAATCCGCACCATAACTAGATCTTCGTTTATTCGAGAAAGTTTTTATAATAAAAAACTGGCATTGCAAAAAAATGAAACCGATGTAAAGAATATTATATTAAATTACTACAATCATGTAAAAGATATCATGATAAAAGAAATATCGAGCAATATTTCTAACAATAGGAGATTTACTATAATCTTAGATAAATGGACAAGAATATCACAAAAGAGATATTTGAACATATGTATAAACAGAAATAATTCATTTTATAATCTGGGGTTGGTTTATATATCAGGAAGATGTAATGCTGATGAAATAAGAAGAATTGTAGAAATAAGACTAGAAGAGTTTTATTTGTCTTTGGAAAATAACATTGTGGCCACCATATCTAATGGGCCAAGTGTGATGAAACGGTTTGTTTCCGACAGTCCAGTAGTAGGTGCCTGCTGGAATCATGCAATTCATTTGGCAGTGCTGCGAGTAATTTATGTGAAATCAAATGTTCAACATTCTGATATTTTTTACTTTGAATTCTCACTACACAGGGCGCATTTGTACTGAAATAGTGTTTTTTTAACAAAAATTACTTATATAGGTGGTTTTCATTAACAATTTTCTTCAAAAATATTTCCCGGGAATCAAATTTGTTCATTCCCGTTTCCCAGGAAATAAAAAAGTCCGGGAAATCCCAAACCCTAGTCGCCACACTTAAAATGACAGTGACCAAATTTTTCTTTGTTTTTAGCGATTTTAAAATAAAGTTAACAACACTGAAATTTAAATACGGAATGCTTTATACTATAACGTAAAAAAACCTTGACTGATTTGTTATACGGCGCTAAGTATAGAATAAGCCTATTCACTTTAAAGTTTCAGTGTTGTTAACTTTATTTTAAAATCGCTAAAAACAAAGAAAAATTTGGTCATGTTTAAGGCACTGTAATTTTAAGTATGGCGACCATTTGTAGAAAAAAATAATGCAATACTTAAGGAAATTTTATAGGAATTCCAAAAATATACAATTTTTACAGAACTGATCAGTACTCGCTAAATTTTACTATGCAATTTGATAGAAGGTCGATATCGCTTATTTTTCATTAAAAGCCACGCCTACTTAAAACAAGTGACAAAATAAAAAAACAGACATTACATTAAAATTTTGCATTTTGGGGCGAATTCATCCAATATTTTGATCTTTAAAAATAAAGGCAACGAGAATAAAATTAGAAAAAAACTTTAATGTCCCCATTATATTGCACATGACTGTATGTCTGTTATTCCATGAAAGAGAGACCAAAATCGGGAAGTTGAAATTTCACTTTTTTCACGATTTCGTTAATTATTAATTTGCGATTAAAGGAATATAAATTTTTTTAATTTATACCATTAGTAAACATCTCATGTTACTTAATTTATCAAAAAAATTGCGCACGTTATGTTTTAATTACTAAAACTGAAAAATTGACTAAAACTGAAAAAGATTGATATTTTTAATACCTAAAAATTAAGCAGTCTGTGATTTATCTTAAATTGAAAACTCAGATAAAACCATTGAAATATGTAACACATATATTTTCTAATCAATTTCAACAAAGTTTAGATAATCGAATTGCAAATTCCTGAAAAGGACGATTTTAAAATATGTATGTTGTGTTCAAAAAAGTACTATAAAAGAGCATTTTAAATTTAATTGATTTTATTTCTAAACTTACGGTTTTGTTCATTTTGTGTATGAAAACCCTACAAATATATTTATATTTTCAAACATTTTGATGGGTTGAAAATAAATTAACCAATCAGAATGCTCCAAAAATAAACCAAGTCAAAGCATACTGCCATCCAAAATTTTAAATGAACAAAAATATACATTTTTAATACTTAGATAGTAAAGGCGATAAAATTTGTGTTTCAGATTGAATTTTCGGAAAATATTGATGCAAAAGTTGTGATTTTTTTGATAAAATTAATTTAGTGGAATTTGAGTTTACGTCCGTCCTGTGTTAAGAGTTTGAAAATCCGATTAAGAGATTTTGCTATATTTGCAAAATAAGAAAATAAGCATGGATGGTAACCGAAACGATGCGGTTATCGGTAAGGGTAACGCTATTTCAGATTATTTCGGTAACGGTATTTTAAGGATAAAGGTAGTCAGTTATTTCGATTCATCCTGCAATTTTTTTTACAAAAAACAACCGAGATGAAAAACAGAACCAATTTACCAACTTAAAGTACGAAAAATACTCAATAACCATGTGCAATTAGCAAAAGCAGAAAATTAAAAATAACGGTAACGGTATTTTATGGGTAACGGTATTTCATTTATTTCGATAATGGTATTTTAAGGGTATCGATATTTCATTTATTTCGCTATCGGTATTTTAAGGATAACGGTATTTGGGTTATTTCGGTAACGGTATTTTAGGGGTAACGGTAGTCAGTTGAAAGGGTTTTGAATCGATAACGGTATTTTAGCGGTATTGCCTGCCAACCCTGAAAATAAGTGAAGTTTTCACTTGAATTGTAATTAGATCCTAGATCCTTTACCTAATCAAAATAAGTTGGTATGTGTGCAAAAGCCCAAAGTCTATACTTTTAAACAGGGTTGGCAGGCAATACCGCTAAAATACCGTTATCGATTCAATACCCTTTCAAATGACTATCGTTACCCCTAAAATACCGTTACCGAAATAACCGAAATACCGATAACCTTAAAATACCGTTACCGAAATAACTGAAATACCGTTATCGCTAAAATACCGATACCGAAATAACCAAAGTACCGATAACCTTACAATACCGTTACCGAAATAACTGAAATATCGTTACCCTTAAAATACCGTTACCGAAATATAAGAAAATAGCGTTACCCTTAAAATACCGATACCTTTATTTTCTCGTATGGTTAACTTGACGTACGCTTTTTATATTGTTAACCCGTGGCAACACTTTTTATTTAAGTAGTGCCTACCAGAGAACTGTTTGAGTACATTCGTTTTTATTGTGCAGTCATACCATTCACTGCTTTTGCCATGTATTCATGCAACAACAATAACTAAAGCTATTCCTATTATATACATTCATTGTTTTTGATGAGTGGTTTTTACGCATTATTTTTATAATGCCACTATATGTCAAGCAACGAAATGAAGAGATGACGCATTAAAAAAATAAAATCAATCACAACATTCATTTAGTATTCGTTGACATGTTGCAGTATTTTGAAAAATGCAGTGTGAAGAAATTTCCATTTTTTTTTTATTTAAATATGTATATATTTTCTCATTTTGTTAATGTTTAAGTGAAAAAAATAAATAGCAAAAATATACTAAAATATTTGACAGAAAAAAATTTTCAATTTTTATACAACCAACATTGAGACCATTCGTAACAATCGATTTGTAGTCATACCAATCATTTTATGATCGTTGCTTTTGTGAGTGTTAGGTAAGATTAACAGAAGACATGCAGTGCAATGCATGGCTTTCGTCATACCCGAGTAAAAAAGTTTATATAAAATTATATGTGAATGGATATATTTGCAATATGTAACTGGATATAATTTCATCCGAAAAATGGTTATATTAAATTGTATCAAATCGGATATAATTGTATTTACAATGATACAAAGTTATATCAAATGATAAACTTATATCCGAATTTTGTCCCGATCAAATTGGATATAAGTTAATACAATACGATATGATTAAATTTAAATGATAAAAAAACTTTGTTTTGGAGGGTAGCAGGATTTCGGGTCCTACACACTCAGGGGTGTGATAAAAATCGAAAACGAACAGTTTTTCTATCTAGAATAATTAGTTTCGCGAAAATCAAATTGGCTTCAAATTATTATTTATTTTTTTATTTGACGCCCGACATCAAAATTAGGAAATAACAAATAATTGGAATTGTACAGATCGTAAAATATTTACTATTGAAAATCAGATCGTTTTCTATATTTATCACATGCCTGACTATCAGCCAGGGCTACTGTTGATAATGAGTAACTATTAAAGACGTTAATGTATAAATCCGTTATTCTTTAAAGACTAGATCATTTTTTAAGAAATATGGGAATTTTCTTTGGACTTATAAATTTTTTTTAAATGTGTTAAGCTTTTTTTTGCATTTTAAATAAAATTTTAATGGCTAGCCCGGCAATGCACTTCTTTTTTGTTGGAGGCTCATAGTTACCGATTTATGGAGCTGAAGATGATCTACAACAATATCCAATGGTTATTTCTCCACTCAAAACTTATCGGACCAGAACAAAATATATATATCGTTGGAAAGGTACTTGAAATACCTTTCCAATGATATGGAACATGCCTAGACTTATTAACCCATTACGAGCCGGGCCATGATTTTAAATGTTAATTTTTTTAAATTGGATTTTTTAAATTAAAAAAAAAACTTTTTGAAATAAAAAAAGCTCAGAAAATATTAATTTAATGAAAAAATTGAGTAAAACATATAAAAAAATTGTTTTTGATCAAATATTATATTAATCTTGAATATATTAATCTCGAACTTGGTTCTGATATTAACTAATATATCGTCGGCTTGCATGCACGAATTGCTGTTTTTGGTTTTAACAGGTTTGTTTTCACATAACACTACTTGCAGGCAAGCCGACGATATTGTTATATAAAAAATAAAATTAAAAATATTTTTCGTATCTATTTATATATAAAATTTTGAACGGTTTTATGAATACTATATTCCTATATATACAATTTGCAATAAAGCAAATACTGATATATGATTTAATATGATTACATATGAAAAAAATTCTAAAAAAATTTATAATATATCATCATCTTTTATATTATCATATATTTTAATATTAAAAATTATATGTTATACAGTAGACGCTCGCAAATTAGAGCTTTCAGTAATTCGAACGTCCAGAAATTAGAATCAATGTTTGCAATACATTAAACGCTCTGAAATTCGAATTTAAAATTCTAATTTCTGAGCGTTTTTTTTTTTGGTTATTTGAATACACAGGAAATCCCCAATTTATTTTTATTCTGTTTG
The DNA here is from genome assembly GCA_949987735.1 of Leucophora obtusa. Lineage (NCBI taxonomy): Eukaryota > Metazoa > Arthropoda > Insecta > Diptera > Anthomyiidae > Leucophora > Leucophora obtusa. The sequence goes on along the minus strand of OX465295.1, from coordinate 158,688,498 downwards.
AATAAAGTAAAACTACAAAGGGGAATCACCAAATTATATATGTTTTTCCCTATTTGTTTTTTTTTTGTCGCATTTATGTACATTTTTGGCTAGTTTATTTGTGAAATTTGATACGCGTGTACATATTATTTGGCAGTCTCTATTAAATAGTGAAAGTGTATCATTTAAAATGTTAAATATGTAAACGTAAAAAAAACACTTTATCATTGGAAACGAAACGAAAAAAAACGTACAGAAATTAGAATAATTCAGAAATTAGAATTGCCTCAAAAACAAAGCGGTTCTAATTTGCGAGCGTCTACTGTATATACCCTTTTTTACTCGGGTACCCACTTTTTTCTATTGTGTCTGTATTGCTTTACTGAAATGATGTGTATTGACAACAATATGCACATTTTTTGTGATTGCATTCAAAAGCTGAAAATAAGGCACTCAAACCGTTCTCTGGTGTCTACATCAGTCATTAATTTGTTTACCTAGTGTCTTCGAATGCAATAAAAATGCCATAAAACTTGCAAATTACACACAAAGCAACAAAAATGTTTTTCGTTGTTGTAGCTTTGTGAGTTTTTATCAAATTTCATTGCTCATTTTATTTGTAGACCCTGGGTTAAACTGAAGAAGAAGCGCATGAAAAAATAACTGTTTTTATTTTTGTTTGGCCACTACAGCCCGGTCTTTAGTGTTTAGTGTAAATGAAAAAATTGATTAAAGTGTGAAAAAAATAAATAATATTTTATATAAAAAAAAAACAGGCGGGCCTATACAATATTATATTTACACGCTGTTATTCAAAAAAACTTCTTAATTTAGCTTTAAAACATGAATTTGCTAAAGCATCCATTATCTCTATTAAATCTTTATTAAAAAATTGTATTCAAAAACATACAATAAAAGTTTATTCATTTTGTTTTTAGTTCTGGCAACACTTTGTATATTCTCTCTTTTTATTGTTATGCCGCCTATAGACTACTCAAGTTACTTGCACAATAATGAGTTTGTGCAGGTCAGTTGAACAGTGTGTGGCCTGGTTTGTGTACTTGTACAAGTATATTTTTTAGACTTGAGTAAAAATCAAAACGATTTTGATTTTTACGCAATATTTTAGAACTTGTGCAAGTCATTTGCGAGGTGTATGCTGAAATTAGCACAGTTCAGCAGTAGTTTTTGAAGAGTGAACATCATAAATACGGATAAAAAAATTAAAAGTATCAATAAACGTAAAGTAAAAAATGTTAATATAAATTTATTGACATCACCAACGAATTTCTGGTATTTTGGCCTGCGCAAAGTGTAAAATAAAGCTTTTAAGGACTAATATTTCCTCATAGCAATAACAATCCTCTATATGTTTCTGCTGCTATGTGTAAATTAAAATGAATATTGCACAGTTTACTTGAGTGGTGTGTGGCGAGTAAGGTGACTTGAACAAACTCGTTATTGTGCAAGTGACTTGTATAGTCTATTTGCCGCATTAGTGATACATCAATATAGTGAACGATTGATTCGGTAATTGTAGGTAAATATATTGTTTTGTAAATTTTGGAAATTAAAATGTTTTATTGCAAATCAAAACATATAAAAAAACGATTTATAAACATTACTGAGAAGTAATAATGGGAACAAATTGTGTTAAAGAATTTTTTATATTACGAATACTGAAAGTATTCGAATATCGAGTATGGTTTTATTATAAATGCATCACAATTTTATTTAATTTGTTTTTAATTTATTTTCATGCAAATTTGGGAAAATTTTCGAAAAAATATGTAAGCCTTGGAATTTTTGCAGTTTTTTTGTTTTGGTTGGATACAAAATGTTGTATACCATCTATTCTTGGGTGGATAATAGGGTTTTTCTTTTCCCGGACTTTTTCATTTCCCGGGACAGCGGGATTTTTTTCAGAATTTCCCGGGATCCCGGGAATTCCCGCTCGTTAGAAAATATATAAATTCGACATATGTTGCACTTGAAAAACTCGATTACTGTTACAACACCGTCCGACAAAGTTCATCTTTTGGTTGTACTCATGAGAAAATGCACTTAATATATTCTGAAAGGATGGCTAAATATAAAATATCCATGTCTTCCACTTTTTCTGGATCAATTCGATTAATATTTGGGTAATATATATATATATTTTTTTTTATATGGAAGGCCGTCTTAATTTTAAAAAACTCTTAGAAATATATTAATTAAATATTAATTCGCGGTTTAAACGGTTAAACCAATTGAATATATTGGAGTTGTTAATGGGTGCAAAATTGAGTCGGACCAGTTTTATAGTCAGAAATAAGATCGATTTGTTGCTAAAATATTTTTTAATTATGAAATCCGAAAATTTCTATTTCCAGATATTTTGTATCTTTCTATGCAGATTTTCAGAAGTATCCGTCTAGAATTATTTTTATAAAAAATTTAAAAGTAAGTATTTTCACACAAATTTTTAGGCAAATTCGCCTAAATCGTTTTATAAAAAAAGACACTACAACATTATTAAATAGTTCCTTAACTTTAATTGGTTTTCTTGAATAGACATTTTTTATGCCACAGCTACTTAAAAATAAATTATTTAATTTTCGTATTTAGTGGCATTTTAAATTAACATATAAAAAAATCGAAAATAATTTTAAAAAGCATCTGATGGATTATTTTGAAAACAAATAATATTTAAAAAATATAATTGAAATAAAGGAATAACAATTGAACTTAAAATTAAATTATTTGAAGTAAAAGAAACTCAAAATACTTGTCAATTGAAAATATGAAAACATTACAAATTTTTTAATTTTAATGTCTAGTTTTTTGGAGGTATTTGGAACTGAAATAATGATGTTGGAATGTTGAATAAGATTGGTTTACACTATAAGATTTTCGGTACGATTTTACTTTAGTACATAGTGTAAACCAGCCTATACAAATATTGCTTTATTTGAACAAAGATCATTTTAAAGAAAAAAAATTTTTCCGAAGTACATACAAGAATTTTTGTTGGTAAACTTGGTAATGGCTGATAAAATTTTTTCGGTTTAACTAAACCAAATTCAACTCGCATCTAAAAGCAATTTGGCCTAATTCAAGTTATTAAATTTTAAATCGTATTTTTTTAATTTTAAATATTTTTTGATCAAATTAATTTCAAAAAACAATGCTTTAAATTTAAATAAAGCTTCCAAAATTGCAATAATACTAGCTAAAATTTCTGTAAAAGAATAAAAAAAATCCCGGGAAATCCCGCACAAAATTCCCGGGATTACGGGATCCGAAAAAGGGCGGGATTCCCGGGAATCCCGTCCCGGGAATTCCCGGGACATAAACCCTAGTGGATAACCATTAAAAAATTAATTTTATCATTGTAAATTCACCTTGTTTAGTTTTTTACAGTGGTTTTCTTTTTCCAAATTTTATCAAACAGTTATTTTAGGCTATACCCTGCTTTTAGCGTTTAATAAATTTTTCTTTATTAATCATTTGTGAATATTCTTTTTGCCAAATTAGCTTTAAAATCTGTAATTAGGCTATTTTAAAAGTTTTTGAATAACACAGACAATAATTAACCCTCTAACCGGCCTAAGCTTTTTTGCAATAAAATTTATACCATGTGTTCCTCACGAAAAATAAACAATAAGTTCTTCTATAAAATTTTATTTGTTGTCTATTTTAGGCGATATGGGTTAAAATAGGTTAAGAGGGAATCTCGAAAAGTAGCTCATAAAAATAACTAGGTTTAAGCATAAATTATTTCTCTTATATAATTACATAAGATATGTAATTACAATAAAAAAATTACATTTTTTGTGCTGTTACTTAAGAGAATGTAGCGATTTTCGTTGTTGGAAAAATGCGAAATTGAGCGAAAACGCACCTTAACTTCAATATATTCTTTTTACCAAATTTCAGAAAAATCCGTCTATTAGTTTTCAAGTTAAGGCGATGTCCTTTAAATGTATCCTTATGGGATCCTGTGTGTCCTTGGACCAAAGTAAGGAATTTTTTGAATAGATTAAGCTTCAATCTTACTTTGTGTTCATTATCAATTGTTTTAGGCAATTTAAATAAGTTTTTAAGATTTTTGAAAATTTTGTTTGTTTTAAAATATTTATTTTTCGAAATTTTACGATATTTAATTTTTGACACTTTCTCGCTTCCAAACCGTGCACTGTATACAAAAAAATTCTTCACGAAAAATTAAATAAATTTTGTTTTCTATTAAAAAAGTTTAATTTCTTATTATAAAATACTCATTTGGCGCATTTGTGGTCAATTTAATATACCCCGCCTGGAGGCCAGCTTGCCGGTTAGAGGGTTAAATCTCAATATAAGTAATTTCATAGTTTTTTAATATAAGAAGTGCGCCATTGAAAAGTCTAAAGCCTATATGACACTTGCTAGTTTCTAGATTCTAGTTTTTTGCACCATCAATGCAAATCATATGAAGGGTACTGCATTACCAACATCAATTTGACTGTTTGATAGTTTTTCGATATAGTTGTTCGCTTCACACACATTATTTCTCACATAAGGAAATTCGTGCTCTTTTCTATTTTGGATTATTAATACCAGAGACTATTAATTATAGAGATAGGAAATCAAAACTTACACTACTCACCGATAGAGGGCGCTTGAATTTAGTATTACCTGAGCAACTATTTAGTATCAGTTTAATATCAGTTGAGCCTATATTTAAAAAGTAAAAAACTGCTGAAAACTGCACAAAATAAGGAAAAAACAAGCTGGGAATATATTCAAATAATAAAATTTGAAATATCCGTTTGTTTTTTTGCTTTGTTGTTTGTTATTATTTAATTTTAAATAAAAAAAGAAAATTGTCATTTTTTTGAACAAAGTGCAATCTAGTGCCAACGATATTTTTTAAACTTATTTTTTTGGTGATGCCATACCCCTGATTAATACTGAAACTAGCAAGTGTCATACGGGCTTCATATAGGCTTAACACACATAGTTCTTAATAACTTTTTCCCACTTTAATTAAAATGAATATATTCTCATATTTCTCATATATATTTTCATATATATATATATGAAAATATATATGAGAAACAAAATACAATAGAGAATCAAAGAACAGAACACAAAAAAAATTATAAAACTATTCAAAATAATCCATTGTGGACTTGCAAAAAAATTGCAACACAAATATGTTTCCAGAGTGATCAAAAAGTTCAACAAGGACTTAATAATTGAAAGAAACCCTGGAACGGGTAAACAAAGGGACCCAGGGACAAAACCAAAGTCGAAAAGGTGCAGAAGCTATTGAGGTTGCACGGCACGTGGAATGTTTGGAAACTTTTGTGTTAAAATGTTAGCTTGACTTGTATAAAAATGTAAGTAGCTAAAAAAATATAGCTTCCTCACTTTTTTAAAACAAGCGAGCTCAATGATTACGCTTAAAAAATGAAAAAGAGCTTCATAAAAAAGGTCTTTTTCCAAAAAATAAATCGAGCATTGTTACAAAAAAAAAATTAAAATTAAATATTTATTTCCCTGCAAACATTTGGAAGATATCTTCCAAGAAGATAATAAAGCGATATCTTCTATTTTTCATTTGAATGAAAATAATCAAGTAGTATTTTGAAATTGATGATATTGTGGCAATATCACCCTTTGTATTTATCATCTTGAAGATAAACACAATTCGTTTAAAATTTTTGAAAATGTTGGAAAAAATAATACAGAATTTGTACAAAAAACAATTATAAGAAATATGGGAAACAAATTCGTTGAAAAATTAAGATTTAGTGCACCGAAAAAACCTGGTATGATGGCAATAAGATAATTAATATTTTTTCAATGGATTATGTATGCAGATATTCTTTTTCAGAGTTAAATTTAATAATGGAAAATATAAATCGTTTAGTTTGTTGGCCCTGTGCGAGGTGGCTAAATTTTTAAAATGTCTTTGAAAATTTATTTGAAAACTTTTTCAAATTTCATAGTAATTTGGAAACTTGAATTTAGTTTAGGTTTTTTTTAGCCAGTTCGCATCCACCCTAAATACAGCATTTCCAATAAATTTTCAAAAGAAATGTTAAAAATTGTTAACTACATAAGGGACTAAAATACCCAAATTTTATACAAAGTGTGGTGGTTAGTTTGCAAGAAAAATTTTTGCAAAAAGGAAAATATTTGCATTAAGGGGTTATCGACTCTAGGAAATATTTTGTTTTGGAATTTTTTTATATTTTATTTGGATGACAGAGCAGAGCAGACTTTTCTCTATATGCTCCGAAAATTTCAAGAAAAAATTCGAAGAAATAAAATTTCCACATGTTTTTTTGTTAAAGATGTTTTAGTCCCAAAGTAATACTCTGTGCGGTAAATTTGTATGTAACAATTTTTGTTTGCATTTCTATTAACTGGTTTTTATTAGAAATCATATATGTTATAACAGGGCAGAATAAAAAGATAAAAACTACATCAAAAGATGTAAGAATTGCACGCAGTTTTCAAATAAAAGCCAATGACGATTCCTTGATGGATGTTTAAGACACGTCATATGGGGCAGGTGCTGATGGCTTAATATAAGTTATAAAAGTTATCAATATATACATATAAATAGGTAAAAAATACAAAATAAATTCAAAAATGTACGAATATATCTACCATCGTTTCTAATATTATTAGGTTTAATATATCAAATACCCATTAACCGATTCGTCCCAAATTTGGTGGACATATAGTAAGCTAGGAGATATAAGTTTTCTTCATTCACATTTTTTTTAAAATTTTGCTGTTTTCCTAGCTTAAAATGAACTTAAAATTTTGAAATAAATTTTAATATTTTTTATATGAAAAAGTGGGTAATAACTTGAAAATCTTATTAAACGTTTATACAATGAATTTTGTATGAAAAATTTGTTTTATAAGCCATTTATAATTTTAAAAAGTGATTATGCATATGAGCCTATATGTACATCCCTATACTAATGTTTGTATCTATTTAGCATTTTAAATCATATAATTTTGTACCAGATATTTATTAATTTTATTATTTTTTAACTTAGACCCATAAAAGGCTAATCCTTGGCCCTTCTAAAAATTTGAATCTTTAACTCTCCGAGTAAAAAAATTTGATCTCGCGCAATATCTAATCATATCCAATTTTATATTGTCTAAGAGCTGCTGTAATATCTGGCTGATCCAATTAGATCTCAAAATTGGGTGTATCCAATGATATCGTATTAGATCCCATTGTAGATATGGGAATAAACTAAGATCAAGTTATATCTCAAAATTGTGAGGTCCAATGATATCTTTGGGGATAAACCTAGATATAATTTGATCCGAAAAATGGCGGATCGAATCAGATCCAGCTATATATTTTTGGATAAACTTAGATCTAAATTGATCCGAAAAATGGCGGATCGAATTAGATCCAGCTATATATTTGTGGATAAACCTAGATCTAACTTGATCTCAATTTTGGCAAATCGAATTAGATCCAACAATATATTTGTGGATAAAATTAGATCTAATTTGATCCGAAAAAGTGGCAGATCGAATTAGATCCAGCAACATATATACGTAGAAAGCAACAACATTTTTTTAAAAATGTAATAAAAAATATTTATTTTTAGTTGAAATCAAATACTAAATGGCCAAGTTTCTTTAGTTTTCATAAATAAAATAGATTCTAAATCCAATTGCGAAAACTGCTTTCTAAAAAATTTTTAAAGCTTTTTGGTGGCCTTAGAAACTGTTTTTTTTATGGGGTTTTTTTTGTAAAAATCTTGAATAGTTATGTGTGCTAATCAAAGAGGTTAGAAAATAAATAGAATGCAATCCTCTATTTTAATGATAAAAAATTTATAATTGCAGGCACAAGCTGTTACTATAGGGTGATAATTTGCCATAATTCGAGAATTTTACAATTTTTTCCACATTAAATTAAGCATTATAATGTTGGATTTTCATAATTTTTTTTTTAAATTATTAACTGCCCATGTAAAAGCGTACACTCAGATAAAAAGGTTAGTAAAAAAATTTGTAAACAGTTTCCAATTGAATTTTACTATTTTTATACTGATTTTTAGTACAATTTTTTTTTCTGTAATAATTTTTGCTATTCTCTTATTACAAATTATGGATTTTTTGCTAGTTCTCGCTTCTGATTTCAGCAAAACATTTTACTAATTTTTTAAAACCGAGTGCTAAATTTAGCAGAAAAATATACTAATTTAAAAAATTTTTTTTTGATTTTTTACAATTCTTTTTTAGTTTATATTTGTTACTATTGATATATTCTTAATTTGGAAATAACACTCAGAAAATTTTATTGTATCTCCAATACATAAAAGTAATAACTTTGCAATTGTGACTCCAATTTTCAAGTACGATGAAGTAATTATACGCTTGTTACAATCGAGTAGCTGATATGCTCGTTCGTTGCACATTAACTAAATCTTGGGAAGAAACAAAAAACTTTTGCGCCTAATTAAACAAACAAGATTAGTTGAATGCTTTTAATTCTTAAATGTTATGGCATTCTTGATTAAAAATTTAACAGTTGGAAAATCGAAAATATTCTCCCAAATTGCCTAAGAACTGTTAGAATCAATTGTCATCTCGTTTTTTTAATTTTTGTAACGAACGAGTTTTGCATCTCAGCTACTCAATCGAAAGCAAAAAGTTTTTTTTATCAATTTTTTTTAGATTTTACAGTTTTTTGCTAATTTCAGCAGATTGATTTTAAATTACAGTTTACAAAAATTCACAGAAATTTAGTGGCTGCAACTAATTATTTATACTAATTTTATTGTACTAAAATTATTGATATTTAGTAAGTTTTTTAACTGATTTTAGCAAATCGATTTTGAATTGCAGATTACAACAATTTTGCTAAATTTAAGTAGCGACTACTAATTTTATCTACTAATTTTGTTGTACTACAGATCAGCAGAAATGTGTTGTTAAAATTAGCAAAAAATACCGCTGGGCTCAAAACAGTTAAATTTCCCGTAATAACAGCAAAATTTTCAGAAGCCATTTCAGACTTTTTTGGTTGAGTATACTTTAGAAGAAACAAGAAATTTATTCTGGAAGTGACTGTAAATTAAATACATATATAAATTCGCATTTTTCCCAAGAAGCTTCTTGCAGTATATTTAACAATACTAAAATCTGCGGTTTTAGAAGATCCTTCAAAATGATCATCGCGGTGATATTTTTATGCCAATAAAATATCTTAAAAGTAGATTTTGTAACAGTTTTTTCGCTCTCCTGAAAATCTATTAAAAACACATGTGACATTTTGCAGGCCGGTCGACGATATATAATTTACTTTAGAACTTAGAAAATGCGTTAGAAATTAAATTTTACTTTATGGTTATTATCCACTCTTAAGTAGTTGTAATATTAAACAAGTTTTAAAAACCTTTATGCCCTTACAGATATTTTTGCGTTCTTACAGATATTTTTATAAAATTGTTTGCCTCTGTCTACTATTAACTTCTCTTTTTACCATTAAAAAAAAATTGTAAAAGGGACAGCTGGTGCAATGATAAACAAATAACACCATTGTGAAAATTCTAAATTTTAATTAATCAAAGAAATACACAAAATAAAACTTCTACCATGTATATAAAAATTAACTGAACGAAGTCAAAACAACTTTTAAATGCAAAAAATATGTGCGATTTTTGAGACTAAAACTACGCATTTTTTTTCTTTTAAATATTTTTGGGTTAGAAAAGTTATTTTGTGAGTTCCCGTACTTTTCGGTAATTTTGTCATTTAGATAGAGGATTTTGTGCTTACTCTCATTTTATTGAACTTTACAAAAAAAGTAACGGAGCACACTTAACTTAAAATAACGAGTTTTTTTTAAGTTTTATAAGCTTCCCCAGTAAGCAAAAAAAAAAATGAAAAAATTAAACAAAAAATTTGTTTGCAAATATTTTAACAAAATATCGAAGTTTCTATTTGTAAAAAAGAGCTTTAGAAACATCGCGAAAGGCCCAAATAAAGGTGTTTTTTAAAACTTTTTCAAAACACACGACGTGTTTGGCAGGTTTTAGGAAATACAATAGACAATGCTTCATTTCTGTTTTAATTCTTTTAAAAATTAAAACTAAATTATATTTCCATGTCCGTTAAGACAAGGTTGCATTTGTTTTAAAACTGTGTCACACAATTGACATATTAATTCTGTAAGAACTCTAGCTTTTCTTACTTCTCTCAAAAGAGTGTGTACAATCGGTTCAAAACCACATCAATTCTACATGTTCCACTAGAATACCATGTAACCAGAACCCGTTTCAATGAAATTACTTTTTTTATTCGAATAAAAAAAAATAACCAAAAAGCAGAAAATGAAAGTTAAAAAATATAAATTTATATGCAATTTGACATCTATAACCGCACACTGAGAAAATTGTGTACATGCTATTTATGAATTTTTACATTGATTCAATTAAGTTTCACTGGAATTCGTCCATTGAAAGTTTTCATTGAACTGATGCAGTTTTTGATAAAATTTTATGAAAAATTTCATATTATTTATTAAAAGTTTTATACACCCAAAAAGAGTTTTATTAAAAAGAGCTTCATAAAAATAATTCACTTTGAGAAGAAAATTTCATTAGCTTACTGAAAATTTTCATTAAAACTAGTCTGACGAAATGCTATCTGCGTAACTCGTCGCTCAAACTTTAGGTTATTTTTTATTATTAATGGCCCCTTAGAAAACGGAGACTGAGGAAATCAGGGAGGGGAGAAGGAAGAATCTTAATAAAATCTTCAAAACTTCAGATACACTCAAAAAAGTCTGACAGTTACTACATGACAGTTGTTTGTGTAGTAATCAGTAGTTGTTGTTTTTAACAGTAATTAGAGTTATTTTCCTATAGAAAAAAGCAAAACAACTTTTATGACTGTTATTTAGGAAAACAACTAACGAAAAGTACTGTAATTTCGTAACAGTTGTTTAAATCAGTTATTTTTAATATCATAATAAACAACTATCAAAACAGTATTTTTACAGTAAACAGTAGTTTTTGTTAGTTATTTTAAAAATGAAAAATTTCGTTGAATTTTTTTAATTTTAAAAATTCTTATTTAGTGTATATTTGTTACTGTTGATATATTTCTAGTTTGCAAATAAAAATCAGAAACTTGTATCTCCAATGCATAAAAGCATAATAACTGGAGAATGCTTTGAAATTTTTACTTCGAATTTTAAATATGCTGAAGTATAACACATATTTTTGTAATCGAGAGAAAAAATATTATTTTTTTTTTATTAAAATATACTTTTATAAAAAAAAATTTACTGTAAAAACCAGTAGTTTTTACCGATTTTGACAGTTGTTTTAAAATTTTTGTAATAAAAATTTCTCAGTTAATTTTACGACAGCGGTAGTTATTTTTAAAGCATTTGTTAGTTATTTTTTAACAGTTAAAAATAACAACATTTTTAGTTATTTTAAAGGTAAATACCTTTGTCGCCTTTTTAACTGCATATACCTCTGTTTTAACTGTCATTTTCAGTAGATTCCACCGACTAACTTTTGTGAGTGTATAACATTTATTTAAATGCAATATTAAATTTTTTGCGGCAGTATTGACTATTGTTCTTAAATTACTAATATTTGCCAAACCAAAAATCTTTCAGCAGTGCTTTCTGCCAGTTTCAATCAAATTTTAGTAGCTTTATAAAAATTTTTGCAGACCTTTGCCTACTAAGAAAATTTTTAATTAAAATAAAACCTCAGATTCCAAAACTTTTCAACCTTAGAATATTGAAACTTGTTTTAAATATAGCGAGTTTATATGTCACGTTGATATGTTGATAGATCTTTGTGTTTTTATTGATAAAAACTTAAGGAAATACATTAATTTTGTATTAAACGATTAATCGATTAATCGCCAATTTTCTCGATTAACCGACCCGAATAACCGGTTAATCAATTTTAGGCATTTTTCGAATAATGCATTAACCGGTTAACCGCCTACGTCGAATAATTGGAAACACTAGTACTACGTAAGATCTCCATTTATTTGGTTTTAAATAATATCCCAGACAGATATTGACAACAGTGTTAAAATAATACACTGACAGAGCACTGATTTTATAAAAATTACAATTAGGTTGTTCATAAGGGGTGTGCTATCTGTTGTATCGTCCTAACAAAAAACAGAGTTGTTAAAATTTTTATTTGTGTTTAACAACGATTTTCTATTCAGTTTTCTATCTGTTAGCACACTCAAACATTGGACACTAAACATCCCAGCAAAACCTTTCATTACCATGTAATGGGTTTTAGGTATTGAAATCTTAAGTTTTCACTAGTTACCTTTTAATTACTAAACTACTTATTTTAACATGGTGATGTCATTGGAGGAAAGTCATTACACTGATGTTACCTGTAAGTAGTTTATCAGCTGTTCTATAAATAGATGTTGAATATAGATTTAAAAAAATATAAAAATTTAAAAACCAATAGGAGCTGACACGTATTGATCAGCGTACCCCACGATTGTCAGACAAACACTCTAACCATTAGACCACGGCATCACTATGTATTTTAATGCTTTAACTTATGTACACATTTATTGTGGCAACTGTTATACATGTCTATTTTTCACAAAACTTGTTGTTATTAAATACTGCTTAATGAACATCAACATTTCTATAAATAGATGTTTAATATAAATTACAAAAAAAAACAACAATGAAAGCTAACACGAGTTGAGCAGCGATCCTCATGTCTGTCAGGCAAAAACGATAACCACTAGGCTACGCCATAGTTATGGTTTTTAATGATTTAGAACATATATTATTGGTTTCAGCTATTGTGAAATAGTAATGTGTGGGGTATAATTATCGGTAATTCATTACATTCAGTTTAAAAGTAATTCAACGGGTAATGAGATATGAGATCTAAGTAATGCATGTAGTAATGACCAGTCATTACCAAGGTTTTGCTGGGATACGTTAAAATTTTGTATCGTGCTATTCTCAAATGTTGAATTTTTCAATTTAATTTTTAACGACTCCGTTTTTTGTTACAACGATTCAACAAATAGCACACCCCTTGTGAAAACCCTTAATATTTTGTTTAAATAAGGTTTAAACTCAGAAGGTCTCGAGTTCGATACCGTTCACGGCTATGCATTTTTTTATAAAATGAATTTCTTTTTATAAAATTATAATTTTATTTTCTATAAATGTTTTTATAAAATTATATTTTTTTTATTAAATTGAATTTATTAAAAAAAATAATTTTATTTACATCTTTTTAACGCTCTACACCATTTCCAATTGTATCAATTGTTTTTAAGATTTATCAATTGTATTTCAGAAATAATCAATTGAATTTCAGTTTTATCAATTGTATTTCAGAACTTATCAATTATTTTTCAGATTTATGAATTGTATTTCAGAACTAGTCAATTGAATTTCAGTTTTATCAATTGTATTTCAGAAATTATTAATTGTATTTCCGAAATTCACAACTGTGTTTCAGAAATTATCAAACTGTATTTCAGAAATTATCAATTGTATTTCAGAAATTATGAAATATATTTCAGAAATTTTTCTCTATTAATTATGAAATACAATCAACAAGTTTTGAAATAGATTTGATTATTTCTGAAATACAATTAATATTTCTGTAATACATTTGATAATTTCTGAAATACATTTAAAATTTATGAAATACACTTAATAGCTTCTGAAATACCGTTAATATTGTAGTTGCTGATGAGTTACAATATACAGGGTGGCCCAAAATTACCGAAGGGGTTTGAGTAAAAAGAGCCATTGTGTTCCTCGCAGTGTGCGCTGTGGCTCCATCCTGCTGGAACCATACTCGCGGATAGTTTTCCAGGGCTGGCATTAAAAATTTTTCTAACTTTATCCGATATCGAATACAGTGTTAATTTTCAAAAAAATATGGGCCAATTATATTTTCCGACGAAACACTGCACCAAACAGTACACTTAAGTGGGTGTAGTTGTCGCTGTCGAACTACTCTTGTATTTTCCGTAGCCCATATCCTGAAGTTTTGCCTATTAGCGAACCCATTTAATTGGAAATCGGCTTCGTCGCTCATAATTAAATTATGAAAAAAATCATGATTTTCTTCTGCTTTTTGCCGAAAACGTTTCGGGCACGTTCTTCAATTGTGTACTGTTCCATTTTAAATTCCCCAAGTCTTCTTTACAAAATACTAAAAAAAACTGAAAAAAAATAATATAATAAAAAAGTTATAAGGAATTCAAACCCCTTAGTTAATTTTGGGCCACCCTGTATATAAATGGCACCATATATGATAATATATTGTTTAAATGGCACCATATATGGTATATGTTCCCTATTAAAAAAAATAATATGGAGCTTTATATGGTAATATATAACTTACAGTGATCCATGTACCATTTGATCCGGAAAATGGCCCGATAAAATTGTATCAGTTGTTTATCAGTTTTTATCTAATTGCATCAGTTTATATCTGACCTGATTAAATTATGTGTTAATCAGATGAAATTGTATCTGATTTTTAACCTGATACAGTTTAAAACGTTGATGCAATTGTATAAGGTAAATGTCGGATACAATTATATTTTATTTATATAAAATTGAACCAATTACGATCAAACCTGACACCATCACATATAAACCGATAAAATTGTATCAGGGCAAAAATCGGATACAATTTCATCTGATCAATAAATAATTAAATCAGGTCAGATCTAAACTGATACAATTAGATAAAAATTGATAAATTGATGGGCCATTCTTCGGATGAAACTGTATATTTATACAGATATAACTTAATCACATATATGACTATATGTAACTATTTTTACTACGGTTGTTTAAATGATACGATATATCAAAGTATATGGTACTATATATAGTAGCATATATTATCATATCTGGACCTGTATTGAAAATGTTGTTCATGAGGTCCCCTATATGAGCATATATTGTTGAAATGGCACCATATATGTTAATATATGGTTTAAATGGCACCATATGTGGTAATATATTGCTTAAATAACACCATACATAAATATATATGGCACTATACATATTTTCTTATATTATCATATCTGAAACTATATTAAAAATGTTAATCATGAGGTACCATATATGATCATACATTGTTTAAATGGCAGCATATATAATAATATATGGTTTAAATGGCATCACATATGCTAATATATTGCTTAAATAACACCATATATAAATATATATGGCACTATATATAGTGGCCATATCTGCAACTGTATTAAAAATTTTGTTCATGAGGTACCATATATGACCATATATTGTTTAAATGCCACTATATATGATAATGACTAGTTTAACTGGCACCATATATAATTATATATTGTTTAAATGATACCATATATAATTATATATTGCTAAAATGCCACCATATATATTAAGATATAGATCTATATACAACTATATATGCAATAAGATCAGCCATGCTATGTAGTATATATCATCATATATACCATATCTAATATTATAAAGGCCGATATCTAATTAGATGAAATTATATATGGCATAATATAAGGAAAAATTTTGGAAAAAGACGTCATATATAATTATATATGGATATACATAACGACATGTCTAATTATATATTGTAATATATGCCACATATGATTATATATAATTTTTTTTACTCGGGTCTTCACTGCATTACAATTTTCCACACCTAAAAAATTTTTTTAAATTTCGGTTTGTTCTTCAACTATTTCAGTAAATATTCATTGTTTTGCAACTTTAATGGAAAATATTATTCGTTGAGATGTCTAGTTTATGTGTCAGTTAAAAAACGAAATCCTTTAGCTGCGGTAAAAACTAGAGCAAT
Source organism: Leucophora obtusa (assembly GCA_949987735.1). Lineage (NCBI taxonomy): Eukaryota > Metazoa > Arthropoda > Insecta > Diptera > Anthomyiidae > Leucophora > Leucophora obtusa. Next base: position 158,672,647 of record OX465295.1, on the reverse strand, counting down.
TAAACAGTAAAATAATATAATTTCCAAGATCCTTACAGAATTCTGTAAATATTCTTGAACATTAGAAACTGCTATTGTACTCAAATCCGTAGATTTTAAAAACAATAAAAACGTTTAACATTTTAATATTCAATTCTACGGTCACAGATTATATAGATATCTTACTCTTTGACATTCGCTGCCAGTGTACGTATCTCATGAGAAAGTGTTAGACATATGTGGTATACCTAAACAAAAAAAATTTCAATGTACCTATGTGTAAAACTTTGTTTGTTGACAAAAGAAGAAGTATTGATTAAAAACTAAAAAAAAGGGTGCTCCATGAAAATCTAAAAGTCAAAATTTTTCGAAAACCAACCATACGAATTTGCACCAGATCATAAACCTCGCTTCAAATGAACTAATTTTTCTGGTCCTCTGGCGTTCGCCTTAAGCGGAGTTTACTGTATACTTTAAAAAACTTCGCGCATTTATAATTCCGCGATTTTTTCAATGGAAAAAACTAAATGTTAAAAACAATATAATAAATTATAATCTTTGTTTCTCTGTTATGTACAATTAATCTTGTAATGATACGCGAATTCTTAAATATGTTTGACTAAACAACTTGTTTCTACATAACTTTTTAAATTTTTTAAAATGTAAAATTTTCCTTTGATGAAATAACTTAAGGCAAATAAGCTACAAAATTCTATATAAATTTTTACTGAGTTTTTATAAAAATTTTTTCACATAAAATTATATGTAACTTTTTTTTGGGCGTTTTTTTATACAATCTTTAATGATTTTTTCCAACATAACGTGCGTTTAGGAAATAAGGTAATATTAATTTTTTTTTAATGTAAAGCTACGATCTCTTAATACAAATATGTACTTGAATCGAATTTAAATCATTTAATTTAATCATTTAAAAATAAAAAGAATGGCAAAGTGTTAAGTTTTTTGAAATGGTTTTATTTAGAATTCCTAAAACTTATTCTAATGGGAAATCTTATATAAAATTTTAACTATCGAGTATATAAAAATATATCGTATATTTAATCCAAAATATACAAAAATTAGAATTAGAGGGATATAAAAATTGCGCAATGTGGCCTACACATTACAAAATGTTTTCACTTTTTTGTTTCTGCAGTAACAATCAAATGTTGTTTTTTTTTAATATTGTACAACATTCCAATATGGCATACGCACTGGCAATATCAAAAGTTGCATAAGAATATTGCGTGGTGTATGGGTACCTTAACCCGTTTGTGTGGTATATTATGGCAAAGTTTTTTCTTTATTTCCAAGTGTTTCTGATAGGGACACTGTGAAGTGACAACGTCAGAAAAAAAATCGCTGTAAATAGATATATTTTCCCAAAGTTCGTTCATAAAATAGCCAGCTATGTATTAGAATTCGCGCATGAATGGGTTAAAAATATCGGTATGCATTGATATTACCCTTATCCTTATAATACCGATACCGAAACAACTAAAATAACGTTACCCTTAAAATACCGTTACCGAAATAACTGAAAAACCGTTACCCTTAAAATACCGTTACCGAAATAACTAAAATACCGTTATCGCTAAAATACCGATACCGAAATAACCAAAGTACCGATAACCCTAAAATACCGTTACCGAAATAACTGAAATATCGTTACCCTTAAAATACCGTTACCAAAATATAAGAAAATAGCGTTACCCTAACGATAACCGCATTCGTTTCGGTTACCATACATGCTTTTAACCCATATTTAGAATTATTCGTGGTTTAGTCAGAATATGAATAAATAAGAAATTTTAACGAAAAAACTGACTTTTTGCTTAAAATTAATTTTGCGAATATTTCAAAAACAAGAGCTAATTTTAAAATTTGGTGTTCACATTCGTGATATTCATACTAAAATCTATCAGAATTGATAATTCGCATGCCCGATGCATTTTTAGTGTTGTGCTGTGTAATAAACCTACAAAAGATTTCATAAATTTTTTTTATTGAATTGGGGTACCTCAAAATATTTATCAAAATTTGGTCCAGAGCACCGTAAAATAGTTCTAAATTCTAAACTATATTCACTCATCGATGAATTGAAATTCAATATTGTTTCCACCATATTGAATTTCTGATAAAACGCGTAAAATCGCGAATTTCAAAAAAAATCTGAAACACATGTTCACTTAAATCGTCTATAGATTTTGATATGTAAGTTTGGCACTTCAGTCACAAATATCTCCGTACAAAAGAGTCAAAAATTTGTTTTTTTTATAGAATATCCTTGAAAATAGGACATGCCAGGATATGCTTGAATATGTTATATATACCGCTGGACGCGCCTATAAAAAAGCTTTCATATTGATACCCATATTGAGTATGTTGTCTTCAGCTAAGATGTAAATTTCTTTCAAAAACTAAAAAAATACCTTTTTTAAAAATGGTCCAGCTCGTCAGATCTCATTGCTAGACCCTAAATATTTTTGGAATCATCCTATAACAAACCAAGGTTTATTTTGTCTAGTGTACAACATATAATAAATCGGTAATTCAGCCCGATTTTGGTATCTCTTTCGTGGAATAACAGATATATGTTCCAAATGTAATTGGTTTATAAAAACAACATATCTTGCTCTACAAAAAAATTAAAACCGCCCTACGGGAAATTTTAACAAACTGTCACCGAACTGGCCCCTTTACATGAAATAGACTGGTCACTTTTACATGGCGTTGTCATAGGAGGGGGAAATTGACCCCTTGTGACATGTCACAAGACAAATCCCAGGACAGGTCCCTGAACTTTGTTTTTTATGAGAGTTGAGTAACCTGTCCTAGGATGTGTCTTGTGACATGTCACAAGGGGTCAATTTCCACCTCCTATGACAACGCCATGTAAAAGTGACCAGTCTATTTCATGTAAAGGGGCCAGTTCGGTGACAGTTTGTTAAAATTTCCCGTAGGGCGATCCTCACTGGCTCTGTCCAAATTTTAACGAGAGCCGTTTAAAATGAATTCTTAACACAAATTTTTACTTTATCCGCTTAAAACGCTACGATAAGTAGGCCAAAAATTAGTATGAAGAAAGTGTTTGTCCTTTCATTCTGCATAACAACACTTATATAGTATTTTTGCGAAAAACGTCAAATTTAGAATTTATAACGCAAAAAATCTTTGAAGTATTTTTAGTTCATTTTTAGGGTCAAAAGTTCAAACTGACTGGCCTGTATGAGCCCGAGAGATCCAATTTTTGTACACGTATTATTTCTTATGTCCAATCTATCGGAAACTGCCGGTGGAGCAAACGATAAAATACTTTTTGAAATTTGAATTTTACACACTTTTAGTATTTATAGGGTTTAAAAGGTAGGCATTCAGTTACCTACCATAATGGTAGTAAATTTAAATAAAAATTTATTAGAGTGATGGTCTACTGTCCATGCATTCTTGTGCGCACCATACAGGTCGCAAATATTAAGATATTTTGATGAAACTTGGTACACCGGACGAAGCCTATTGATTTTGGTGAACATCGGTCCATGTTTAGACCTAGTGCCCATATAAAGATCCTACCAAAATTATATTGTTTTTACGCTACAGGTCGCAAATATTAAGATATTTTGATGAAATTTGGTAGACCGACCTATATCAGCCCAAGGACGAAGCCTATTGATTTTGGTTAACACCGGTCCATGTTTAGACGTAGTGGCCATATAAGGGTCCGCCCAAAATTGGCTTGGTTACAAACTGCAGGGGTCAAATATTAAGATATTTTAATGAAATTTGGTTCGCTGACTCACATTATAGAAAATTTTGACACAAGTCCCACTTTAACCCATTCGAATTTCGGATCCAAACATTAGTTGGCTTTTAACCAAACTGGTGTAGGGTATTGTATAGTCAGCATGCCCGACTTTACACTTTTTACCCGTTTTTATCTACAAATTGTCGCCAGACTTAAATTTGAAGCACTTTAAACATGACCAAATTTTTCTTTGTTTTTAGCGATTTTTAATAAAGTTAACAGCACTGAAATTTTAAAGTGAATAGTTTATGCTTTTCTTACCACAATATAACAAATCAGTCAATATTTTTTTTACGTTATAGTAAAAAGCATTTCATGTTAAAATTTCAGTGTTGTGAACTTTCTTTTAAAATCGCTAAAAACAAAGAAAAATTTGGCCATGTTTAAAGTGCTGCAATTTTGAGTCTGGTGACTATTTGTAGATAAAAATAATGCAAGACTTGAGGAAATTTTATAGGATTTCCAAAAATATACAGTTTGTACAGAACCGATCAGTACTGCCTAAATTTAACTATGTAATTTGATAAAAGGTTGATATCGCTAATTTTTCGTTAAAAGCCACGCCCACTTAAAACAAATGACAAAATGAAAAAACAAACATTACGTTAAAATTCTGAACAATTTTCTGAACCATCTCCTTGCCTTTCGTGGCGAATTTAGCCACTATTTTGATCTATAAAGGCAACAAAAAACTTGAATTGACTTAAATGGTAGGCCACAACTGAATATATTTATGTATAATTATATATACATTACATTAGCTGATATCTGATTATGTATAATATCATATATTATCATATCTGACTTCAGATATAATAATCAGACTTCAGAGTAAATTATATCTGATCATATATTGTATTATATATAACAACATATATTTCATATATAATAATATATAGTAAAAAAAATCGTATATATAAATGCATGTTTCCATATCTGAAAATATATATAGTCATATATAACAACGTACGAATGATATGAGTATATTTCAATAAACTAATTCCGTATTTAAGAGCAGAAATTACTGAAATAAGCCCGCCAACAAAAAATAATTCAAGTTGTTTTAAGAATAAAATAGTTATTTATTTAATACAAATATTAGCAGAACAATTTTAATTTACAGATTTTAAAGTATTTGGATTTTTACAAACATATTTTCCAACTCTTATTAAATGTGATATGACTGTAATGTGGTCAAGTTTAATTATTTCTATATTATTAGATTCAGTGATTGGAATTATATGTTTTATAACTGAATTCGTTTCCATGTGCTTTATGATATTATACTGATCAACATCTATATATTTCAAAATAAAGTACAAATGATTGGAGACTGTAAAAAAAAATTGAACAATTCCAAATATAACTGCATTATTATTTAGAGTTAGTTCTACTGTGTAATTATTGGTTTTGGTTGTTTTATAAAAATCGGATGTAAATATTTGATTATGTATGTTTGTCCTAGAAAAAAATGTAATGCATTGCGGATTTAACCCACTCGTATGTATTATTTGTTGTTCGTCATCATTAACATTGTAGCTAACACTTCTTCCAAGTACTATAAAGCCTAATTTTTTTGTGTTTGTTCGAATATTATTTGAACTGATCTCTAAACGATTTTTTAATACTTTAGTGCCTTCTTCAATTTTTAAATTATTGATTAATGCTTGTCCCATATTTTTCTTGCCATGAGCACTTTTTGCAAGAAAACCATTATGAGATTCAAAGGAAAATGCTGATGTAGCCCATAATGGGCCCCATCTCCTTACACACAAGCTCAAATTTAACAGTTGATGTACATTGTATGACATTTCTCGTTCTCCATATATTGACTTAATTTGCTTTACAAATAGGTTTAGTAATTCTTCTGCTTGATTGAGATCATTTAAGTGTATTTGTTGCTGGAGTAAAATAAATATCGAAATAACGAGTAATGTCCAGTGCTGAAAATACTTATCCGGCAATATTTTTTGTAGTGTTGGAATAGAAAAGAAAATTAGCAGTTCAGAAGCTTTGAAGGAGTGAAAATGCGAAAGTGAACGAGGCATTCTACCAAACGACTGTAGTGGTTTAATAGATAACAAAAAAGCATTTATTTTGGGAATGTGCTTTTTTATTTTCCATGGTCCCTTTTTGGATATCCATATATTTAAAAACTGCTTTACTACACCTAAAAGGACACTGTGTATATATTCGGGAACAACACACGTTCCAATATCGAGCAACGGTAAACATGACACAATGGAAGAATGATTTAAAGTATTCGAGTTTAAAATTTCTTCTGCTCGACTTTGCATAATACAACCCACTCTTAATTTAGATCTAGTCTTATAGGGGTATATTCGCACTGCTCGTTTTCTATTAGTTTGTTGACAGCGTTTAGTTTTGATTTCGCATATATTACAATTAGTGTTTCCAATTATTCGACGTAGGCGGTTAACCGGTTAATGCATTATTCGAAAAATGGCTAAAATTGATTAACCGGTTATTCGGGTCGGTTAATCGAGAAAATTGGCGATTAATCGATTAATCGTTTAATACAAAATTAATGTATTTCCTTAATTTTTTATCAATAAAAACACAAAGAGCTGTTAAATATAAACGTGACATATAAACTCGCTATATTTAAAACAAGTTTCCTTATTCTAAGGTTGAAAAGTTTTGAATTCCGAGGTTTTTTTAAATTAGAAATTTTCTTAGTAGACAAAGGTCTGCAAAAATTTTGATAAAGTTACTAAAATTTCATTGAAAATGGCAGAAAGAACTGCTGAAACTAGCAGATTTTTGGTTTGGCAAATATTAGTAATTTAAGAACAATAATCAATACTGCCGCAAAAAAATTAATATTGCATTTAAATAAATGTTATATCTAAAGTTTTGAAGATTTTATTAAGATTCTTTTGTCTCCCCTGAAGAAATAAAAACGAGCCCTCGATATAAAAAAATAGTTGAGTTGAATTTCAGTTAATGAAAATACTAATTTACGCTGCAAAAATCAGAATAACATTTTTCTGATTTTCTCAGTCTCTTTACCGTTTTCTAAGGGTCATTAATAATAAAAAAATAACCTAAAGTTTGAGCGACCCAGCAAAACCTTGGTAATGGGTTTGACCTTTTTCACGCATTGCCTGGCAATGGGTACCCCTTTACCCTTGGTTTTACTTAGAAACTTAAGGTAATACGTTACTAATATTGTGATACATCAATACTTATGCGGGAGGTATGAAATAATGAGTTACCGATATGGAGATATGTCACTGCTTATATGAAGCCTTTAAAAAAATATATTACCGATATTGTGTTTTATAATAACTTATTATTAAGGGCATTGCATAATATAACTATTTATTATGCGAAAGTACGATTTAATAAAAATTTAGAATCTAATTACATTGCTCGGATCGGTGTACTTTTAAACAAAGTCTTATTTTATTCCCTATATGTACCCAATGAAATATGTACTAATGTGTAATGGCTTACTTCACTCTATAAAAGTATGTACTTCTTTTAGCTAACTAGTGAATTTAATATTACAAGTAAGAACTTATTTCAGTACTTCCTTCGTAATCACTTATTTTATACTGGTACGATTTAGGCAACCATTTACCCCCAATGACACGCCCATGTTAAAATAATGTGTTATGCGACCAAAGTGTAAGTAGTTACAATTTTTGATTTCTTATTACATTTCCCTTTACCTGGTAATAGAAGGTTTTGCTGGGGAACTTACGCAGATAGCATTTCGTCAAACGAGGGGGTTATTATGTAATTCGATTCGAAACGGAAATGCTTTCGAACAGAATTTTCACATTGAAAATAAATTACTAAAAAACAGTTTTTAATGGGGTAAAATATTGAAAACGTGTATGAGATTGTCCAGCATACACTTTTTCAATGTTTTCCCCCATTAAAAACTAGGTTTTGGTACTTGATTTTCAATGTGAAAATTCTGTTCGAAACCATTTCCGTTTCGAATCGAATTACATAATAACCCCCGAGTTTTAATGAAAATTTTCAGTAAGCTAATGGAGTTTTCTTCCCAAAGTAACAAAGCTTCATTATTTTTATGAAGCTCTTTTTAATGAAACCTTTTTTGGGGTTTATAAAATTTTTAATAAATAATATGAAATTTTTCATAAAATTTTATCTAAAACTGCATCAGTTCAATGAAAACTTTCAATGGACGAATTCCAGCGAAACTTAATTGAATCAATGTAAAATTCATAAATAGCATGTACACAATTTTCTCAGTGTGCAGTTATAAATGTCAAATTCCATATAAATTTTAATTTTTTAACTTTCATTTTCTGCTTTTTGGTTATTTGTTTTAATTTGAATAAAAATTTAATTTTATTGAAACGGGTTCGCGTTCCATGGTATTCTAGTTGAACATGTCGTAGAATTGATGTGGTTTTGAACCGATTGTACACACTTTCTTGAGAGAAGTAAGAAAAGCTAGAGTTCTTACAGAATTAATATGTCAATTGGTTGACACAGTATTAAAACAAATGCAACTTTGTGTTAAGTGACATGGAAATATTATTTAGTTTTAATTTTTAAACGAATTAAAACAGAAATGAAACATTGGTAGCATTCGGCAGAGAAACCTAAAACTGATACCGGTGACTTGTAGCGCTTTGTGATTACTTACTCTGCTGAACGATGTTTTATTTGTTTTGTTTTTATATACATTATTTCTATAGTTTCCTTTTATTTTTTAAAATTTTTGTTTTTGAATTATATTTCTATGTTTTTATTTGTCATTCTTACAAAACATTTTTTATCGTAAATGAACAACAACAAATGTATCACTTATTGATCAAAAGTAGCAAACATTTTTTACGCTACCAAAATATGACAGCGCTACCTGAGCGCTCAGATTGAGCGGTTAGTGAGCAGGTCGTTCAGCAGATATTTGTACAACTGTTGTGGAACTGTTGACTATTAAATTGTGTCTGCCGAACGCACCCATTGTCTATTGTATTTCCTAAAACCTACACAACAAAGTTTTAAAAAACACCTTTATATGGGCCTTTCGTGATTTTTTTTAAAGCTCTTTTTTACAAATAGAAACTTCGATATTTTAAAATATTTGCAAACAAATTTTATTAAAATTTATCAGTCTCTTAAAACAGATGAAGTATCTCGCTGGTGCAATGCCGACTTGCTTGGATTTCCTCCAAAAAAGGTATTTAAAGGCTTAAGGACCTCTTTCTCTCGATTTTTAAAGAATTTGGTGGAATTTTTAGTTAGTATTTGTTTTTCTAATAAGCTTATCTTGCAATTTTTTAGCCAATGCTAAGAAAATTATGAAATTTTGGGGAAAAATAAAGGAAAAATTCCTTATTAAAAATGTAACCGGTTAATCGACCTATTTTAACCGATTATTCGGGTCGAATAATTATTTGAGTTTTAAATTATTTGTTTCGACATTAACCGAAATAGAGGCGATTAATCGAGGAATCGGTTAATCGATTAACCGAATTGGAAACACTAATTACAACCAAAAGTCCCATTAAAGTTCAACACATTTTGGATTTGTGCCCTAGCAGGTGCATTAGCAATTAAAAGCGGTGCTCTTATCCTTGGGTTAACGGAATGTCCTGTCATGGGGTCAATCCAATTAATCTCGGAACTGTTTTTTTAATTTTAAGACAAAAAGGCTGCAGAAATAAATTCATTGGCGGTTTGATACAAGCGGCAAACCACAGTCCAACGGTTATAATATAGGAATTTCTTATTAACGGTGGTAGCTCAGCAATGGTGAACATTAAAGGCCAACAGTCACATGTTGTACTTTTGGATAGAGAAATTCCGTCTGTGTAAAGAATTAATGCCAAATCATATTTCTGACGTCCATTGTTGACTCTGATATATTCAGATGCATCTGTTATATCACATATATCATTTGATATTTCTTTAAAATATTTACTTAGCCCTGATGTTTCGAGTAAGCGTATCAATTGTTGTATAAAGTCTAGTTCAAAAAAATATAAAGTTTCGTTCCCCCCACAAGCAATGCATATTTGGGTAGATGATGTAGAAATATAAACTAAACAAATTTTGCAGAAAAAGTGTTTGTAAATTGAACAAGGAGGAACTTGATCCTCCACGTATTTAAAAAAATTGTGTAAACTTTTAGGCAAGTGATTATTTCTCGGTAACATTTTATGAAATAAATTCAATTGGGCTTTTAACGCTGTCTTTGTTAGTTTGTGTTTTACCCCATGCGCGGTTCCAGCAAGGGGAAAAATCTTACGCTTCAGTGGCCAACTCAATGTATTTGTCTACTGTGGCGTATGATTTTTCCCCTTATATTAATTGCTGGAACCGCGCATGTTTACCCACATGTCTAAAATATGAAAAACTGCTTCGTCCAAAGTGATATCGCTTCCCGGGTACAACATTTCTTTCACTTTCATTTCGTGGCCGACATCATCTTTATCAGATATATAATCTTGACTGGATGAGTCACTAATAGACGATGATTCGCTACTTATGGGGGATTCACTAGGAGAGAAATTAACATTACTAAAATACGCCGCTTCATCATCACTTGATTGGTCATTATTTGAATCATTATTTGCATCTTCAAGTTGTAAGTTAACAACTGAGGATGTTTTTGACTGATTTCTTTGCCATCGCTGATATGTCTTTAATGAAATCTGTTGAAATTTTAAATGTTTATCTTAAAATTGATTTCAATCATTTTTACCGATTCATTCCTGTTATATTTTCACTGTTTATATTTTCTTCTCGGCAGAGACGACATTTTTTATAAATGTGTTTCAACGGTTTATTTAAAAGTTTACTTAAGAATTTGCTAATAAGTAATTAGTGGAATGAATTTGAAAAATTTGTTTAAAAATATCTGTTATTGTTTTGCAGTGTAAAGTTTTATTTATTTTCAAAATAAATAATTTGAAATTAGTAAAATTTGAGATTCATGTCGTTTTGAAATACAAACTTTCATAATTCTTATTTTAGGTATTTTTATAACGCTGTGGGATATAGAATAATTTTAAAGCTATTTGAAGTCATCCTAATTTATTTAATCATAAAATGCCTTTTGGTAAGAATTTAAATTGAAAATTGCATGCAATTAGAATGATTTGTTGTTTTTTCAGTTTCACACAAATCCAAAAAACGAAATGACAAACAAAAGCCATATTCTAAAAATTTGGATTGGCAGGTAAAAAATATTTTGAATAATACCACCAATGATGATAATAGCGATAATGATGAGGTAATGTTCTTTTGTATAAGTGATCAATAAATAAAGTTATTTTAAATATCTTCAAAGGAACCATTACTTGAAGAATTGAAAAAACATTTATTGGACATGAAGAAAAAAATGGATAATTTTACTCAACAATCTATATCAAAACCATCATTATTGCTAACTGAATCACGTGAAAGCAATACACCAGTGCCAGTGGAAAATGAAGGTGGTATTGGTACGGAAGATGAAGACAGCCAACTTTTTGGAAAGTATTGGAAAGAAGATAAGGTAATGTTTAGGATCTACAATACATACTCGTATTTTTAAATCATGTAAAAAATTAATTTTGATTTGTCTTATAGATGGTTATCCTCAAAGATAATATTTTTTGTAAACAAGAATATTTTGAAATGGCTCTTGGCGGATCATGTAAAGCTACATATATGGCAAGACGCCTTATTGAAGGTGTGTTTAAAAATGAAGCTATACTTGCATCAACCTTAATAGGACAATCCCCAAGAGCCCAAGGAAAGGACCGCCAAAGTCAACGTTTTCATTCCTTAAACGCTTTAGCAAAAGCAGCAATAATAGGTAATAATATACAATTAAATTTTTTAAAAAGGGTAGAAACTTACAGTTTTTTTTTGAAATTTAGATTTTGCCATAGATCATGCTGAAAAAAAGGGATGTACTTTTCAAAGCCATGTGGAAATTTCGCGAGCCTTATCACTAAAAATAGGTGAGATTAAAAGGCAATACAAAAGCAGCCAAATTTTAAATAAAGCAAATAATTGAAGGAAAATTTAATTGGTTTTCAACTTCAATTACATAATTTTCTGTTTTATGTATAACAAGATTTTTTTAAATTAATTATTCCTTATGAATTTGTTTTTTATGTTTGCTACTATATTATAAAATTTAACTACATATTTTGTAGTTATATGTATAACAGCGCATTAATTTTAGTTTTGTTTTACAAATTCTAATTATCATAATTAATAAAAACCTAAATAAAAAAAATGAATTGTATTTTTTTTTAATTAAGGCGTAATATTCTTCTATATATAAAAGAATAACGTGACTGACTGACTGACTGACTCAACATCTCCCAGCCCAAACCGCTGAAGCTAGGAAGTTGAAATTTGGTATGTAGGTTCCTCTTTCGGCGTAGACGCTAAGACGGGATTTTTGGAAATTCCTACCGGAACGGGCAAAAAGGGGGAAAGTCTCCCCCTTGACGGCCTGCCAAAACCCCTTTGGCTAGAAAGATATGTGTTCTTTGGAGTAGCGGCTAACTTTTCTAGAAAGTACTTTCCAGAATTTTGGACAGGGACGTTGTAAAAATGGGGGTTAAAAAGGTGGCAAAGAGCCCCCCTTGACGGCCTGCCCAAACCGCTGGAGGTAGGAAGTTGAAATTTGGTATAAAGGCTCCTCCACTATCGTAGACATCCACCAAGACGGGATTTTTTGTAAATTTTTCAAGGGAGGGGCAAAAGTCTTCCCCTTGTCGGCCTGCTCAAACTGCTGGAGCTATGAAGTTGAAATTTGGTATGTAGGTTCCTCGACCGGTGTAGACGTCCGTTGAGACGGAATTTTTGGAAATTCTTATCGGGAGGGGCAAAAAGGGGACAAAAAAAGTACCTTTTTCCAACAAAAAGTGACTTTTTCCAAAAAAGTACCTTTTTCAAAAAGTACATTTTTCCAAAAAAAGTACCTTTTTCCACAAAAAGTACCTTTTCCACAAAAAATACCTTTTTCCAAAAAAGTACCGTTTTCCAAAAAAGTACCTTTTTCCAAAAAAGTACCTTATTCCGAAAAAAGTACTTTTTTCCAAAAAAAGTACCTTTTTACACAAGAAGTACGTTTTTCCAAAAAAGTACCTTTTTCCAAAAAAGTACCTTTTTCCAAAAAAAGTACCTTTTTCCAAAAAAAGTACCTTTTTCCAAAAAAAGTACCTTTTTCCAAAAAAAACACCTTTTTCCAAAAAAAGTACCTTTTTCCAAAAAAGTACCTTATTCCGAAAAAAGTACTTTTTTCCAAAAAAGTACCTTTTTCCACAAGAAGTACTTTTTTCCGAAAAAAGTACCTTTTTCCAAAATAATTACCTTTTTCCAAAAAAAAAGTACCTTTTTTCAAAAAAGTACCTTTTTCCAAAAAAAGTACCTTTTTTCAAAATAAAGTACCTTTTTACAAAAAAAGTACCTTTTTCCAAAAAAAAGTACCGTTTTCCAAAAATAGTACCTTTTTCTAAAAAAATTTTCCTTTTTCCAAAAAAAATACATTTTTCCAAAAAAAATACCTTTTTCCAAAAAAATACCTTTTCCAAAAAAGGACTTTTCTCCAAAAAAATAAATTTTTCCTAAAAATAACTTTTTCAAAAAAAGTATCTTCTTCCAATAAAGTACTTTTTTTAAAAATAAAGTATCTTTTACCAAAAAATTTCGCTTTTTCCAAAAATTCCATTTAAAAAAATATAATTTCACAAAAAGTACTTTTCTTCCTCCCCCCACGGATATCTCCACTAAAACAAGGTTTCTTGATATTCGGCATAGACGTCCCCATAGACGGTCTCACAAATTGGAAAAGTGTCCCCCTAACTGCCTGCCCAAACTGCTGAAACTATGTAGCCGAAATTCGGTATGTGAGTTCCTCCTGTGTAGGCGTCCGCTTCCAACCTAAAATTTTAAATATGTATTCCCTGGAGCAGGACTAACTCACCGGCAACGTATTTTTTCTATTTTGGAACAAAAACATAGTAAAAAAGTGGGTTGAAAGGGAAAAATGTCCCCAATAACGGCCTGCCCAAACCGCTGAGGCAATGAAGTTGAAATTTGGTATGAATGTTCCTCATCCATCGCAGACAACCGCGAAGATCGAATTTTTGTAAATCCCTAAAGGGAGGGGCAAAAAGAAGAAAGCATCCCCTTGGTGGCCTGTAAAAACCCCTTCGGCTAGAAACCTGAAATTTAAAATGTGGGTCCCTGGAGTAAGGGCTAACTTATTAGAAAGATACTATTTTGAATTCTGGACAGGGTCGTTATAAAATAGGGGCTCAAAAAGGGAAAGTGGCCCCTTAACGACCTGTCCAAACTGCTGGAACTAGGAAACTGAAATTCGGTACTTAGGTTCCTCTTCCAGCCTAATTCCAACCGGGAGCGACAAAAAAAGAAAAAATGTCCCACTTGACAGCCTGCTCAAACTGCTGGAACTAGGAAGCTGACATTCCCTGTCGATGGATTTTCGGAAATTCCTACCCAGAGGGGCACAAATAGTAAAAGTTGGCTAGAAACCTGAAATGTAAAACATATATTACTTGGAGTATGGGCTCACTTATCGGGAAGGTGCTTTGTGGAATTTTGGACAGGGACATTGCAAAAATGGGGATTAATGAAGCGAAAAGTACCGCTTAAAGGCAGGCCAAACTGCTGGAGGTAAGAAGTTGAAATTTGGTACTAAAGTTCCTCCTCTATTGTAGACATCCGCCAAGATGAGATTTTTGGAAATTTCCACAGGTAGGGTCAAAAACAGGAAAAGTCTCCCCCTTAACGGCCTGGCCAAACTGCTGGAACTAGGGAGCTTAAATTCGGTATTTGGGTTCCTTCTCCAACGTAAACGTCCCCTAAAACGGTATTTTTGGAAATTCATACCGCGAGGGGTAAAAAGTGAAAAAACTTCCCCCTTGCCGAGTTGGGCAAACTGCTGGATATAGATACTAAAGGGCTGAACGATTCATCTTAAATGAGATTCCAAGACACATGATAGCCTACAAGCCATAACAAGTTGTGTGGTTTTACTTTTTATAACGATTGAATCAGTACAACAATCAGTACAACAAAAAAAAAAACGATGGCAAAAAAGCATATGGATAGTGAGACGAATCCCATCATGAATCGTTTAGTACGGATGACAACAGTACATTACCACATCATATTATTGTGAACTTAAGCAATCAACACAATATCAACACCATCGATTTAGTGTTACTGAAAACTTATGTATAACAGTGTTGCCAGTTTGAGGGATTTATCCCTAAATTGGGAATTTTATCATCAATGGGGATGAAAACTTCCGTTTGTAGAACTGGGTATTTATTGGGGATGATACGAAATTTTAGGGGATCATTTGGGGATAAAATATATTATTGCTTTTTCATATTTTTATGAATTTAATCCTGATAATTCTAAATATTTATATTTTTTTCTAAGAATGATATTAATAGTGAATGATTTTTAGCTACAAAAATTTAAGTCTGGCAAGGTAATGTTCGTAGAAACTATAATTCCTCTTGGTGAAAATTCGAATTCGTTTTGGTTCTAAAATTTTTAAAGTTATTTAAATTTAATAAGAGTTATAAGAAGTTCTTCTTAAATTAAATGTATACTTTACAAGTTACTCAATTGTCAAAAGTTAATCCATCTGCTGAAATGCTAAAATTTTTTAATGCTGTACCATACACAACAAAATGTCTGTTATTTATTAAATGTCTGTTTATTATTAAATATTTAAAATGAAAAATTTTGGTTTTTGTTATGCTTTTAGTTGAGAGTTTTGTTTTCATTCGTGTTGTGCACAGAGCTGCCAAATTTGCCGATTTTTCGGCATTTTGCCGATTTTTTATTGAAAAATATGCAAAATGCCGATTTGCCGATTTTTGGTCGAAAAATGCCGATTTTTTTTTAATTCAAAAAACACGCAATTTTATTTTTTTTTGTATATTAATAAATAATAAAATACTTCTATCTTTGAAATTCTTACAGAATTTTGTATTTTACTAAATGAATTTGCAATTCAATAATTGGAAGCTAAATGTACCCTAAGCAATATTCTTATACAACTGTATGTCATATTGAAATTTTTGTATTTCTCCAAAATGTAAGAAAAAAAATATGCCATATTTTGTAAAAGTATTATACAACTTATTGAAATACGTAGCAAGAGGACGATATGTTGTTAATTTTAAAAACGTAATTTTTTAATTTCATTTTGAAATCTGATTCAATTTTATCCGGACGATTCGCATCATTTAATAATTTTATAGATTAAATTATTTGCTACTTTATTCAATAAATATCTTATTCAAATAATCAGTTTGATTTTTGTTGACTCATTTTATATAATCAAGATAATTAATAAAATTTTAACAAATCATTTCAACTAACAATGGTTAAATTGATTTGTACTTCGTGAATTATTTCACAAAATAAATTATTTAATCGAATCAATATTAATTCGATATAAATTATTCTTAATCATTATCTCACTTTATTCAATATCAAATCATTGATTTAAAGTTGTTATATCATAAATTATTCGCTGATTCATGAAAACAAAACCTTTTTATGCGAATTGATTGAAAATAGAATTATCTTTTTCAGAGAAAAAATATCTCTAAAAATTGTGGAACTAATTTATGTAGTATTGGCATAAGTTAATATCTGAACTAACATTTTTTTGTTATTATTTAATTTATCTCAAAAACCTTTATTCTAATTTGATTGTTAATTATTAAATTTAATTTATTTTCAGTGTAAGTCATATTTTTTTACACCGAAATGTTCTTTTTATATATTTTGTTTTAAGAGTATATATATATTTTTGTGTTTTTTATTGTGCCGATTTTATGCCGATTTTTTTAAATCAAAGTGTCGAAAATGCCGATTTTTTTGAAAAAAAGTGCCGATTTTTCATAAAAATTATATGGCAGCCCTGGTTGTGTAGGTATGAAAAGCCGATTATGATCGGCCAATGGTATAATGAAAAAATTAAAATAGACAAAAGTCTACCCCCAAAAAATTCTTTAGTTGATCGTAATGAATATTTCAACTATTTAATATGTGAAATACTCTAATGATACAAAAAAAAAGCTCTAAAGCGACGAATACATTAAGGAACATTGAGTAGGGTTTTTAGCAAACTCTACTACGTATTGGTTTTATTATAATATTTATTTTTAATTTTATTTTTCAATATTGTTTAATTATACCACCGATTTTTTTTAAATGTTTTTTATTTTGGAATGAATTTGGTAAATTTTATTTTATAGAATTTCGTTAGGTTATTTTAAGGGTATCGGTATTTTAAGTTATATCGTTAAGTTATTTTAGGGTTAATGTTATTTTAATTTATTTCGTTAGGTTATTTTAAGGTTAACGGTATTTTAAGTTACTTCGTTAGTGGTTTTTAGGGTTAAAAATAGTTCGTTGAAAGGGTTTCGAATCGTTAACGGTATTTTACGGTTAGTGTTTCCCAACCAAGTTAAAGATTTTAAAATAAGAATTAATATAAATTATTTTTTTTGTTTTTATAATTTATTATGCATTAATAACATTATTAATTTATTTTTTTACTAACTTTTTTATATAATAATATAAAAATTGTAAAACAAACATTGAATTGAAAATAAAGAACAACTAACTAACTGCTAACTTTTTTATCTGAGTGTACATTTATACTTTTTCGTTTTATAAAACCTACATATTATAACACAACACAACACACCATCGCACCATAGCATTCATTGCGATACTTAAACACTAGTTCAAAGTACTAATTGCTATGTTATGGTAGCGAACAATCGTGTGTCACAACAATCACTTATTGTTTTTTTCGTTGCCATGTTTAATGCTTAAGCTCGCTTACGTTTTGATTTGTTTTCTAGTCGTAACAGGGTGGTTTAAATCGTAATGCACACACACTAGCACCATGTGATTTAATGACTACAACAAACCGATTGCACTCATGCAGCCCTTTAATAGATACCTAAAATTATGTATGTAGTAGGTTCCTCCTCCCATGCAGACGTTCTCGGAATTTTTGGAAATTCCTACCGGGAGGGGTAAAAACGGACTAATTCTCCCCCTTGATGGCCTAACCGAACCCTTCGGCTCGAAACCCGTAATCTATAATATGTTTTCCCTGGAGTATGGGCTAACTTATCGACAAGGCATTTTTAGGACTTTGGACAGGAACGTGGTAAAAATGGTGGCTCAAGAGGGGAAAATTGCCCCCCCCCCTGAACATCTGCGTCTTTAGCTAGAAACCTAAAATTTAAAGAACGAGTGTATATGGAACACTAAAATTAAGAAACTAAATAGAAAACGAGTGGAATTGAAACACTACACAAGTGGAACGAAATGGATATAAACGTTGAACGAGTGGAATTGAAATTATAGACAATGGAAATGGATTGGAAGAGGAATGGACTATAGAACGAAATGGAATGTTGGCATAGAATGGGGAACGAGTGGAATTGAAACACTGCAGTTAAAAGAGGAATGGAACGGAGCAAGTGCAAAGAAATGGAATGGAAAGAGAACCGACTGATATCAATATCGATACACAAGACAGTAGGAACGAAATGGAATGAAACGGGGAACGAGTGGAATTGGAATAACAGATAATGGGAACGAAATGCAATGGAATGGTGAACGAAATGGAATCTTGGAAGGAGTTGCATTGGAACAATGAAATTGTTAAACAAAATGGAATGGGATTTGAATGACTCAAACTGCCGGAGTTTGGTACTTGAAATTTCGCATGCGATTGAGGCAGATTATAATGTTTGGGATTTTTACTGGGAGGAACAAAAAGGGGTGAAGAACCCCTTTTAATTAGCTATTCAAACACTATCCACGGAATATGAAACTTATGTAGCATTGAAACATACTCTCCAAAAAGTTAAATAAATTTTCTAAAAGAGAAAAAACCTTAGAAAAAGAATGGAACTTATATATTCTGATATTTAAACTGCAGGTAACGAAGCACCGGTGGAAGAAACCGACGCAGTAAATTTTCCAACTGAATTTGTGAATTTACTTGCATTGCCAGGTCTACCTTTACATAAACTGGAATTAAAAAAAACTTCAATGCACGCTAACAACGTAGATACGTAGCTCTGCCCGCTAGCTTTAATATTATAAATCGCTTGGCAACCCTACTTTACGTTATTTATTTTCATTCAAAACACAAATGAATAAAACTACTTATGGGTTTATCTACCTAAGTTCGCACTTTACCAAATTATCTTGACATACACACGTATATTGCAATTTGTAATGGATTCATTACTAACAATCCACTTTCATGAGAAAAAGTGATCAAATATTTATTTGTTTTAAACCCATTGTTGTGTCAGAACAGGCACTATCCACGGCTCTCATCTGAAAAACTGAACTGGTTTTAAGAGAGTTTCAGTGTAAAATAACAAAAAACATGAAAAATGTGGTGTTTTTAATTAATTATTTTTGTTGTTTTTAAACAATTTTAATTAAATTGTAAAGTGCACTTATATCGTTTAATATGTTCTCTGCATTAATTTTGTATAATTAGCACACAATTTTGTTCATTAATATTAAAAAATACGCGTTAAAAAAAACACTAAAAACTGTTTCTCTTAAAACCAGTTTGCATATAAAATTAAAGAGACTTTTTAACAGCAGTTGAGGCGGGTGGTTTGTCTTTAATCTACATGGTCGTCGGTCAGAATTATTTATTTGTGGTGGCTGGGTGAAGGCTTTTATTATAAAAACTGTACTTTAAATAAACAAAGCGAATTTTCCCACCCAACAACGAATACGACCTTTCTACGCCGATGGCTTGAACAACAGACAATTAGTTGTTACATGCTCACGTGTTGGTATACTAAATGATTTAGTACCAACACTTAAACATTACAATAAATTTACCTTAACAATTATTTTATCTTAATAACAAATATTGAGTTTTATTTTATCTAAAAGAAATTTAATTCTAAACTTTAAGGCACGCTAACAATGTAGCGGGCTTCGCCCGCTATCTTTAATATTATAAATCGCTTACCAACCCTGCTTTAAATGTTTTTTATTTTCATTCAAAACACAAATGAACAAAACTATTTACGGGTCCATCTACCTATGTGCGCACTTTACCAAATTATCTTGACATACACACGTATATTGTCAAGAATTATTGTTGTGTCAGAATTATTTATCTGTGGTGGCTGAGTGAAGGTTTTTATTATAAAAAACTGTATTTAAAAAAAGCAAATTTTAAGAAAATCAGGGGGGGGGGAGCACAACCACGAATACGACTTATCTATAATAAATTTACCTTAACAATTATTTTACCTTAGCAACAAATATTTTGTTTTATTTTATATAAAAGAAATTTAATTCTAACCTTTAAGGCACGCTAACAACGTAGCGGGCTGCGCCCGCTAGTGTACGAATATATCCGTACACATATCTGATACAATATATGGAATCAGATATGCTTCATATATATCAGATATTGTTATATATGCCAGATATGATTGGATAGATTCAAATTACGGATCTGAGCCTACATATACAATTATATATGATCATATCTGAATCTTTTTACACGGGCAAATATTTAAAGTGGTATTCGCTAGAGATGAGCGATCCGGTGATTTTTGAATAACCAGTGCCATGATCACGGGTATGTAACATACTTCTCTGTGTATACATATAGGGGATTTCATGTCAATTGACCCAACTTTTGAAATCGATGTCTTCCGATTTGAAATTTTCACCAAGGTTAGTCCTATTGGATAGTAGTTTAGACACAAATTTTCAACAAGATCGGTAAAAAAGTTTCTGAGTTAGAGGGGGTCAAAATTTGACATTTTGGCCAAACAGGTGTTCTTTCTCATCCATGTAACTTAATACCTATTGGTGTAAGCAAAATTTGTCCCACCCGGGTAAAAATAGTTATATATTGTTATATATAATGTGATTGGGTTATATCTGACGGTGAATGTATTCACATTAAGACACATATCATTATATACAAAGCATCTGATATTATTTTTGCAATGAATTTGTTGTACGGTAATTGATGTTATTACATATCCCCAAATCTGACTCCATATATAACTATATAAGCCATATAAAACTAATCAAAATATATGTAGTGACCGATATGATTATATGGTTCGATACTAAGTTATATAACACTGTATGTATCGTCATTAGGGTTTGGGGTTCGGGAATTCCCGGGCGGGAATTCCCGGGAAAAGTTTGCCGGGAATTCCCGGGAAAATAATATATTTTTCCCGGGAAAACGGGAAATTTTAAAAATATTAAATTTTTTAAATTGTTTTTGTTTCGAATAGGATTTTTTAATTTTAGTCATAAAAAACATTTTAAATACCAAAACAAAAATGTCATTGTTAAAATCTTTTAAAAGGGAATACATTTATTTGACACACAAATAAAATCTTTGCCAAGTAATTAGGAGCATTTCAACTAATAAAGATTTTTCGCATAACTTATTCAAAATTTAAGTAGTAAAATCTAAAAACTTGGTAAAATGTTTAAAAGAAATATGAAAAAAAGCTTTGTTTCTTACAAATAATCGCCCTTACTATCTTAAATTTTCAAATGTATAATTTAGGTAAAGTCGACTTTAGTTAAAATATTGGGTGGCAGTATACCTTGACTTGATTTATTTTTGGAGCATTCTGATTGGTTTATTTATTTTTAACCAATCAAAATATTTGAAAATATAAATATTTTTGTAAGGTTTTTTTCATACACAAAATGAACAAAACCGTTTGATTAAAATAAAGTCGACTTTAAATTTAAAATACTCCTTTATATTAAGGGTCAATAATTTTATAAGTAACGTTTTCATTAATAAATATGAAAAGAAAAGACTAATGGTTAACGGTGGTATCAAAATTTGGTTATCCGACATCTAAATTTGGTTCACAAAAAAAAAAAAAAAAATTGATGGTCATGCAACTTCTCTTGAAGAAAACAACAACAAGAATAACGTTTCAGCTAAAATTAGCAAAGTACCCGAAGAAAAAAGTGTAAGCTGAATAGGCATCAAAGGTTTTATGGTAGGGCAAACATTTCCTGAAATGGTATTTAAATTAGCCGCAGTCAATCCGCACCATAACTAGGTCTTCGTTTATTCGAGAAAGTTTTTATAATAAAAACCTGGCATTGCAAAAAAATGAAACCGATGTAAAGAACATTATATTAAATTACTACAATCATGTAAAAGATATCATGATAAAAGAAATATCGAGCAATATTTCCAACAATAGGAGATTTACTATAATCTTTGATGAATGGACAAGAATATCACAAAAGAGATATTTGAACATATGTATAATCGGAAATAATTCATTTTATAACCTGGGGTTGGTTTATATATCAGGAAGATGTAATGCTGATGAAATAAGAATAATTGTAGAAATAAGACTAGAAGAGTTTTATTTGTCTTTGGAAAATAACATTGTGGCCACCATATCTAATGGGCCAAGTGTGATGAAACGGTTTGTTTCCGACAGTCCAGTAGTAGGTGCTTTCTGCTGGAATCATGCAATTCATTTGGCAGTGCTGCGAGTAATTTATGTGAAATCAAACTGCATTTGTACTGAAATAGTGTTTTTTTTTTTTTAATTACTTATATAGGTGGTTTTCATTAACAATTTTGTTCAAAAATATTTCCAAAAATCAAATTTTTTCATTCCCGTTTCCCGGGAAATAAAAAAGTCCGGGAAATCCCAAACCCTAATCGTCATACTAAAAATATATTTCTTGTAATTTTATATAACTTTCTATATGATCTCGTACAAATTAATATAAATTAAGAGTTAATTTATCCACAGCCAAATAATTTTTACGTGATTTTTTTGCATATTAAATTAAATTAAAAATGATGCAAACGATTTAGATTAGATTTTTATTTTTTGTTATAAAATTTGGGCCTTTAATATTGTTTAAGCTATAGAAATTTCAATATCAATTTAAAGCCGGTATGCACAAAAAGTATACCTACTATTAGTCAAAATTATATAAAATCAGATATTTTTATATCGAATTAGATATAATTTGATGTCCTGGATATGGACAAATCTCGGATCAAACTATATCAAATGATATCTAATTTGATATAATTAGACACAAGTAGATGACCCATTCGGATCAAGTTGTATGTCGTTGTATATGGGGACTTATCAAATAAGATATAATTATATATGACGCCGTATTAAGATTTTTTACCCGGGCAAACAAATTATATAGCCATTTCTGCAATCTTTCAAAAAAAATTTTGGTTTTTTAAATTATAAAAAATTTTTTCAATATTTTTTTTTTAAATAAAACTTTTTTTTATTTTTTTTTTAAATGGATACTTTTATTTTTACCCAGCCAGCAATTTCGGAGCGCTCATAAATAAGATTCTTTAATTGCTCATAGAAATGATTGTTTTTTTGAAAACACTCTTTTTTTGGTAGAAAATATGAACCCTCAGAAAACAATCCAAAAAGTTGTCTCTACAATTTAAAAAGCTGTCTCAAAATGAGGGTTCATTTTTCCGACTCAAAGAAGATTCCAAAATTATTTAAATTTATGAGGAAAATTTAAATTTTATACGTTCTTTTTTCTGAGTCATTTCTGAGTACAGGGGCTCTTTTGGACGGACCACTTTCATAGGAAAAAGTGGAAAAATGTTTATGTTTTTGGAGCTCTTTTCTGAGTCACTAATGATCATCTTTGTTTGCTGGGTAGCCCAAAAGAAAGCTTAGGCCTTTTCCTTTAAGGGCGGTATCGACTCTAGGAAAATTTTTGTTTTCGAATCTTTTTTATATTTTATTTGGATAGAGCATACTCAGAAAATATTAATACAAAATTCGAAGAAATAAAATTTCCACATGTTTTTTTGTAAAATATATTTTAGTCACAAAGTAATATCCCGTGTAAAAAAATTTATATGGTACTAGATATAATTAGATCTGGCCCCATATATGATCAGATCTTATTTGATCCGAGAATTGGATGGATCTAAATGGATCAGATTGTATCAGAACTGATCTAATCTGATCCAATTAGATACAACCTGATCCGAAATTTGTCCCATATATAATGTGATCTAATAAGATCAGATTAGATCAGTTCGGATATATTTAGATCTCAGAATTTTAGATCAAATTGTATATAATTATATATGCATATTGTTTTTGACTTTTTTTAAAAATAAAAACTATTTTTTTTTAAATTTAAATAATTTAAATTTATTTCATATTAAGAATATTAATATATGTATGTATGAATATCAAACAACAAATTTGAGGCCCTATGCTCCTTATAGGAACGAAAGGAATCAATATATATGTATATATAAACAACAAATTAAACAGTTATATATTATTTTATTTTATTTATTTATTTGTCATTCCATACACAAGACTTATATTACAGTATGGAACTGAGTATGCGTAAAAACAATAATTTAGTAAATACTTATAAATATAATTACAATTACATTAATGACATAGAATAGATAAATATTTTTGAACGAAACAATTTTAAAATTACTGTAAACTAAACAATTTTAGAATTTAATGTAACATAAACATAATTCAAAATTATTAACAAATAAAAATTCAAAATTAAAAATTCGACATTAGAATCAAACATTAGAATCAAAACACACACTCAAAAAAGTTCACCGGTAGAAACCTATTGCAAATAGCAGGTAAAACAAAAGGCGACAAAATAAAATAACAACAAAAAAAAAGTAGTTATTTTTAATCGCTGAAAGAGAAAACAAAAATATAACTAACAAAAAAAAAAATAAAAATATAACTAACAAATGCATCGAAAATTACTAAGAATGTAAAATTGTCAGTTAAGTTTGCTAAAAATATTTTTAAATAATTGACAAAACAGGCAAAAAGTACTGCTATTTTCAGTTAATTAACTCTCATAATAGTTGTTTTGTATTTTTATATAAAAAACAACTATATATACAATTAAAACAATAACTATGGATTACTACACTATCAAACTTTTTTGAGTGTATATTATTCAATTAGAGAAATAACTAATAATGTTTTTTCTGAATTGTTGTGCGTTACTAATAATTTGAGTGCTATGTGGAATTCTGTTCCAGAGACCTATTGCATTAATATAGAATTGGTATTTCGAAATCTGAGTACGATGATTAAAAGTTAATAGTCTTTTGCCTCTATCAAGTGTTGAGAAGTGTTAATAATAACAAGCGGGCTAAAGCCCGCTCGATGGTTTTTATAAGTCCCCAGGTGACTGGGAACTTATACAAACCAAAGATTAAATTCGGCTGTGCCGAGTCTTTAGATACCCTCCATCCTGGTGTTTTTATTCGGGGATTCTACTAAGTACAAACAAGTATGAATTATTACCCATTTTGTATTCGGTCAATCCACTGTGCAACAAATGTGTATGATTTTTTCCACCACTACAAGTAAATATTTCAGTTTAATCTTGTTTAATCTCAGTGCTGCCACAAGCAAGATTCAAAATTCCCGAAAGTGTAGACAAAATTACCCAAAAAATATGAAATTATAAATGACTTCAATTAACATATTATTACAATTTGAACCCCGAAAAAAGGTAATAACCTCATCAGTAAACTTAAAAAAAAGTGATTTGGCCATTTCAATTGTCCCATAGTTGTGGGCGTTATATTATTACAAAGAAAAGTTCCTTAAATATGCAGCATTTATGATGAACTTTTGAGTCTTATATGAATCTTCATAAAATTTAGAGAAAAAGTTAACTTTAGAACAAAACACTTAAAAAGCTTGTAAATAAGAGTCAGTTATGATCACATGTGAACGATTTAAAAATAATCTTATTTAAGAGTCTTTCAAAAATCAAGTTTTATTTGCGTTTTTAAATACACACAAAAAAATCTTTGGCAAGCAATTGGGAGCACTTCAACTAAAATAATGTTTTTGTGGCATACACAATATAATAAATTATTCGATAAAAGTTTATTAGTTGAAATTTGCTTAATTACTTGGTAACGATTTTTTTGTGTACGTTAATAGCTTATTTGTATAACAAAAGAATTTCAAAGCATGTATAGATTAATACACTTTCCTGATGTATCGGTTTAATTCGTGGATGATCAGTCGCTGTGAATCATTTCATAAACTCGTATGAATAAAAAATAGATATTGGAATTTTTATGCAAACTTCACAATTAGATGTTAAGTCATTCATAAGCCAAAAGTAATTACATACATTGAGGCAGGGTTGGTAGGCTCTATCGCTAAAATACTGTTATAGATTCAAATATCGATACATTTAAAATACCAGTATCGAAATTAATGAAATACCATTATCCTTACAACACCATTATTTTTTAGGCTAAACTTTTTGTAATTCCACGTCGTAATTGAGAATTTTACATACACTTAGTTAATAAATTTATTTTACTTTACTTTGTTTTTTCATAAAAAAAAACTTTGCGAAATGTACCGAAATAACTGACTACCGCTTATCTTAAAATACCATTATCGAAATAATTGCAATACAGTTAACCTTAAAATACCGTTATCGAAATACAATTATCCTTAAAATATTGTAACCGAAATAATCTATGATAGCGTTACTTACCCTCACCGATAATCGCACCGTTTCTGCTACCAACAATGCTTTGAAGTAATTGCTAAGTTGTATTCAGAGACCCACTATCTATTGGCTAGTTTATGAATTAAATTATTTTTTTATGTATAATATATTTACAAATTTGATAACTTTCTCAATTCATTCAGTCCTTAGGCAAGAATGAAATCCGGATAGGGACATGCCTGCAGCGGATTATTTTTCACAATTTGTTAAATACGTTTGGGATTTTTAGCATATTTAATTCCTTTGATGCAATTAATGTATACCCCGATAAAATAAAATTAAAAAAACTAATATGCAAGTGCTTGTGCAAATTTAAATGTTACTGACACTTTAGAAAACATTGTTCTCTATTGTTGTTTCTACATGAATGGATGTCACTACATTGCTAGATCTGTCAAAACAACAGAGTAGTACATTGGAAGATGACAAAGCAAATTGTGGAAAATTTTCTGTCGTTGTTTTTGTTTTTTCTTTGATATTTTAAATGTTTAATAACGCTCCTAGACGAGAACAAAAAATTCTCATTGAGTTTATAATTTAACTTAACAAATATTTCCAGAAATTCTAAAAAACGTCGTCCCCTGACGATTTCCTTAGGCAAGAATGAAATCCGGATAGGGACATGCCTGCAGCGGATTATTTTTCACAATTTGTTAAATACGTTTGGGATTTTTAGCATATTTAATTCCTTTGATGCAATTAATGTATATCCCGATAAAATAAAATTAAAAAACTAATATGCAAGTGCTTGTGCAAATTTAAATGTTACTGACACTTTAGAAAACATTGTTCTCTATTGTTGTTTCTACATGAATGGATGTCACTACATTGCTAGATCTGTCAAAACAACAGAGTAGTACATTGGAAGATGACAAAGCAAATTGTGGAAAATTTTCTGTTGTTGTTTTTGTTTTTTCTTTGATATTTTAAATGTTTAATAACGCTCCTAGACGAGAACAAAAAATTCTCATTGAGTTTGTAATTTAACTTAACAAATATTTCCAGAAATTCTAAAAACGTCGTCCCCTGACGATTTCCTTAGGCAAGAATGAAATCCGGATAGGGAATGCCTGCAGCGGATTATTTTTCACAATTTGTTAAATACGTTTGGGATTTTTAGCATATTTAATTCCTTTGATGCATTTGAATTGAAATTTAAGTGAAAAACTAAACAATTTAATAATTGCTGCCATCCATGCCCTACCCATAAAGCGGCAACACTGCTTATGTTATTCATATACATGTGTGCAGACCTTTAAAAATATAATTCCTTAATTCGTATTTTAAATCTCAATTTTGCAATAAGTTGATTTCAGTGAATTTTTTTTTACCCCGATGTAGTAGTTTTCAAGCTGTTAAAAAAAAAATCCGCGGAAAGACCTCTGTAGGGAGTTTATTTCTGTGAAAAGTTTGGAAATGGACTTAGCTACATATATCTAAGTCATTTATAGTCAGATAGGAACAATATATATATATCATTGAAAGATAGTAAAAATATCTTATGGACGACATTTTTTTTTGTTTGTTTACCCATTACCGGCGAATGAGATTTATTTTTAAGATTTTTTAAAATAAACCGTTTTTATAAAAACCACCGTATACTACCACATAATTTTTTACTTATTAATATATTCTCAAAATCCGCGGAAAGACCTCTGTAGGGAGTTTATTTCTGTGAAAAGTTTGGAAATGGACTTAGCTACATATATCTAAATCATTTATAGTCAGATTGGAACAATATATATATATCATTGAAAGATAGTAAAAATATCTTATGGACGACATTTTTTTTTGTTTGTTTACCATTACCGGCGAATGAGATTTATTTTTAAGATTTTTTAAAATAAACCGTTTTTATAAAAACCACCGTATACTACCACATAATTTTTTACTTATTAATATATTCTCAAGATTAAAAACTTTTAAGATGTAGTTCAAATTTTATCACTTCAAACACCGAAGATATTAGAAGTCAAACCTATCTATATATCAAATAAAAGCTTTTCGTCTCGATAACATTCTAATAAGCACAATTTTTGTTCTTATATAGGATTTTTATTGAATAAAAACATAAAAAAAAAAAAATTCTTCGGGCCCCCAAAAGAGAGTTATATCAGTAGTAAAAATTTAGAATCAATCGGTGAGATGCCTCTAAAGCCAACATACGTCCAAATTATTCAATCGAATCAAAATTGAATCAACACAAATAGGAACAAATCTTATCTCACTTGATTCAATGTCCAATCATTGATTTAAAGGCATTATGAATTATTCAGTAATTTATAAAATGAATCCAATTTTATGCATATAAATTCAAAAAAGAATTATCTCTTTCAAGGTCTGGGTGTGTATGTTTGTATTTTTTTCTTATTCAGTAAAAACAACAACACACAGTTAATATATTTTTTCATGTTAATATGGAAAATTCTAGAGGTGCTTTTACATTTTCATTCATAACTTTTAAACGTCTGGACCAAATATGCCCATTTCCAATACCAAACTGCTTAAGAAATCGGACAAAAATTTTGACTAAAAATTAACATCCTAGCACAACTATTTTGAGCGTGATCGTGATTTCAACAGACAGACAGACGGACACGGCTATTATATTTTCTTATACATATATGTAGGTTTAAAAAAAAACAAAAAATTAAAATTCCTACGCCGAATCATAATGGGTCAACAAAAAAATGCTATCCTAAAGATATTTTTATTACCTTTCCAATGGTGTACATATTGTTCCAACCCTATCATAAATGAAGAAAATATAGTTAAGTTCATTTTTAAACTTTAAACCGAAGTAACTCCCCATACAGGCTTTTCGGTGAAAAAAAAAAATTCTTCGGGCCCCCAAAAGAGAGTTATATCAGTAGTAAAAATTTAGAATCAATCGGTGAGATGCCTCTAAAGCCAACATACGTCCAAATTATTCAATCGAATCAAAATTGAATCAACACAAATAGGAACAAATCTTATCTCACTTTATTCAATGTCCAATCATTGATTTAAAGGCATTATGAATTATTCAGTAATTTATAAAATGAATCCAATTTTATGCATATAAATTTAAAAAAAGAATTAACTCTTTCAAGATCTGGGTGTGTATGTTTGTATTTTTTTCTTATTCAGTAACAACAACAACGCACAGTTAATATATTTTTCATGTTAATATGGAAAATTCTAGAGGTGCTTCTACATTTTCTTTCATAACTTTTAAACGTCTGGACCAAATATGCCCATTTCCAATAGCAAACTGCTTAAGAAATTCGACCAAAATTTTGACTAAAAATTAACATCCTAGCACAACTATTTTGAGCGTGATCGTGATTTCAACAGACAGACAGACGGACACGGCTATATCGGTTTCGCTATTGATAACGATCAGGAATATATATTTTTTTTATGTCCCAGATTTTTTTTTCGATGAGTTACAAACGGAATGACAAAATGATATATACCCTCCTGCACAGTGGGATGGAGGCTATAAAAAGAGCAACTAATATTTTGTAAAAAAAAGTAAATAAAAATAAAATAGTTAGAATATTCTTCTACCTCAAGTCCAAATTCTAATATGATATTGTCATATTAGATTTTTATTTGTTGTTTCAAAAAGGGTTGATCATTTTCATGATAGACAATACAATTGTTTCGTAGACATCACTCTACTCTTCAGTTGTCCGCTAAGAAAATGATAACTTTCCTACTCAAACCGAGACATTACATAAGGTACAAAAAACCAACGGGATGAGAATTTTGTACTTTCGTATATGAACTGTCTGACTTGGTAAAACCAGTTATAAATCAACTCCTTTTTGAAACAACAAATAAAAATCTAATATGACAATATCATATTAGAATTTGGACTTGAGGTAGAAGAATATTCTAACTAAATATATGAAAATATAGAAAGTCCGAAAAAAACAATTTTTGTATTTTTTAATGCAAAAATTAAAATAATTGTTAAAAATAAAATATATATGTATGTTAGCGATTATATTTTTGTTCGCGCTTGATCTCACCAATTCTTTGCGACATAGCTCTGTTTATATCCTTTACAGTTTGGATCTCCCAACCTTTTTCATTTTCAATTTTTTTTAGAAAATTCTAAAACTAAAGAAAGATAATTATAAAAACATGAATATTTTAAAACAAAGCAATAACTTTTTTAAAAGTTAGCCCATAGAAATATGACATTAGTAAACTTTAACTACTAACGTGAAAAAATTTTGCCGTTAAATTCTAACTCCTATAACAGTGCAGCCAAGTTTCAATATTTTATGTAAATTTATCGATAATAACGTAAATGACATTAAAAAAAATATTATTTAAAAATGGCTGCGGAACAAAGGTAAGTTATTTTTTTACTTTTAAATTTAAATATTTTAATAACTTAAAAATAATTTATAGCAAAAGAAAATCTTGGACTCGGCCGGAAACATTAGGCTTTCTACGATGCTACTTGGCTAGAAAGGATGAGTTCTCGCACGCCAGGAAAAAGAAGCATGCATATCAACATGTGTTAGAAGACATGATAGCAGATGGAATCACGGTTTGTTAGCAAGATAGTTTAATTTAAACAAATGTTAATTATGATTTTCATTTTAGGATGCAACTACAACTACAATCTCCCTAGAGAGTAGAATGCGGACTCTCCTGGGAGCATATAAGTCTGCAAAAGACAATGCCAGGCAAACGGGGGCTTCGCCATGCATTGGACCATACCAAAATGAGATGGAGGAAATATTCGGCAATAGTCCCATCATAAGTAACGTGCATACGTTGCAGATGGGACATGGCCCAGTCGAGCCATTGGAAGCTGCTCGCAGCATAGAATTGCAAGCTGCATCCGTGGAGACACTGCAATCAGGGCCCGGTCCATGTAAAGTGCATAGACGTAAGAATTATAAGGAAGAGTATTATCAAGCAAAGCTTGAAATGAAAAAAAAGAACTATGAAGAGAGAAAGAAACAAAGAGAACGAGAAAAAGAATGTTTAAAAGAAATAACACAATGTTTCCAAAATACAATGAATAAAAAACTCGAAATTGAAAAAAATAAACTAAATATTTTCGAAAATTTTTTAATAAGTAATTAAAATTTTATTTAATAATTTTAATGCGTTTTTATATAAGAAGTGCATTACATTCGGCTACGCCGAATCTTTGATACCCTCCATAATTATATTGTTTTCAAAACTGTAAAAAATAATGGAGTGGGAAATGAGCAGTTGTCTGAAGATCTTCTCCTCCCAATAATCGCTTAAATCATTCACTACAGAGCTATTTAGGTATTTTTTTCTGTATCTCTAACAGTTTTTTCTCGCGTATAAATGTTCCTTAAAGGAGACAAAAACAAGGAACTGTTATTAAAAACAAGTGACTATGGTTTTATTAATACTTTTCTAAATTAACCATAGATAGATTGTCTATCAAACGAAAGGCATTACTTCTATAGTTTTGCCACGTCTACAAAATGTTTCCAAATTTTATCAAAATCGGTAAGTCATACAAACAGACCATTTTTTAGATTTTATTTACAAACCTTCCATTTTTATTCCATTGAAAAAAACTGTGCATTGTAAAAAACCAAAAAAAGGTAACAAAGTTTTATATACTATAATCTCCATTAATACTAATTTGTTTATGCTGCGTTTACATCTGTATCGAAATCCCGAGATTTCGATGGAGAAGAGCGTATAGGGTTAAAACCCAATTTACACTACAACGAAAAACTAGTAGTTTTTAACGACTTTTAAATTTTGATTCAAAATTTGTATGAAAATAAACACAAGTAGTTTTCAAAAACTATTAGTTTTTGGTTAAGTGTAAATGTAGTATTAAGAATATATATATATTGGAACTATAGTTGTTTGTTTTACAGTGAGGTTAGATGATCAAGATTTTGCTTTCAAGTTGATAACACATACTGCTTGTCAAATTCAGTTGAACTTGAAGCTGTGACGTAGGCTGCATGCAACTTGATAGTCAATTTTGCTTTCAAGATGCCGTCGTCAAGGAAAGAACTAAAATTGCTCGCCTCTGTGGGCTGTTTCCGCACTGTAGACTGTTCGAAAAGACTTTATTTTTTTCTTCACATCTTCCGCAGTTATTTTCATGTCAGCAGAAATTGGTTTTTTATTTATTTTTATTTTATTTTTAAATTTCGTCGATATACCGAAATATTCACATTCCGTATTTTATCAATCGTGTTTTATTGCGGCACAATATTTGTAAAAAGAAAAACAAATTTACAATAAATTTGATCGGCTGTTTAAAACTTGACCGTCAAGTTTTCTCAAAACTTGAAAGCAAAAATTGATATCAAGTTGCTGTTCAATTTTTAAAATGTGAGTGTGTTAGTAAAAAAGTGTGAGTGTATTAAAACTTGAAAGGAAAAAATTGATCGTGTAACCCCTATGTTATTCAAAACGTCTTTATGCTTTTGTTCATTTTGTTCACAGTGGTAAATTTCGATGCAGATGTAATAGCAGCTTTACAAACACATTTAATAATGACACATGTCGAGGTTTTGTTATTTACAGAATGGAATAGAGATTTTTTGACACTGAAAACTAATCTGGCCTCAGAAATATGTAGTTTAGAAGTAAATTTTGGATTAAAAAGTTTAAAAAAAATTTTCGGTATAATTAATGCTGTTATTGTGAAAGTTCAGATAAGTTTTGTCAATTTCTGCACCTACTTTATCAGTTTTAAAGTTGATATATATGATACAATATAACAGCTAACATATATGATACAATATAATATGTACAAACACACAGAAAATTTTCTTTAACGAGTTTTAATGAAGTTTTCTTCACAAAGCTTTAATATTTTTATGAAACTATTTTTAAAAAGTTTTCCAACGTTAATAAACAAATGCAATCGGAACACTCATATTAGTGAGGGTTAAAAGGGTGGGGTCAAGAAGAGGCCCAGTATAGTTAGGTGTCCCTTGAATAAGGAATTATCGAATTATAATTCTAACACCCCAGTTTCGTTCCAAAACGACTTATAAAAAATAAAGATGATGTCCTAGAAAGGAGTCGCTCCGCACCCAAAACAGTAATTAACATTAAAAAAAAAAAGATTTCTAAAGGAATTAAAAAAGAGACATTGTAGCATTTTTTATTAAATTTATGGATCATTTTCGGTTAAAGTGGCTATTTTTAATATAAATACTATTTTTCAAAAAATGGGCCAATTTCGTCCGCGATTCGGTTAACGTTTTTCAAAAAAAAAAAAAGAAATCAATTCTTATATTTAGAAACAACTACAAGAAAACTGTGGGGAGTAATGGAATGAAAATCGACAATACGTAATTTAAGGGACATCATAATATTCATATACATTGGTGGAAAATATAATAGGGACATTCAACTTTTTTCTAAATTTTTTCTTGTTGCCTTTATTTATAAAGTTCAAAATATTGGATAAATTCGTCTAGAAATGCAAGGATATGGTTCAGAAAATTGTGCAGAATTTTAAAATGATGTCTGTTTTTTTTTATTTTGCCACTTGTTTTAAGTGGGCGTGGCTTTAAAAAAAAAAAGTGATATTGACTTTCTATCAAATTACATAGTAAAATTTAGCGAGCACTGATTGGATCTATAAAAACTGTATGTTTTCAGAAATCCTATAAAATTTTCTTAAATTAATTTCGTGAACGCACATTTGAAAAGCAGTAACCCTGTTCGATGTTTTACACAAATATTAGTTGTTTGTGTGAAAAATAATCAATTATTAAAAAATGTAAGCAGAAAAAAAGCAGGGGGAACACGTAAAATACAAATCCCGCATTATCGGATGTCTTTACGACCAAGTTCCTACCTCCAGCTATTTGGACTGGGAAATTTAGAGTCAGTGAGTCACATTACTCATTTATATATATGTACATATATACATACATTGTGTGTCTACAGAGATATTGAAGATAATGTAATAATTTATTTAACAATTAAGTACTGCGCAGTCGGCTTTTTTATCCTCATATGAGCCTTAAACTGGAGTGAGTTGTATTGATCCAAAATTTTTACAAAATCCGTTGGCTGTGCGGCATCTTCATCTTCAGATGCTGAACTGCTTTCGCTACTACTGCTACTGGAACTCATTACACGTTCAACGTCTGTGATAAATTCTTCAATATCTTCCATTAACTCCTCATTGACATCAACATCCCATAGCATATCGATCTTAAATGTAATAAAAAAAGTACAAATAAAATCATGTAAATACAAGTTGAATTGTTTTTTATTTTAACTATAAAAAAATTCTTCTGATTCCATAATATTTATATTCGCTGTTTTTTAAAGCCATCAGCAACACAGTTATAAAAAAATAGCAAAATAATTTACTTTTATTTTGTTAGTCATGTTTGTTAGCGAATAATAATTTAGAACGTTTGCAGCTACATACTTACATTATATAAAAGTTTATTTTAAAAAACTTACTTCAGCCATTCCAAGCACCAATCCAAGCACAATCAAAACATCCAAAATTATTTACAAATATTAAAAAACTATAATTTAATAATTTCTCACACCAAATGAAATTTTTTTACAAAATGTCACATTGTAGAAATTGTAAAGTGATGCCAAGTTTACACAACAAGAAGTGTCAGTTAAAAATGTTGTTTGTGTGGTAACGATAACTGCTAGCGCAGATGGTTTGCCACACAAACGCAGCTAATAATTACCAATTATTGCTGTCCTTGCTTTAACGCAAAGAGTAACTACAGGCTTCTGCTGCCTTTCTCTTTGGGCCCTAGGTGTTTGACCAGTCAAGGTACTGTTCAAAATCGTTTCCTTTTTAAAAACCCCTTCTAGTAATTTTCGAGCTACATGTGTGGATTTGTGTGACGATCCTAGAGCCATGTCGTAAATTATTTTACGACAGTATATATTTTTCCCAATGGAAATCATCTTGAAATGAAAATATGGTAATTAAAAAAATTATAGATTTATATATACAAGTGCAAAATCTTACCTTTTCATTATTATTAATACCAAATAATTGGTTTTCATCATCATCATCTTCTCCATAATGTGGAGCTACTTCTTCTTGTTGTAGAGGACTTTCTTCATATTGTGGGCGTGTAACTTCTATTTGAGGTTCGAGGATTTCTGCACACTGTAGTTCAGATTGCAATTTTTTATATTTTTCCAACTGTTTCTCCAAAAGCATAACTTTTTTCTTTAAGCTATACGTTTGAAGGTTCTGTAAAAATAAAATGGTAAATCAAATAAAAAACAACGTGAAAAATTACATTATTTGAAACAAAATTGCACTATTTATTAACTTACCTCATCACTTGATGTGCTGCGTTTTCTTATTATTTTTTTAATCTGCGACTGCAGATTTGCTTTTTTATCTTTTTTTAATGTCGGAGCCATTTGTTTTTTTTATTTGTTATAAAAATGTATTTTTTCCGAAAATTTACAAAATAATAAAATGCAAACAAATTATTTTTTCATTTGACGTTAAAGTAGAAGAAATATTTGTTTGAAATTTAAATCAATTTTAAGTAGGCAAGATACAATTAAAAATACTAACAATATTGTCAGTGAAAATAAATCAGAAGAAATATTTAAAAAAAATTTTTGATTTGTCATTCTAAAACAAAAACATTGGCAGTATTTATTGATCGTTTTTAACCTAAAAAAAATAATATACGCAAAAATATAAAAAAACAACATTTACATTAAAACTTGTGAAAATAAATTTAGAAAATTAGTACAACAAAAAGGAAGTATCACAATCTGTAAAGATAATTGATAACTTTCACTGAATCGTAGCAAATAAAACATAATGATGACGCAAAAAAAAAGATACAGAAACTGGAAAGATAATTCATTACAAACGGTAAATATGAATATATATATATTTTTTTTTAAGTTTATATTATTTCGAATTTGTTATTAGATACCAGAAAAAACAATTAGGAGATGGAAACAAAATAGAGGCGATGTTCAATCTGACAATTCAAAAACTACTAAAGAAGACAACGAAACGTGGGATGTAGAATCTGATAGATTAAAAACTAA
Organism: Leucophora obtusa; assembly: GCA_949987735.1. NCBI lineage: Eukaryota > Metazoa > Arthropoda > Insecta > Diptera > Anthomyiidae > Leucophora > Leucophora obtusa. The sequence continues at coordinate 158,636,187 of OX465295.1, read as the reverse complement.
ATCAAAACATTACAAATTATGGAAACAAGAAGCAAATCCATCTGTAATTAAGTGTAATCAAAATATTTATATTAACCTACTTTGAATTTTAAGGTACCAAGAGCAACTTTCAATAGATGGGGCAAGGCAGTCAATATAAACACTAACAACCAATTGATTGTAGATACCGGAAAGGATAATTTCTTATTGAGCGATTCTCAAAGTGAACAATCAATATCTACTTTCGCTGATACTGAAAATGAATACACTGAGGAAAATGAAGTATGGGACTGCAATAAAAATGATAATGTAGCAAATGAAATTCCACCTATGCTCTATGAAAATGGTAAAATTACATTGGACAAAGCTGTATACTATGTTTTAGATATGTGGATATGCCAAAAGCTCACAAAAACAGCACTAAATATGCAATTAAAAATGTTGTCAAAAATGTTGCCAGAAGACAATCTAATGCCGAAAAACATGTATCAGTTTTTTAATTTCCTAGAACGCCAGGTTCAGCCGATTGAAATTATTAAACATTACTATTGTAGTAACTGTTTTACCTATTTATTAACCACAAACACTCCAGTATGTCTACAGTGCCAGGGAAATGATATAAGTTACTTTTTTGTATTAGACTTTGTCGAACAAATAAAACGTTTATTTGAAAATAAAAATATTGCAACGATAATGAATGATCCTCAATTATCCACTGAAAATATTGTTATAAAGGATATAACTGATGGATACGAGTATATTCGGGTGAATTTTGGCAGGAACAAATATGATCTTACTCTTATTTTATATACAGATGGCATCTCGTTGTCGAAGAGTACAAAAAGTAACTGCTGGCCTTTGATGTTCACTGTTGCTGAAATCCCACCACAAGTTAGAAATTCGTACATAATAACTGTTGGATTATGGTACAATGCTGAATTAAAACCCCCAATGAATCTTTATCTACAGCCGTTTTGTTTAAAGTTAAAAGAGTGTTCCAAAGGAATACAGTGGTGTGATCCTACGACAGGAGACGTTATGACATCCATGATAAAAGCTACACTTTTCATTGCAGACGCCCCAGCTAGGGCGCAGATTCAAAACATATTGAATTTTAATGGCTCTTTCGGATGCAACATTTGCGAAATAAACACAAAAAAGTGCAACAACATAAAAGGTACAAGAAGAATAAGAATTTATCCATACAAAAAACATGTTATGCTTAGAAATTGAAGCAGTATGGAGCTTCAAGCCAAAAAGTTGGAGAAAAGTGGAGAAGCTCATGAAAAGGGTGTTGAAGGATACTCTATTGTCTCCTGCTTACCGTCGATTGATATGGGTACTTGTGTAATTCCTGAGTACATGCACTCAGTACTCTTAGGTGTAGGTAAACAATTTCTAGGTATTTGGTTGACAAAAAAAGGGCCGTGGAGGATATCCAAACAAATTACAAAAATTGATGATTATTTATTGAAAATACGGCCACTGCAAGCGACACCAAGAATGCCTCGATCCATAACCCGGCATCAGTCATACAAAGCATCCGAGATATACTATTGGATACTGTTTTACTCCACTCCAACGCTTGAACATATTTTACCACAGGATTATCTTCAGCACTGGATTTTATTGGTTATTTCCATTTACAATTTACTCCAACAGGAAATTAAAATGACAGAAATCTATCAAACAGATAAGCTATTAAATCTATATGTCAAACAGATAAAATCGCTTTATGGTGAGTATGAACTGTCATACAATATACATCAGTTGCTTCATTTATGTATTTGCGTAAAGCGATGGGGTCCTTTATGGGCAACGTCTGCATTTCCGTTTGAATCCCATAATGGATTTTTAGCGAAAACTGCCCACGGAACACACAATGTTGGTCAAGAAATTATGAACAATTTAAAAATTGCAGAAGGTGCAAATGTAATTAAAAGCAGAGTTAATGAAAAATCAAACCGTATTACATTAAAAAATAACTACCATTATTTTAACGTTCTTGGAAAACAAGTTACCTATTTTCCAAATCAATATGAAAATCAAATTTTGTTATCGTCTGATATTGAAGTGAAAGAACTCCAATTTTATTCAAGATGCGAAATAAACACCGAAACCTATACATCAGAGTTGTATAAAGTAACAAAAACTAATAATTTAACTATAGAATTGACATTAAAAAGCGAAGAAGTTGTTTTTTTATAGCATCTAATCAGTTGTACTTTTTTATCAGATCTCTAGATATTGCTCACGAAAACATTATTACACATAGAGATACAAACACGTCCGTTAAACATATATTACCAGTTATTGATAACAATAAATACAAATTAATAAGTCTTCATAATGTAAAGCACATAACTCAGCTTATAAATGTCGGAAAGTATGTACATATGTAAAATGCCAAATTCCTTAAAATTAGTAGTTTAAAATAAATTTTCTTTTCAAATAAATAAGATATTTTATTTAAAACAAAAATGAGTTTTATTTAAAAATTATGTTGTTTATCTATAACAGAAGAGTATTCCATAAAATAAAATAATTTATAAAACATTATTTAAAACACAAGTTTATGTGAAATAGTATAGATCATATCTGCTTACATATGGGAGATCAAATTAGATATTAGAACAGATATTACTGTATCTGACACTAGATATCGTTATATATGAATCCATATATAGCATATCTCGTTAGATATAACCCGATCTGGTGCCAGATATAATGAGATATACTCATATCTAATTAGATCTAATTATATCTAATCATTTTTACACAGGATTCTATGCATTAAATTTGTACACAAAATTTTTTGGGAGCATTTTTTATCATTGGGTGCGTTCGACAGATACACTTTAATAGTCAACAGTTCTACAACAGTTGTACAACTATCTGCTGAACGACCTGATCACTAACCGCTCAGTCTGAGCGCTCAGGTAGCGCTGTCATATTTTGGTAGCGTAAAAAATGTTTGCTACCTTTGATCAATTAGTGATACATTTGTTGTTGTTGATTTAAAAAAATTTTTTTTGTACACTCATACAACTAAGTCCGTAAAAATAGCAGAAAAAGTTACTAAAAATTAGTTAAAAATGATGCTGCAGAAAAAACTGCTAATATTAGCAGAATCAGTTTGCTAAATATTAATAAAATGAAAATAGCAAAAAAAAACTGTTAAATTTACAGAATATTAGTAATATTTGAGCTGAATTTTTGTTAATTGCAAATAACAATTTAACTTGCTGAAATCAGCAAAACAATTGCTAAATAATAGTAGAATGAAAATAGAAAAAAAAACTGTTAAATCTACAAAATTTTTGCTAAAATTTTCTGAAATCAACAAAACTTTTGCAGATTACTAGTGGACTGGAAAAAGGTAAAAAAGGAGCAAATGAAATGAAAATTAATAAATAAAAAATAAATGTGTATTTAAAAACATACTTGGGACCAGTTTATTGTGTCAATTAATTGAAATTTTTTCAATTGGCATTGTTCAATGCCTAAATGCCCATTTATAAATGATGAAAGCAGTATTTGTTTTCATGTTTTAATAAAAGAATAAATTAAGAAAAAAAATTAAAAATTCGCGTATTTCTTATATTTGTTTTATATTACAATGCACACAAAAAAATAATTTTCATATTTGAATACGAAAATCGCAGATTCAATAAAAAAATTTTTTGAATTTCCTGTGATGACGATTTTTGCAGAATTGATAATGAAAATTGTAAGCACGTTGTTGAAATTATTTTATTTTTCTGTCAATAAAGAAAGTTGTTGATTTGATTAAACACAATTATTGAATTTTTGTGATTTTTCAATGAAAGAATGTGTTGATTTAACACAAAGTTTTAATCATTTTTTTAATAAAAAAACATGCTAAATTTAATTAAAATTTATTTATTAGAAAAAAACACAACAAAAATTATAAAAGGGTCAATAAAATTCTAAATCTTTCATATTACTAAATAACTTTATAATTCCATTAAACTTTTCCGGTTCACACATAATATGTGCAACCGCATCAAAGTCCAAAAAGCAACTAAATTATGAAACTTCAAAAGTAATAGACAAATTTACAAAAAGAAAAACAAAACATATCATGCCTTGAAAAAAATCAAAATAACGGCCAAAATTAAAAAATTTTATTTTTACTTTGATTCAAGTATTATGTTTATTGAAAATGAAAAATTATTCAATTATTTGTTTATCAAATGCATTTTGTTGAGTGTTATTTTTAAAAGTTGCAATAGTGATAAACATAATGTTTGAATCAAATTCAAAGGGTTATTGTATTTAACTTTTATATCAAAAAAACGAGTTTGTTAAATTTTTTTCTGGTATATTTTTTTGTGTGTGCTTTTTCTTCAATTATGTGAATATTTCATTACCATTGTTTTCATCAATGCTAATTGAAAAAATTTCATTGGCATTGAATGGTGATGAAATTTGTTGGCATTGACATTGAGATAAAGTAACGCCAATTATATTTCAATGTCAATGAAAATTTCCCAAGAATTATTTTTTGTAAAAGTGGTAATATTTATAGACAATAATGGGGGTTTTCATATAAACTCGTATTTTACTCGTAAACGGTGTAAACCTGGTATGTTTATGAGTTTAATGTCAAACTCCATACATAAAAAATATGGGTTATATTTATCAGGGTTCGTATTTGCACGCACATGTGCGCACATTTTCACACATCTTGCACTTGCACATGTGCATGTGCAAATTTGTGGTTATACTTCGCACATGCACATGTGCATGTGCAAATTTATGTTTATACTTCGCACATGCACATGTGCATGTGCGCATTTGATTTTATACTTTGCACTTGCACATGTGCATGTGCGAAAATATTTTGCACTTCGCACATCAAGATGTGCAAGTGCAAATACTATTCGCACATGCACATCAAAATGTGCATGTGCGAATGCTATCCGCACATGCACATCTCCATGTGCGATGTGCGAATACAAATTCGCACATGCACATGTGCAAGTGCAGACTGGTACTTGCACATTACACATCAACATGTGTATGTGCAAAATGTGCACACATGTGCGCGCACATGGATGCAAAAAATCGCTGAAATTGATAAAAGTTTCAATGTCAGAAAAAAACGCCGAAACAAGAAAAAAAATGCAAAAATTTTTAAAAATCGTCAAAATTGAAAAAAAAAAACACCAAAAATCGCCAAAAATTTTAAAAATTGCCAAAAATGAAAAATTTTGAAAAAATCGTCAATATTTGAAAAAATTGCCACAAATTAAAAAAAATCGTCAAAAATTTAAAAAAGTCGTCAAAAATTGGAAAAAATCGGAAAATTTAAAAAATTGAAAAATTTTGTAAAAATTTGAAAATTTTGTAAAAATTTAAAAATTTTGTAAAAATTTAAAAATTTTGTAAAAATTTTGAAAAAATCGTCATAACTTGAAAAAATCGTCAATATTTGAAAGAATTGCCCAAAATTAAAAAAAATCGTCAGAAATTATACAAAATTGCAAAATATCGTAAAAATTTTGAAAAAATCGACAAAATTTGAAAAAAGTACCAAAATCGTCAAAATTTCAAAAAGTCGTCAAAAATTGGAAAAAATCGAAAAATTTGAAAAATTTAAAAATTTTGTAAAAATTGAAAAATTTTGAAAAAATCGTCATAACTTGAAAAAATCGTCAATATTTGAAAGAATTGCCCAAAATTAAAAAAAATTGTCAGAAATTATACAAAATTGCAAAATATCGTAAAAATTTTGAAAAAATCGACAAATTTGAAAAAATCGTCAATATTTGAAAAAATTGGCCAAATAGTCAAAATTTAAAAAAAATCGTCAAAAATTAGACAAAAATGCGAAATATCGTAAAAATTTTGAAAAAATTGTCAATATTTGAAAAAATTACCAAAATCGACAAAATTTCAAAAAGTCTTCAAAAATTGGAAAAAATCGCAAAATTTTGAAAAATTGCCAAAATTGAAAAATTTTGAAAAAATCGGCATAACTGAAAAAATCGTCAATATTTGAAAATATTGCCCAAATAGTCAAAATTTAATAAAAAAATCTTCAAAAATTAGACAAAATCGCCAAAATTGCGAAATATCGTAAAAATTTTGAAAAAATTGTCAATATTTGAAAAAATTACCAAAATCGTCAAAATTTCAAAAAGTCGTCAAAAATTGGAAAAAGTCGGAAAATTTAAAAAAATTGCCAAAATTGAAAAATTTTTAAAAAATATCAAAATTTCAAAAAGTCGCCAAAAATTGGAAAAAAAATTGCAAAATGCCAGAATTGAAAAAGTCGTAAAAATTTGTGAAAATCGACAAAAATTGTTTCTCGAATATTTTTCCTTGTTCCAAAACCGTTGTCCGTTTTCATCTAACTCATTTAGTTTTCGAGATACGGGAGATATTCCAAATAAAAGCCCTTTTCTCTCTACGACGCTTAGTTTTCGTGAAAAACGCGATTTTAAAATCTAGGAATGCAAGTCAAAATCTAGTTCCGCTATGGGGGTATTGGTGGCGAGCTTTGAACTTTGGTGCACTCAGTTTTCCTCTAGCTCTTCTAGTTTTCGAGATATGGACGATTTAAATTTTATATAAGCGATTTTCGAACTTATTTTTTCACAGATGACTCACTATGACTTCCGTGTTCCAAAACCGTTGTCCGTTTTCATCTAACTCATTTAGTTTTCGAGATACGGGAGATATTCCAAATAAAAGCCCTTTTCTCTCTACGACGCTTAGTTTTCGAGAAAAACGCGATTTTAAAATCTAGCAATGCAAGTCAAAATCTAGTTCCGCTATGGGGGTATTGGTGGCGAGTTTTGAACTTTGGTGCACTCAGTTTTCCTCTAGCTCTTCTAGTTTTCGAGATATGGACGATTTAAATAGTATATAAGCGATTTTCGCACTTATTTTTCCACATATGACTCACTATGACTTCCGTGTTCCAAAACCGTTGTCCGTTTTCATCTAACTCATTTAGTTTTCGAGATACGGGAGATATTCCAAATAAAAGCTCTTTTCTCTCTACGACGCTTAGTTTTCGAGAAAAACGCGATTTTAAAATCTAGCAATGCAAGTCAAAATCTAGTTCCGCTATGGGGGTATTGGTGGCGAGTTTTGAACTTTGGTGCACTCAGTTTTCCTCTAGCTCTTCTAGTTTTCGAGATATGGACGATTTAAATTGTATATAAGCGATTTTCGCACTTATTTTTCCACATATGACTCACTATGACTTCCGTGTTCCAAAACCGTTGTCCGTTTTCATCTAACTCATTTAGTTTTCGAGATACGGGAGATATTCCAAATAAAAGCCCTTTTCTCTCTACGACGCTTAGTTTTCGAGAAAAACGCGATTTTAAAATCTAGCAATGCAAGTCAAAATCTAGTTCCGCTATGGGGGTATTGGTGGCGAGTTTTGAACTTTGGTGCACTCAGTTTTCCTCTAGCTCTTCTAGTTTTCGAGATATGGACGATTTAAATTGTATATAAGCGATTTTCGCACTTATTTTTCCACATATGACTCACTATGACTTCCGTGTTCCAAAACCGTTGTCCGTTTTCATCTAACTCATTTAGTTTTCGAGATACGGGAGATATTCCAAATAAAAGCCCTTTTCTCTCTACGACGCTTAGTTTTCGAGAAAAACGCGATTTTAAAATCTAGCAATGCAAGTCAAAATCTAGTTCCGCTATGGGGGTATTGGTGGCGAGTGTTGAACTTTGGTGCACTCAGTTTTCCTCTAGCTCTTCTAGTTTTCGAGATATAGACGATTTATATTGTATATAAGCGATTTTCGCACTTATTTTTCCACATATGACTCACTATGACTTCCGTGTTCCAAAACCGTTGTCCGTTTTCATCTAACTCATTTAGTTTTCGAGATACAGGAGATATTCCAAATAAAAGCCCTTTTCTCTCTACGACGCTTAGTTTTCGAGAAAAACGCGATTTTAAAATCTATCAATGCAAGTCAAAATCTAGTTCCGCTATGGGGGTATTGGTGGCGAGTTTTGAACTTTGGTGCACTCAGTTTTCCTCTAGCTCTTCTAGTTTTCGAGATATGGACGATTTAAATTGTATATAAGCGATTTTCGCACTTATTTTTCCACATATGACTCACTATGACTTCCGTGTTCCAAAACCGTTGTCCGTTTTCATCTAACTCATTTAGTTTTCGAGATACGGGAGATATTCCAAATAAAAGCCCTTTTCTCTCTACGACGCTTAGTTTTCGAGAAAAACGCGATTTTAAAATCTAGCAATGCAAGTCAAAATCTAGTTCCGCTATTGGGGTATTGGTGGCGAGTGTTGAACTTTGGTGCACTCAGTTTTCCTCTAGCTCTTCTAGTTTTCGAGATATGGGCGATTTAAATTTTATTTAAGCGATTTTCGCACTTATTTTTCCACATATGACTCACTATGACTTCCGTGTTCCAAAACCGTTGTCCGTTTTCATCTAACTCATTTAGTTTTCGAGATACGGGAGATATTCCAAATAAAAGCCCTTTTCTCTCTACGACGCTTAGTTTTCGAGAAAAACGCGATTTTAAAATCTAGCAATGCAAGTCAAAATCTAGTTCCGCTATGGGGGTATTGGTGGCGAGTTTTGAACTTTGGTGCACTCAGTTTTCCTCTAGCTCTTCTAGTTTTCGAGATATGGACGATTTAAATTGTATATAAGCGATTTTCGCACTTATTTTTCCACATATGACTCACTATGACTTCCGTGTTCCAAAACCGTTGTCCGTTTTCATCTAACTCATTTAGTTTTCGAGATACGGGAGATATTCCAAATAAAAGCCCTTTTCTCTCTACGACGCTTAGTTTTCGAGAAAAACGCGATTTTAAAATCTAGCAATGCAAGTCAAAATCTAGTTCCGCTATGGGGGTATTGGTGGCGAGTGTTGAACTTTGGTGCACTCAGTTTTCCTCTAGCTCTTCTAGTTTTCGAGATATGGACGATTTAAATTGTATATAAGCGAGAGAGAGAGAGAAAAGGGCTTTTATTTGGAATATCTCCCGTATCTCGAAAACTAAATGAGTTAGATGAAAACGGACAACGGTTTTGGAACACGGAAGTCATAGTGAGTCATATGTGGAAAAATAAGTGCGAAAATCGCTTAAATAAAATTTAAATCGCCCATATCTCGAAAACTAGAAGAGCTAGAGGAAAACTGAGTGCACCAAAGTTCAACACTCGCCACCAATACCCCAATAGCGGAACTAGATTTTGACTTGCATTGCTAGATTTTAAAATCGCGTTTTTCTCGAAAACTAAGCGTCGTAGAGAGAAAAGGGCTTTTATTTGGAATATCTCCCGTATCTCGAAAACTAAATGAGTTAGATTAAAACGGACAACGGTTTTGGAACACGGAAGTCATCGTGAGTCATATGTGGAAAAATAAGTGCGAAAATCGCTTATATACAATTTAAATCGTCCATATCTCGAAAACTAGAAGAGCTAGAGGAAAACTGAGTGCACCAAAGTTCAAAACTCGCCACCAATACCCCCATAGCGGAACTAGATTTTAACTTGCATTGCTAGATTTTAAAATCGCGTTTTTCTCGAAAACTAAGCGTCGTAGAGAGAAAAGGGCTTTTATTTGGAATATCTCCCGTATCTCGAAAACTAAATGAGTTAGATTAAAACGGACTACGGTTTTGGAACAGGGAAGTCATTGCGAGTCATCTGTGAAAAAAAAATGCGAAAATGAATTTTGCGATTTTTTTTAATTTTTGAAGATTTTTTTAAAATTTTCACCATATAATTTTTCATCGTTTCTAATTCTGACGATTTTCATGATTTCGAATTTCTGACAGTTCTGCCATTTTCGATTTTTTTTTTTTTAATTTTGACGATTTTTTTTAAATTTTACTTTTTTTAATTTTTGCAGTTTTTTCAAATATTCGCGAATTTTTCAAATTATGCCGATTTTTTCAACACATGACTATTTTCAAATTTTGGAGATTTTTCAATTTTGGCGATTTTTCTGAATTTTTGGCGATTTTTTTAAATTTTGGGAATTTTTCCAATTTTAGAAATTTTTGACGATTTTTTAAAATTTTTGACGATTTTTCAAATTTCGACGATTTTTTCCAATTTTTGGGCTTTTTTCCAATTTTGGAAAATTTTTCAAATTTTGACGATTTTTTTCAATTTTGGCGATTTTTTTTTAATTTTTGAAGATTTTGCCAAATTTTGACTTTTTTTCAATTTTAGTGTTTTTTTTCAAATTTTTTTCCATTTTGGCGATTTTTTCGAATTTTTAACGATTTTTTCAATTTCGGCAATTTTTTTAAATTAAATTTTTTTTGACGATTTTTTCAAATTTTTGACGATTTTTCAAATTTTGACGATTTTTTTCCACTTTTTGGGATTTTTCCAATTTTGGAAATTTTTTAAAATTTTGGCGATTTTTTTTAATTTTTGAAGATTTTGTCAAATTTTTCACAATTTTTCAAATTTTTACTTTTTTTCGAATTTAGTGTTTTTTCAAATTTTGGAATTTTTTTCAAATTTTGACGATTTTTTAAAATTTTGGCGATTTTTTTCCAATTTTTAACGATTTTTTAAATTTTGGCAATTTTTTAAAATTTTTCAGATTTTTTCAAATTTTTGACGATTTTTCAAGTTTTGACGATTTTTTCTGATTTTTTCCAATATCGGCGATTTTTTTAAATTTCGGCGATTTTTTTAAATTTCGGCGATTTTTTTAAAATTTTAATTTTTTTTTTTTAAATTATGCAATTTTTTAAAATTTTAAAGATTTTTTTAAATTCGGCGATTTTTTTATATTTGTCAATTTTTTTTTAATTTTTGGCGATTTTTTGAAAATTTGGACAGTTCTTTTTTAATTTCGGCGATTTTTTTTTCAATTTTGGCGATTTTGTATCCATTTTTGCATTTTTTTTTTAATTATTATCGATTTTTTTTATATATTTGCGATTTTCGACAATATTAGCGATTTTTTTCTAATGTTAGCTGTTTTTTTAATGCACGTGCATATGCACTTGCACTCGCACATGTGCATGTGCGAATTTGTATTCGCACATCGCACATGGAGATGTGCATGTGCGAATAGTATTCGCACATGCACATTTTGATGTGCATGTGCGAATAGTATCTGCACTTGCACATCTTGATGTGCGAAGTGCAAAATATTTTCGCACATGCACATGTGCATGTGCGAAATATGAAGTCAAATTCGCACATGCACATGTGCATGTGCGAAGTATAAACAAAAATTTGCACATGCACATGTGCATGTGCATCTTTTGTCTGCACATCAATTTTTGCACATGTGCATGTGCGCACATGTGCGTGCATTACGAAGCCTGATATTTATACAAGGTTTACAAGGCATTTACGAGTTTATATGAAAACCCCTAATATGTTAACCATAACAAAATGTATTTCAGAGACCCTTCTTTTGATTTTTCTTTGTTTGCTGATCGGATATGTACTTCCGAATTTATTTGAGTTTCCATTTTCACCTCTAAAGCTCCACCCACAGGAAAGAAGGTGTGGCCGATTAAAAATATCGTATTCTTTAAATAAGCTTAAAAAGTACAATATTGGGGAAAAAATTATGGTCATCCCCGTAAACTCCACTTGCTCCCCAGAGATACTTTTAATCACAATTTTCATATTAAAATGGTTCGCCCAAAATAAACCTTGATCTTTGAAAATTAATGTATTACGATAAATAGAAACTTTTCTCATAAATTTTAATAATTTAGATATTTTATGAGTAGGACAAATTTTCAACCATTTCAATTTAGCTTTATTTAAAATTTTGCATTATTTTTGTCGAGTTAAAAATATACAGTAATTTTTATGAGTCATTTAACATTCTGTTTATAAGCGCTCCAAAATTGGTGGTTCAGTTTACAAAAAATTTGTAAAATTAGTAAATCTTCTGTTAAAAATTTGTAACTAAAATTCAGAAAAATACTGTAAAGCAGGGAAACAAGCCGATCAAAATAATCGGCGGCGGCGGCGCAAGCAAAAAATCGGCGGCGGCGGCGGCGATTAAGGTTGAGCCGGATAAAAATCGGCGGCGGCGGCGCAACCAAATAATCGGCGGCGGCGGCGGCTTGATCGGCTTGATGGAACATTATACACGTAATTTAAAGATGTTTAAGGTTTTTTTCCAAAATATAGCAGTAGAAAATTGTGCAAAAAATTTGGAATTATCATATAAAAAATAATTTTAAGTTAAATTCATCGATAAAAATTACAAATTTAGGATTTTTAGTTTTAGAACGGAGCTAGAAAAAGAGATAGTTGGGCGTTACAAATTATACATACACCCAGAAAACAGATTCGGTGCTGACAACCCCATTTGTTGCCAATCGAATGGTTCAGTTGCATCAAATGAATTTTTCGGTTGCGGCTACCGAATTATTCTTCATACAACTGGAATTCCGTTGCCACAGTCAAATTAGTCCTGTCTCAATTGGTTTTCTGTCGCCACAACTGAAAAATTCGGCTACCATAACTGAACCATGCGATTGGCTACAAATGCGGTTATCAGAACTGAATTTGTTTTCTGGGTGTATGTTTATATATTCAACAAAATTGTGTGGAAATATTTTCAAATAAAACTGATTTTCTTAATTTTTTCTTATTTTGTTTAATTTTGACGGCTTTTAGTTGCAATATTTTGTTTAAAAAAAACTAATTTTTATCTAATTTGTTCTTTATTCAGGGTAATCGCTTTAAAATTGTCAAAGTTATACATTTTTTTATAAACATGGAATCTCTGCATTTATAAGAAAATTGAAAATATTAACCTTAATGATTGTGCAAACAAGAACATCGAGTTGCTGAAATTAAATGTTTATAAAAATTACGATAACTTTTTCAATTTTCAGTTAATTTAAACAAAAGAATCTGATTTTACTAAGAACTAAACCCATTTTCAGAATAAATTACAATAGTAAAGAATTGTTTAATATTGTAAAAAAGCCGTCAAAGTATACAAATTAAAAAAAAATTAATTTTAATATTCAAAAAAAAAACTGTCAACATATTTCAGTTACAAATAAATAATTCTATATTTGGAAAGCTAAATTTTTTGTCTTTCCAAAAACGTTACAATATTCAAAATCGGTTGAAAAATTGCTGAATTTCAAATTGTTAAGTGCTTGAAGTCGCTCAAAAACAGAGTTTTGACACTATCACCCCTGTTAGAGTGGTTTTGTAAAATCACACAAAATTCAAAATGTCGGAAATTGTCTGTTAGCATACTGACAAATTTTAAAATAAATTTTAACATATTAATTTTTGCAACAAAATATTCGTTTTACTTTCACCAAGCTTTTCCAACACGAAATAAAACGAAGAAAATAATTCGGATGTGGATCACAGAACAGCAAAAAATTTCGGAATGTTTCACTTTAGAATTTTTTATGTGGATTCGGAACTTAGAAATAAACAAACTCTATTTTCACTCAAAATTAAATGTGTTTTTAGAATAAACTAGAAAAAATATGGTTCGAAAAAAATTATGCTCGAAAAGATGTCAAAGTTGAAAAACTTAGAAGAAAAAATAAAAAATTCACCCCTGTTCTTAGTTCCGAAACTTTTTAATTAGAGTTGATTTGTCAAATCACACGGAATTAAAAATTTCGAAAATTTGTTGTTTCTACCAAATTTTAATATTCATAGACTAATTTTAAAATAAATTATTATATAATAATTGTTGTTAAGAAATATATATTCGTTTCACTATCATCAAGCTTTTTCTACTCGAAATAAAACGAAAAAATAACTCGGATGTGGAACAGCAAAAAAATTGGGAATGTTTCACTTTAGAATTTTTTTGTGGATTCGGTACTCAGAACAGCGTCGATTATTGTAAATATCTCCCCAATTTTATAAGTCGACCGAGAAATCACTTAACATTTTTTTCGTCCGCAATGTCTAAAAAATGTGTCTTTTGATAATAATTTCAGGTGTACTGATATTTCTGAAAAATGTGATGTGATCTACTTAACCAAACCTACGACCATAAATTCGGATTAATTAATTCTTTAATTCACTTTTGGACTTTTAATTAAAATTTACTAATATATCATTCGTTTATACCATTCCTTATGAATTCATTCACTGGCTTCATTCTTTTAATTTTCATGCATAGTGAATGAATTCTTTCATGAATTCATTATTTTTATAATGATCTTTCACGTTTCATTCCGTTTGTAAAAGATTAAAACAAATGTTGCGTTTTTAATTATTTTTATGGGATGTGTATATGATATCAATATTAAATCCCTAAAATAAGCCACATTTTTATTTAATTTGTAATTATAAACTAAAGTGTTGTCAGAATCATTAGTATATTCATACCTTAGATCTTTTACTGATTGAATAAAATGACAATTTTGATAAGCCATTTTGTAAAAGATTAGAATTAATGAAAAAATTAATTATTTAGATTGATTGTAATTCTATAAGAAATGTATTCAACATAAGAATGCATTCTATTTAACATTAAACTTTGGGAATGAAACCTATGAATTAATTATAAAGGAATGGTTTGATGGAATGATATACATATATTCAATTTCTAAAGCTGAATTCGGTTTTGTGCGAATTAAGCTAAAATTGAATTAATTCTTTCGAAGCTTTTATTTTATTTTGTAACACTGTGTAATTTGTATCCAAAACTATGGGTGCTAAAGACGTGTTCATTTGGATTCTCTCCTATATTGCATATCCAAATTTCAGCGAAATCTGTGAGAAGTTTTCAAGCAAAACTTCCAACTTAAGAATTATTTATGACAAAAATCCTTCTTAGCTCTGACTATAAAACTGGTTCTTTTATTTCTTTTGAACTAAAAAAATACTCTTGATGGTTCAGGAAATGATGAAGTAGAAAATTTTAAAAATTTGTAAAATTGATACTTCCAGCCGAAATGAGCCGAAAAAAATCGGCGGCGGCGGCTGACGCAAAAATGACCGGCGGCGGCGGCTTAAACGGCTTACGGCGGCTGGCTTGTTTCTCTGCTGTAAAGTTAATAAATTTATTGTTAAAAATTAGTAACTAAATTCAGCAAAAAAAAAATAGCAAAAAAGTTTGTAAGTTAGTAATGTGGAGGTAGCAAAAAATTACTAAAATTCAATTTTAACTAAAAATTTGTTAAAAATTTGTTAAGTTGAAGTACTAACAGTTTTACTAACTTTTCTACAAACTTTTTTCTATGAGTGTAAGAATGACAAATAAAAACATACAAATATAATTTAAAAACAAAAATTTACAGAAACCAAAGGAAAATATAAAAAAATTGTATTTAAAAACAAAACAAAGAAAACATCGTTCAGCAGAGTTACTAATCACAAAGCGCTACTAGTCACCGGTATCAGTTTAAGGTTTTTCTACTGAATGCTACCATTGTCTTTATTATAAATCTTATTTCGCATAACACAGCAGAACAAAAAGAAAAAAACTACGTCAAAAGATGCAAGAATTGCACGCAGTCTTTAAGGAAAAGCAAATGACTCCATTCGCCCACCATTCCTCGATGGTGGGCGAAGGCACGTTATATGAGGCAGGTACTGATGGCTTTTTATAAGCCATAAAAGTAATCAATGTATATAAAAAATAAAAAACAAATACAAAACAAATTAAAAAATGTATGAAATAAAAGATTTTGACCGAAATTAAATAAGTTCTCTACCATCGTTTTTAAGAATATTTGGGTTAATATATAAAATACTCTTTCTCCGATTATTCCCAAATTTGGTGCATATGTAAAAAACGGCGAGATATAAATTTTGTTCATACACGGTTTTTTGAAATTTTGCTGTTTTCTTTGCGTAAAATTAATTTTAAACTTTAAACGCGATTTCCCACAACCCTGAGTTCAAAATCGGCTGCCACTGTACAGCCAAGGCGGGTTTACCGATTTCGATCCGGGTTTTTTTCTTTCGTAGGCAACAAAAAACTCTAGTCCTTATCGTGTCCCGTTTTTTGAATATTGGTCAAATAAATTTTATATCCCCGAGTAAATGTGTGTTTTCTTGCCTTTTTTGGAATTTTAAAGTTTGTGTGGCAACTTTGTTAAAAAAAATTTTTTAAATAAAAATCGGGCCACGATAAGGACTAGAGAATTTATCTAGGAATAAAAATCACTTTACATTTTTTTTCCGATAATTAATGAAGGCTGCACAGTGGCAGCCGGTTTTGCCTTTTTTAAAAAAGGCCAGTAACTGATATTTTTTAAAAATATTACAATAATATGGTTTTTAAATCAAAAAATAAAATATTAAAAATATTGTTAATTGAATTTTTGTCAACCGTTCAAATATGCGCTTTAAAATGCTGTTGTTACAATATTTACCCCCCTTAAGGTAGTTTTAGTCGCTTAGTGGGATGCGAGTGGAATATGTATAAAAAAAATAATATCTAACTCAAGACGAGGGTTTTTCAATGTTTAGCATATATACTAGGGCGGGTCGATTTATTACGAATCGTATTCTAGGGATCAAAATAAGAAACTTTGCCGAAGGAACCATACCTCTAAAACGAATTCTACTACCCCCCAACTGTTGACTTTTGTCCCGTAGGGTCAAGTTTTGAAAAATCACACTTTGACCCATTTAGAGTGCCCCAATCGAGTCCAAATGTATGACCGACCCCCACTAACTTTGGAGGGCCGATCCACCCATGCCAATGGCACACCCCCTGGAACTCCCCTGGGGGTTCCCCATACAAACATTTTAAAAAATCATTTATTTATTTATTTTTTATTTATTTTTATTATTTTATTTATTTTTTCTCCTTAGAAATTTATTTAGTCAGAACATATGTAAATGAAAAAATTAATTTAACTTAGTAATAGAAAAGAAAAAATAAAAAATTACTGTTTGAAGTCTTTTTTGCTTTCAAGTCTGGGCAATTTCGCACGGCTCTCTAATGTCGTCGCCATAACAGCCTCTACATTTTCCGGTATAACTCGTTTGGAAACGCTAGCTAGCAATTGAACGTGTCGTTCTGTTTCTTGTATGTGTGATGGAATTTTTGGATCATTAAATCTTGATTTAAATATTCTTTCAAAGTATCGTATGGAATGCTTCGCGTGAATAGTGGTTCAAATACGTCATTTATGTCATTCATATTGATCATTTCCGTGTAACTTGTGCAATAAAAGTTTATATCTGGTTTTTTATAAGCTCTAAGTCCCGTTGGGTCGTCAACATCGGTTCGATAGCGTAGAATTATCTTGATAGCACAGTCGCGCTTTTCTTTGCTATCATCAAACAACATTGATAACAAGATATTTTCCGAATGCGCATAATATGAATTATCTGTAATTACTTTATTGACAATTTTGCGTAAACGAGGTTCTAGAAATCTTGACCAACTAATGAATTTGAAAAATAATCTACTACCGTACACGACAGAGCTGTAATACTTGATATTGAAGTACATTGGCACATAACATGTAATTATAAATTCAACCAGTATTCTTAAATTTGCATCTGGATTTTCCGTTGTCACATATAATCGTAATAGTCTAGCGGCCTTGGTGAGCTACCGAGAATGTACAATTTTCCCTGGTTTGATGTTTGCCAGATCCACTGAAACCACGCCGCTAGAAATTGCATGGGCCATGTCGTATAAGTACTTGGAATCGGTGGAAAATTCAATTTTTTCTGGAGCAGGGGGCATATTTTTCAACTCAATTTTCTGAAAGCCGTCCACCACCTGAAAATATATAAAAATAAAACAATTAAAAACGGTTGACAATTATAATAAATGAGTGATAGCAATAACTTACCGGAAGAGTTTCACAAGTTTCGATTTGACGGCTCAATTTTCCGGTTGCCGATCTTGGTCCAGTGCTGGTTGATTTATCCATAGAAGAAGGCAAACGAACCAATGCAATGGTCTTTTTAACAGCAATTCGAATCGTCGTATAATTCCACCGTTTGGGCCAGTGTTTGTTGGCTCACCGTCAGTGCATATGCCAATTAATGCATCCAGTGATATATTTTTATCGTTGAAAAAATCATTTAATTTGGTTGTTTTGTATTCAGCGGTTTCATGTTCCAGTCTTACGTAACCAATCAATTCAGAATTCGGTTCTCTCAAAATAACAAGATGAGGTTCTTTTACCATTCTAGTATGATACTTCTCATCAATTGTATCTCTCGTTAAAGTATCATCTTTTCTGCCATCGAATGAAAATGCTAACAAATTGGTATCATCTAACCGTTTGCGAAGCACTTCTTGTCTGCATTTCTCTTTTTCTCGGCGAACTTTCGATTTATCCATGATGAGAGGTTTGCCATGGATATCTTTCATTTTAAAATCTTGGAAAAGAGCTGTTCCCATTGCTGATGCTACTCTATCAGGCACGCCAAATCTGTCACATACCAAGGCAAAGTTAAAACAATCGTATCTCTGTGTGTATTGTGAACTTGTGCTTATATCCAAATCTTCTTGAACCGGTGGCGGTGCGTATGTTGAATCATCGGGATCTTGGTATGTTGGCATTGATGACATAGACGTTGCTCCTTGCTCTTCAATTTCCATCGCAAATCCATCCATTGTTAGACTTCTCTGATTATGTTGCTCGTGCATAAACTCTTTGAGGCGTTCGGGAACCAAACCGCATGCACATGGAGCTGCCTTCAAATCGCATTTACATGTTCCAATGAAAAAAATTGTTTCCAGAGATTTTACATACTCTGTAAATTGTTGGGGTTTGTTTCTTCTCTTGATTTGCTCTTGATATTTGTCAAGCAATCTATTCAATTTATTACATACACTTTTTTTCAGCATTATTTCCATACCAAGTTTTTCCCAAATTCCAATCAACTTATCTTGTACTTGAATAGTGAATGCTTTATAGGACAACTTTTTTTGTTCGCTCAAGTAAAAATAATATCTCAAGATATCCAGATGGGTTGGTAAATTAAGATCAGTCAAATCAGTAGACACAC
Organism: Leucophora obtusa; assembly: GCA_949987735.1. Taxonomy (NCBI): domain Eukaryota; kingdom Metazoa; phylum Arthropoda; class Insecta; order Diptera; family Anthomyiidae; genus Leucophora; species Leucophora obtusa. The sequence continues at coordinate 158,617,243 of OX465295.1, read as the reverse complement.
CAAAAACAGTAACATCATGCCTGGGTATATGACTCATTGGGTTTTCGATAGTTGTTGATGTTGTTATTGCTTCATCTTGCGGTGTAGAGGATGGTGGGTTCATTGTAAACTTCTTGATTTGGAATGATTTTTTTTTAAATATTTTTTTATCTCAAATTAGCACTTCACACTTCGAGTTCTTCACAACGACTTAATGCATTCACAAAAACTGTTGCGTTATATATGGTCTAGGAGACGAGGTAATAAGAATGAAATGGTAATTTCAATTCTACCTGTAACCGATTTTGTTGTCAAAACTGCCCATAAAGTACTTACATGTAAATTAAACGTTAATCTGACTACAAATTCTGTTAAGCAAGTGCGCCTTTTATTACTTCTGGAAAATCCTTTATGATAATTTTATGCTCAATTCTACCTGTAACCGATTTTGTTGTCAAAACTGCCCATAAAGTACTTACATGTAAATTAAACGTTAATCTGACCACAAATTCTGTTAAGCAAGTGCGCCTTTTATTACTTCTGGAAAATCCTTTATGATAATTTTATGCTCAATTCTACCTGTAACCGATTTAGCTTAAGTAAGTTTACGACATGCAGCTGTGTCTTGTGGTGGCTTAAAAAACCCACACAACCTATTTTACGTCCTGCAACAGAACGACACGTTCAATTGCTAGCTAGCGTTTCCAAACGAGTTATACCGGAAAATGTAGAGGCTGTTATGGTGACGACATTAGAGAGCCGTGCGAAATTGCCCAGACTTGAAAGCAAAAAAGACTTCAAACAGTGGTGTAACTTGTTAAGAGGTGATGCTACGAGTCATAGCCTGTGCAGAGGGCTGCCGGTTCAATCCCCGGTCATGGCAATACACAAAAAGTTTTTCATATAGAGACAAATTAACAATTAAAAATTACTTTGATCAGTTGACACATAAACTAACCACTGACGAGTCTTTGGGTGAGACGAAACTGCGGCAGTCTGGTGATTCCCTTGTGTCTGTTAAATTTTTCAATAAAAATGTTTTCTTCTTCTTCTTCTTCCTAGAAATCAACTCTAAAAAAATTCTTTAGTAATTAATTCTAATATTAATTACGATTGTCCTATGCGACGGTTACAAACACTTAACTAAAAAATAATAAAAATTTAAAACATTTGCACAGCAGCAACACAACTTCTCCAATCAACACTCGGTATCCAACTATTGAATGTGAAAAAAGCGCATCATAATGTGATAATTACTTGTGAAAAAGGAGAAAAAACAATAGGATTGAGAGAGGAAACATTCTAATTGAAAAATAAAATTGCTCAAGTATTAGTTAATTCTGGCTCTTCTGATTACAAAACATACATTGTATACGCTGTGATTGAAAAAAAAATTTCAATTAGCCACACTCAGCGCTATGCCGACCGTGGTGTAACTTGTTAAGAGGTGATGCTACGAGTCATAGCCTGTGCAGAGGGCTGCCGGTTCAATCCCCGGTCATGGCAATACACAAAAAGTTTTTCATATAGAGACAAATTAACAATTAAAAATTACTTTGATCAGTTGACACATAAACTAACCACTGACGAGTCTTTGGGTGAGACGAAACTGCGGCAGTCTGGTGATTCCCTTGTGTCTGTTAAATTTTTCAATAAAAATGTTTTCTTCTTCTTCTTCTTCCTAGAAATCAACTCTAAAAAAGTAATTTTTTTTATTTTCTTTTCTATTACTAAGTTAAATTAATTTTTTCATTTACATATGTTCTGACTAAATAAATTTCTAAAGAGAAAAAATAAATAAAATAATAAAAATAAATAAAAAATAATAAAATAAAGTGCCAAAAATGGTGATTTTTTAAAATGTTTGTATGGGGAACCCCCCAGGAGAGTTCCAGGGGGTGTGCCACTGGCATGGGTGGATCGGCCCTCCAAAGTTAGTGGGGGTCGGTCATACATTTGGACTCGATTGGGGCACTCTAAATGGGTCAAAGTGTGATTTTTCAAAACTTGACCCTACGGGACAAAAGTCAACAGTTGGGGGGTAGTAGAATTCGTTTTAGAGGTATGGTTCCTTCGGCAAAGTTTCTTATTTTGATCCCTAGAATACGATTTTCCCGATTCTTTTGCCTCCCCACAAATCGACCCGGCCTAATATAAACTATTTTGAATTTTTTTCTATTTAAATGTAAGTGTTTCTAAAACCTTAAAAATAAAACTTATCCTGAGAAACTAGACAAATTAACCTTTCCGACGGTATGTAACATACCTAACTAGCATTACATACCTTCGATACTGAAATACCCACAATATTTTAATCCCAGGAATAAAATAATTTTTCTATAGAAATATAGACAAATTAAATTTTTTTTAGTTAAGTGTTTGTAACCGTCGCATAGGGCAATCGTAATTAATATTAGAATTAATTACAAAATAATTTTTTTTTCCTAGAGTTGATTTATAGGAAGAAGAAGAAGAAAACATTTTAATTGAAAAATTTAACAGACACAAGGGAATCACCAGACTGCCGCAGTTTCGTCTCACCCAAAGACTCGTCAGTGGTTAGTTTATGTGTCAACTGATCAAAGTAATTTTTAATTGTTAATTTGTCTCTATATGAAAAACTTTTTGTGTATTGCCATGACCGGGGATTGAACCGGCAGCCCTCTGCACAGGCTATGTCTCGTAGCATCACCTTAACAAGATACACCACGGTTGGCATAGCGCTGAGTGTGGCTAATTGAAGTTTTTTTTTTTTTTCAATCACAGCCTATACAATGTATGTTTCGTAATCAGAAGAGCCAGAATTAACTAATACTTGAGCAATTTATTTTTCAATAAGAATGTTTCCTATCTTAATCCTATTATTTTTTTTCTTTTTTCACAAGTAATTATCACATTATAATGCGCTTTTTTCACATTCAATAGTTGGATACCGAGTGTTGATTGGAGAAGTTGTGTTGCTGCTGTGAAAATTTTTTAAATTTTATTATTTTTCAGTTAAGTGTTTGTAACCGTCGCATAGGACAATCGTAATTAATATTGGAATTAATTACTAAAGAATTTTTTTTTCCTAAATTTGATTTATAGGAAGAAGAAGAAAACATTTTTATTGAAAAATTTAACAGACACAAGGGAATCACCAGATTGCCGCAGTTTCGTCTCACCCAAAGACTCGTCAGTGGTTAGTTTATGTGTCAACTGATCAAAGTAATTTTTAATTGTTAATGTGTCTCTATATGAAAAACTTTTTGTGTATTGCCATGATCGGGGATTGAACCGGCAGCCCTCTGCACAGGCTATGTCTCGTAGCATCACTTCTTAACAATATACACCACGGTTGGCACAGCGCTGAGTGTGACTAATTAAAGTTTTTTTTTCAATCACAGCCTATACAATGTATGTTTTGTATTCAGAAGAGCCAGAATTAACTAATACTTGAGCAATACCGAGTGTTGATTGGAGAAGTTGTGTTGCTGCTGTGCAAATTTTTTCAATTTTATTATTTTTTAGTTAAGTGTTTGTAACCGTCGCATAGGACAATCGTAATTAATATTAGAATTAATTACTACCCAGCCAGCAATTTCGGAGCGCTCATAAATAAGATTCTTAAATGGCTCATAGAAATGATTATTGTTTTTTTGAAAACACTCTTTTTTAGTAGAAAATGTGAACCCTCAGAAAACAATCCAAAAAGTTGTCTCTACAATCTAAAAAGCTGTCTCAAAACGAGGGTTCATTTTTCGGACTCAAAGAAGATTCCACAATTATTTAAATTTATGAAGAAAATTTCGATTTTATACGTTCTTTTTTCTGAGTCATTTCTGAGTACACAGGGGGCTCTTTTGGACGGACCACTTTCATTGGAAAAAGTGGAAAAATGTTTATGTTTTGGAGCTCATTTCTGAGTCATTATTGATCATCTTTGTTTGCTGGGTAAAGAATTTTTTTCCTAGAGTTGATTTATAGGAAGAAGAAGAAGAAAACATTTTTATTGAAAAATTTAACACACACAAGGGAATCACCAGACTGCCGCAGTTTCGTCTCACCCAAAGACTCGTCAGTGGTTAGTTTATGTGTCAACTGATCAAAGTAATTTTTTTTATTTATTTGTAATAATACCTAATTAAATTAATATAAAATAATAATTAAAATAAATAATTTAATAAAATTTAATATTAATCACATTAGATCCTTTTATATCAAAACTATTTTTACACTTAATTAATTTGTAGCTGATAAAGGGTATTTGCAAATTTTCAAATACCTTTCATCCTCCGTATTTATCGCCTTTATTTTTTGCCGCTAATTTTTTGGCGTTACTAGGTTCAGCTTTTGCTTTCGCTGCTGGTTTCTAGAGGGGTGCAATGTGAGCCCGACCGCCATTAATTTTCGAACGCCAAAATGTTTCCTAAGTCTTTTATCTGCTTTTCGTTGCGGCTTTTTTGAAAATCCTATAAGTAGCTTTGAGCGCACGTAATACTAAATGTGATTTTCAGTGTGTTCCCGTACGTTCCCAAAGTTACCGAAATTTACCCAAAGTTACCGAAATTTACCCAAAAGCGTTCCCGTACTCGAGAATTGGGTAAATGAGAGCGCTAATGAGAGTGTATTAGTGCTTCTCTTTTTACCAAAATTTACCCAGACTTTTTCTTCGGGTAAACTTTGGTAAAACAGCTGATGCAAATATAAACAAAAAACAATTGTGAAATTAAATTAAAAATTGTAATTAAATACCCAGCAAAATATTGGTAATGACAGCTCATTGCTGTCTGCATTACCAATAATGATATATCATTACCTTTTGCATTATTTTGTAATATAAAATAATGACTTCCTAACAACGGCCTATTATAGTCATTGCTTTTAAATATAAAATAATGACTTACTCGCAATAGTGTAATAAGTACTTTTTACAAAGTTAAATTTTCTACATTTATATTTATTACATGTAAATATGTTTTGTGTTAAAATTTTTATGACGAGCTCTAAAATTACACTCTAGCAAAAAATTTAATTTCTCTGAATGTATTTCCTGAAGCTAATAGTATTTGTGTAACTCCTTATTTTTAAGAATCAAGTAAGCAGTCGGATAACCACTTATAATTCAACTTTTTGTAAGCATGTTTGTAACCACTTATTATTCAGAATCTCATAACTACTTACTTCTCATTTTTTCGTAAGTGAGCGGGTAAGCGTGACTACTTATAAAAACGACCACGCCAAACAAAAATAATGAGTTTAGACGCCAAAAAATAAGTTGAGCGGAGATTGGAATTTCTATTATATAATCACTTATTTGGTAATGAAAGATTTTGCTGAGTAAAGAAATAAGCAAAAGAAACTTGGTTTTTTGTTAAAATTAATTGAATAAAATCAAAAACAACTTTTAAAAGCGAATAAATATGTCTATTTGTGCCGATTTACAAACTGAAGTTATACGTATTTGCACATCAGTGATGGGATTTTTGGCACAATCTAAGATTGATTGGTACAATGGCACAACCGATACTATTTTGGCACATTTTGGTTATCTACAAAATTTAATAGAAAATGAATTTAAAAAATAACAATTCTTTAATTTTTAGTTTCTAAGCATTTATTGGTATTAAAATACCTTTTCGAATAAAGCAAAACTAAAAAATGGCATCGAAGATATTACCGAATTAAAGCACCGTAAGTTGTTTTTCACGTGAAAAAATTTCTCTCAGACTTTAAATTGCAATTTAAGTTAAAAAAATTAATAATATTTTAATTTTATAACAAAGCCACAATCACAATTACCACAAAATGTCACTTTTTCACCAAAAAAATAATAGTCTTGTACATTAAATTTGCGTGAAAACTAAGTTTGCACAATTTTCACGTGAAACTCATTGTCGTGAAAAATAATTTTTTTTTATATGGAGTATAACAGTTTTTTCACGTGAAAACTGAACAACTCACGGTGCTTAATCCATAGAATTTTAAAAATTCAAATGCTATAAATTTATATCAGAGCTTCGAAAGAATTAATTTAAGTTTAATTCATGAAAAAATTAATTCAGTTTTAGAAAATGTTTATATGTATACCATTCCGTGCAACCATTCCTAAAGAATTCATTCATTGGCTGCATTCCCAAATCTTTAATAAGAATCGGATGAATTTAATTTATCATTCACCTTTTAATTGAAAGAAAATTTTAATTCATTCAAATATAATTAAGTCCATAAGAATTCAAAATAGAATTAATTCCATAAGAATGCATTTACAAAATGAAAGTTGAAAACACGGGTTCTAAGTGAAAATTGAGTTTTGGCACAATAAAGGCCCATTTGGCACATTTTAGTCACACACTTGGCACAAAACAAAAATTTTCAAGTCCCATCACTGTTTAACATTATTCTTTGAAATAAGTTTTTGGGCTAGAAAAGTGGTTTTTTGCGTTCCTGTACTATTGGGTAATTTTGTCATTTTGTGAGAGGATTTTGTGCTTACTCTCATTTTACCGAAATTTACATAAAAAGTAAAGAAACACACATTTTTATTGTCAAAACAACAGGTGCCCTAGAGACAAGTTTTTGAATCAGGTGGAAATATTTTATGGCCATTCTCCGAAATACCAGTTTATTTATTATTTTATGACACTTGACTGTAAAAAGTGGATTAACAGGTAGTTTTTTTTAATATTATGTTTAAAAGGTAAAAATTAACAGGTGGCTTATTTTTGTTATTATTATGTAGGTATATTTGGTTAAAAAAGGTACTTTATTATTTTCATAATGTAACATGCGGTTAACCCATACTAAGCCCTTCTTGATATATAAAAGATTTTAGACAGATTCAGTAAAAGGCACTACCTATATAATCTTAAAAAAACTATTTATTGTCATTCTGAATCCATTCGTAAATCAGTTTTTTAGAAACAGCGTTAAAGATTAGACGGGTGTTATTTACATAATTAATTTTTACAATGTCTACAGCTCCTAAAAAGGCCAAGCTTCAAAGTGATATATTTGCTTATTTTTGTTTTAATCCCTTTAACAAAAAAATGCACAGATCATCAGATATGCGAAATATTTCTGACGGCTTATTAAAAAAATTCCCTACGCTGTCAAAACGGTTGCAAATTTGTGGATCATGCAGAAAAGAGCTCGGAAAGTTTAACGAAGTTATTCCAGATGAAGACCAAAATAACTCTGAGAATGATTACAGAACAGTTGATAATGATGGTCATTCTAACTTTTCAGTAGAAGGTATACACTCAAAAAAAAAGTCAGCAAAAAACGTTGCTGTGTCAGCAAATTTTTAGTCAGGAGCATGCTTGCAAAAAAGTTGGTAATTTCAGCATAAGGTTTGCTGAAAATCAGCGAGCTGATTTTTACCAAAAAATAGTAATCTTCAGCAAAAGTTTTGCTAACACTTAGTCGATTGCAAAAAAAAAATCCTTGCTAAAATCACTAAACTTTTTGCTTAATGTTAGTAGACTGAAAAAAACTCAAAAAACTTGTAATGAAATTTTACTTTACCCAGCCAGCAATTTTGGAGCGCTCATAAATAAGATTTTTAAATGGCTCATAGAAATGATTATTGTTTTTTTTTTTTTGAAAACACTCTTTTTTTGGTAGAAAATATGAACCCCTCTAAAAAGCTGTCTCAAAACGAGGGTTCATTTTTCGGACTCAAAGAATATTCCAAAATTATTTAAATTTTTGAAGAAAATTTCGATTTTATACGTTCTTTTTTCTGAGTCATTTCTGAGTACACAGGGGGCTCTTTTGGACGGACCATTTTCATAGGAAAAAGTGGAAAAATGTTTATGTTTTTGGAGCTAATTTCTGAGTCATTAATGATGCTCTTTGTTTGCTGGGTAGTTAATTTATTTGCTGAAAATTTAGATATAGAAATTGTGTACAGTTGTTTTTCTTTTTTATCATTTCCGTTGTCTGTACTACATCCAGACAAGCTGTGACATCTACATTTGTTTATCTGGTTGTCGTCCACGCTATAATTGCGGTTATCAGCACAATTTTAGTAGCAAAATAAATTAGTAAAATATTAGTTCAAAATTAGTTTAGTGCTAAAAAAATATAACTAAAACTTTTGCTGAAAACGAAATTTCAGCAAAAAAATTGCTGAAAATTAAACTTGATATACAAGACGTTTTACTAATTTTTCTACTAACTTGTGTTTTTGAGTGTACGTTCAAAGAATGAGTGTCAAAACAAATACACTCACAATATTTTATCGTTAAAGACAACCTAAAATACATTTCAAATTAATTGAAGACACAATTAAAAAAAGGACTACTGATTTTTCATTATATTCAAACCATTTTGCTATTTATTTTCAAACATTGTTTAAACAATCCATAAAAGAAATAAAAATAATTGAAAAGTCTGTTAAAACAATCATCAATTTTTAACTGACAAAACGTAAAAAAAAACGATGTTTTGGTTTGTTTTTTCATATTCGAAAGTTTTTTTTTTGTTTCAATTTTCAAAACACTGCACACATAACACACACGTTCTTTGTTTATTTAATTTCTCTTTAATTTAATTTTCTTTCGTTTTAAATTCAAAGCAATTTTGTTTTGTTACAACACCAGACACGATTCGAACCAACGACCTTTGGTTTAGAAGTTAATCGCCTTACCACTTGAGCCAAACTATATTGATACAAATAGTTTCATAAACATTTTTTTATAATTCAAATTGTTTTTAATTTATTTGAATCTATCTTTTTAAATTTCAAATTACCCATCACACATAAATATAATAGTTAAAAGAAATGCCCTAAATGTAACAACAAACATGCTGCTCTTTTCAAATGTTTGGTATATAAATTTAATGCTTAATGCAGAAAGGCCCTAACTGGAATTAATATTCCATTAGAGGAAATGGAAATCTGAAAAACTTAGATTATACTTTTTAGTTTATTGTTTTTGTATTAATATAAAGTTTCATTCTGAGAAACAATATTTCCACCGCTTTTATATTTTTATTGCCTTCCCCTCTATAGAAATTAAGAATAAAGATACACTGAGAGAATTATCTGCATGATATTAATGAATTTTTGCATAAAATCGATAAAGTTTCACGGGAACTCGTCCATTGATACTTTTCATTGAATTAATGGAATTTTTTATAAAATATCAAAAATTTCATTTTATTTGCTTAAAGTTTCATACGCTCCATGAAAAAGTTTCACTAAAACTATATTCATAAAACATACGAAGCTTTCTCATCGAATTTCACAAATTTTTCAATTATATTGTGAAGAAAACTTCAACAGTTTACTGAAAAATTTCACTAAAACTCGTCCAGCAAAATTCTCTCTGTGTAGCGTCCTTCTTTATTAAGCCATCGATATTAAACTTTGGAGCAAAATTGCACAAAAATATTTTTATCATAAAATTATTTAAGATTTTAAAATCATCCTGTTTGACGACAATTATCTTAAAAGTGACAATACTCTCTGAATTAGATGAGAATAAGATTAGTCGACTGACTAGAAATACCAATTTACATAAATCAAAGTCCCTAGAATTTAGTGTTTAACTGCAGTTATAAAATTTAATTTTAATTAAGAAAAACTTGCGTTATATTTACTTTTTTTGATTTTTTAAGTTAAATTTTCATTTGAATAAAATTTATAACCCTGTATTTATTTAATTTCTGACATGCATAAAACTTTTTGAGAATAAAAAAAAATTCATAAAATATAAAATCTTTCGTTTTTACTTCCACACAAAACTAAAAATAAAAACTCTGTAAAAAAATTCCCCTCAAAGGGCATTATAAAAAAGCTTGTTTTTAAATTTTATTTTAGTATTTTATATTTTTACCCCTAAATTCATAAACGCTTTGTAAAATTATAGGAGGTTTATTGAACAAATTTTGTATGAAAATGACGTCTTGTAAACCTGCTTTAACTTTACAAAGTATTTATGAATTGAGGGGTTAGTTTTTATAACGATTTGTATGGTGAACATTTAAAACGATTTGTATGGTAAATATTTTAGTCGTATATGCCGACCCTATTGCTAGCAGCTGACATCATCGCGATTTCTTCACATTTTTACAACCCGGCAACCCCGTGATTATCAAATCAATTTAAACATTTTTACTAACAATTCAAATAAATTTGGCAATCAATTTCGATAATTTCGTTATCGTAAACACTGATTGAATTCATATTATTTAATATTCAACTATTTTAAGTTAAAACAAACAAAAGAATTTAGATATAAAACGAAGTTCAGTTTTTCTAGTCGTGCGATAGATTCAAATTATTTTTATAAATTCAAATTGTGTGTTGGGTACATTTGTTTGTTTAAATTTCTTTTTGTTGTATAAATAAATATTTCAAAATATTTTAAATTCAAATTTAATTTATACAATTTTCAAATCGGTTGTGGTGTAGATGTCTGGAAGGTCAGGCATTGACAAAATTTCAATTTTTGAGGGTGGTGGTTCAAATCTCATCCCAAAAATTTTTTTTTTTTATTTTTTCTATAACTATGTATACACTTAAAATATTTTATCGTTAAAAACCACCTAAAATACATATTAAATTAATTGAAAACACAATTAAAAAATGAAAGGATAATTGAAAAGTCTGTTAAAACAATCGTCAATTTTTAACTGAAAACAGAAAATATTTGAATTTTTTGTTTTAAAACAGAAAACAACGAAATTATTTAAATTATTTTTTCTAAAAATAGAAATCTAAAAATAGATTATTTGACTGAAAATATCAACTCCTACAGACGATAAATATTTCTTGTAGTTTGTTTTTTATTGAGGAATATAAAAAGTTAAACAATATGTTTCAATGTATTTTAATTGATTCTTCAATTGAAAACAAACTTTACCTATTACTTTTCAAATAAACCTCAATCGATTATGGAAAATATATTGTGAGTGTATCATAAGGATGTAGTAGAAGTTCTTGAACAAATAAAAGAGAAATACAAAACGTCACAGAGTAGAGCTGAAAGAGTTCAACTTCTTACGCTTGCTCCCTCGACATGGAGTTGTGCAAAACTAATGACGAAAAGCAAGAATTGGTAAAAAATTGGTTGCTGATCATGGGATTCTCTCACTCCCAAACAAAAAGAAGGGAAAAACTTTAGATTGCGTAACTGAAGCTCTAGGAACTCAGTTTTATCAGCGAGATGATATGAGTCGCTTGATGAAAGGGATGAAAGACTGGGTGTCTGTACGAATCGATGGCAAGAAAGTTCAAATGCAAGAGAGAATGGTTCTCTGCAACCTGAATGAGTTATTCGCAACATTTCAATCAGAATACGAGGATGTCAAAATTGGCTTCACAAAATTTACCCAACTGAGGGCAAAATACTGCGTTTTGGCAGGAAGCAGCGGAACTCACACAGTATGCGTTTGCATTTACCATGAAAATGTTAAACTAATGCTGAAGGAAATCAACTTAAAGTACTTAACAGATGATTCGCCAGAAGATTTGCACGATTAGCGCGATTGCCTTAAATTGACTATGTGTCAAAATGCAACAACTTCTTGCCACTTAGGTGAATGTTCAAATTGCCCGAAAACCACATTCATCAAAGAGAATTTAATTAAATCTTTTGAGCGAGAATGTATTGAGGAAGTCAAATTTGAATCTTGGCTTCAGACTGAAAGATGCACATTGAAAACAATCATTTAAAATGTGCATGATTTTGTGGAAGAAATGTGTAGAGGATTGTTAAATTTGAGAACCCATGACTTTTTAGTCAAAGAGCAGTGGTCATTCTTCAAGGATTTCAAGATACATTTGAAGTCTGGTGGATTCTTTATTTCGTTTGATTTTGCAAAGAACTATAAATATGTTCTTCAGGATGCCATACAGTCATTCCACTTCAATAACGACCAAGCAACTATATTCACAGTAGTTATTTACTACATAAAAGATAAAGAACTGGAAAAGTATAGCAATCATATCCGACGATTTAAAACATGATACCGTTGCAGTTTATGAATACCAGAAGATAATACTAAATTATCTAAAATCTAGATTTACAGTAGAGAAGGTATACTACGTTTCGGACGGAGCTCGTCAACATTTTAAAAACAAAAGTAGCTTCGCAAATCTTATAGCTCATGAAAAAGATTTTGGAATGCCAGCTGAGTGGCATTTTCATCCAACTGCTCATGGTAAAGGAGCATGTGATGGTAGTGGAGCAAACCTCAAAAGAAATACAGCGAAGTATATCCTCCAGTGTTCTCATCAAGATCGCATATTAGATGCGACTGCTTTATTCCATTGAGCAAAGAATTATTGTAAAGAAACTGAAATAGTTTTTAGTAGCAAAGAGGATCATGAGAAAACATTGAAAACTCTAAAGAGCAGATTCGATGCTGCGGTAACAATCGATGGCACCGCTCAATATCATGCTTTTATACCGATTGTCGATGGAAGACTCAAGTTGAAAAAGCTTTCTGTCTCTGCTCAATGCGATTTCTTTCCAAAGCCAAAAAATAAACCAGCTTCATCAGCTACCCAGCAAAATCTTTCATTACCAAATAAGTGGTTATATAATAGAAATTCATAGCTCCGCACAACTTATTTTTTGGCGTCTAAACTCATTATTTTTGTTTGGCGTGGTCGTTTTTATAAGTAGTCACGCTTACCCGCTCGCTTACGAAAAAATGAGAAATAAGTAGTTATGAGATTTTGAATAATAAGTGGTTACACACATGCTTACAAAAAGTTTAATTATAAGTGGTTATCCGATTGCTTACTTGATTCTTAAAAATAAGGAGTTAGGCAAATACTATTAGCCTAAGGAAATACTTTCAGAAAAATTTAAGTTTTCTCTAGTGTGTAATTTTAGGACTCGTCATAAAAATTTAAACATAAAACATACAGTGGTGGCAAATTTAATAGGACGAATTCAAGTTTTTTCTAATTTTAATTTCGTTGCCTTTATTTTTAAAGATCAAAATAGGTGCTAAGTTCGACCCGGGAGGCAAATATGTGGTCTAGAATATCGTGCAGGATTTTAACATAAAATATGTTTTTTTATTTTGTCACTTGTTTTAAGTCGGCGTGGCTTTCAAATTACAGAGTAAAATTTAGCGAGTACTGATCGGATCTATACAAACTGTATAGTATTTTTATCTAGAAATGGTCGCCAGACTTGAAATGACAGTGCCTTAAATATAAAAAAATTTTTCTTTGTTTTTAGCGATTTTATAATAAAGTTAACAACACTGAAATTTTAATAGGAAATGCTTTATACTTAACGTAGAAAAAAACTTGACTTATTTTTTATATCGTAGCAAGTATAGCATAAAACCATTCGCTTTTAAAAACAAAGTAAAATTTTTTTATGTTTAAGGCACTGTCATTTTAAGTCTGGCGACCTTTTCTGGATAAAAATAATGTAAGATTTAAGGAAAATTTGTAGAATTTCCAAAAAAAAAACAGTTTGTATAGATCCGATCAATACTCGCTAAATTTCACTATGTAATTTGATAACAGGTTGATATCGCTAATTTTTCGTTGCAAGCCACGCCCACTTAAAACAAGTGACAAAATAAAAAAACCGACATAACATTAACATTCTGAATAATATTATAAACCACATATTTGCCTTTCGGGGCAAATTTAGCCAATATTTTGATCTTTAAAAATAAAGGCAACAAGAATAAAATTTAAAAAAAACTTGAATCGTTCCTATTAAATTTTCCACCACTGTATTTACATATAATAAAAAAATTCAACTGTGTAAAAAGTACTTATTTGAACTAATACGAGTAAGTCATTATTTGATATTTAGAAACAATGAATACAATAGGACGTTATTAGGAAGTCATTATTTTATATTATAAAATAATGCAAAAGGTAATGATATATCATTTTTGGTAATGCAGATAGTAATGAGGTGTCATTAGCAATATTTTGCTGGGTACAATTAGGATTACCATCCGTCCTCTTTTCCCCGGACACCGTCCTCTTTTTTAGGGCGTCTGGGGCAGTCCTCCTTCTTTTTCAGTAAGTGACCGGGGTTGTCCTACTTTTTGCACTTTTCTCCATAACTTTTTTAATTGATACTAAACTTTTCAATTGTTGCCATCGCTACTTTCTCGCTGTTATCTCAATTAACTTGGCATCACTTACTTTGATTGCCAAAATATGAATCTTATCAGCAGTGAGCCAACTATTGAATTTTTAAAAAAATTTAACATTGCTTTTAATGATGAAAATCTATTAAATGAATTCCTTGTCGTGAAAAATTATGTAAAAAACTTAAATTTAATTAACACGACTAATAACAAGTTTTGCCATACTCATTCCATGCTACTCTTACGTACTCAACTGGTACTCTTTTTTTTGCTCACAAGCTGTTCCCCACTCGATTTACAACTAAGGAATTTAAGGGAATTTTTGGTATGAAATTGCAGAAATTTGGTTTGAAAGTACAGAAATTGGTTTAATGTGCAGAAATGTCAGAAATATGTGCTGCCTTATAAATTTTACCCATTTTTTGTGTTAAAAATTCCAGGTTCAGATGGAAATGAAAAAATCTCTTGGACTTGCTTATAACTGCGCAATTTTTTGTCGGATTTGGACAGTACGCATACTATTGGAAAGGTATTTAAAATATCTTTCATGTGACATTAGCGATTTTTATGTTAATCAACCCATTACGGCTCAATTTAAAAATTTTAACTTTTATAAATTTTTTTTTTAGAAAAAAAAGGTTTTATTTCAGAAGATTGTGTATTAAAAAATAAAATTTGTAATTAGGCCCTGTGCGAGATGGTTAAATAAATTCTAAACTAAATACAATTTGAAAAAAGGGTTTAAAATTTCTTTAAAAAACCTGAATTTAGTGTAGATGTTATTTAGCCAGTTAATATATTAGCTGTGTTAGCGCGGCAAACTATCAAAGTTGGCTTATGTTGTGTGCGTTTTGTCTTGATCGGATAAGTATCTTCAGACTTATTCCAATTTCAATTTTCAATTTTAAAGCCCCGCCCACTCGAAAGTAGGCATTTCCGACAAAATATATTTATATTTTTGAACTCATAATAAAAATATCTACCTACGATAAAAATTTTGAACTCATCAGAGATATGCCATAAACTAAGTTTAATGCTTATCCATAGTTATCCATGTCAAATTTATATGGAAATATCTGTGGTTAACGTTTTACCTTGATTATGTTGGAAATAAAGATATTCGTCATATGCCTTATTGGCCATATAACATTTATAATAAAAACTCGGCATAATTAAACCCAAAACAGGCAAATTTTACCAAAAACCGGCAAATTTATACTTTTTACTTTTTTTGTAAATATGGCATTCTTCCACCATAACTAAATACCATACATGGGACTTTTTCATTACTGCAGAAGAAATGGTCGTGAAAATTATGAAAGATGTTGGAGTAGAGTTGCATCCGAATGAAATAGATGATTCTTATTTCTTTAAAAAAAACGATGAAAGTAAAAAAATTTTTTGGTAGTTAAATTTGTAAACAAAAAATCAAAACAAACTGTGATATCGACAAAGCCAAAACTTAAAGAAAATAATGGCACTAAGGGGGTGTATGTTAATGATTATTTAAGTAAAGAAACTCTAGCTTTACTTAATTATGCAAAGAGTTTAAAGGAAGTTGGATATCGAAGGGTCTAACCTATGGCTGGAAAGGTTTCTATTAAAAGGAGTGAACTGTCAAGACCAAAACTTTTAAAAAATGCCGCTGAAGAGGATAGTTTACTGTTGTAATCAACTCAAAGAAGAATATCTTTACGTCGTGGTAATGTCGTTTTGGACAGTTCAAATCCTAATGAGAATGAAGATGATGATTTATACGAATCGTCAGCTTAGACAAGTGTTAAAAGAAAATAATAATAAAAATGGTATAATAATGCTTATTTAAATTTAAAATTTGTTTTGTAAATTTTTTTTTTAAGTATCGAATGATATTTTTTTAAATATATTTAAATTGCTGTGAAATTGATCCCTGTAACATTATTAGGAATGTAAATTATTCATGTTTTTGTAAATGCTTAAAGTTAAGTTTATATATTTTATTTATTTATTTCAACAAATATTTATAAACCAAGCCCTGTGGGCCAAATACGGTTTAAATACTACTATATAACATTTTACAAGAAGGTGATTGTACATCGAAATGCTGTCTAAGTTTGCATTTGAAAGTAGTACTTGAAAAGGCAAAATTTTTCAGATGCCTAGGTAGGGAATTCCACACTCTAGTTATCCTGGCATTAAATGATCTTTCATATATAGAAGAATTTATGATGTGAAAAACCATCTGAGGGTTTCTACTAGACCTAGTAAACTTAAAATGTTTGACTATGTCACCTGGACAATTCCACCTTATTACTTTGTAAAACAATAGCAAAATTCTTAATTTTACAAAATTCTCAAAAGAAACCCCAGCAAAATCTAATACAAAAGGGGAAACATGTTCCCTAATTCTTAATTTGTAAACGTATCTTATAATATGGTTAAATGTAAGATGAAGACGTCTAAGTAAAATACTGTTTGTACCCGTAAATACTTCCAAAGCATAAAGTAACTGCGACATAAGAAGGGCACTAGCAACACGTTTCCTTACATGTAGAGGCAGATATAAGTCATTATAAATTTTTGAGTTTGTAAACACAATTTGATTGGAAATTTAGAAATACAGATACTTCCTTTTTTATCTAAAATTGAAGAAAAAACATTGGCAGTAAGGCTATGTAAGCTCCAAACGAGTGGTTCAAAATTATAGCGCACTTACAGAGAATAATAAAAAAGGCTTTATATATTGCGAAATATTTTAGTATTTTGATTTAAATTAATTACTAAGATTGTTTTTAAGACATTAGCTACTTTTTACTGAAAATTTCAAAAATTTGAGTTTCAATTTTGGGAAAATACCAAACTGTTCGCAATTTTCAAATAGAAAAATATGCTTTTTGCTAAATTGATTTAGATTTATTTTTAAATTTCAGAAAAATATCGTCTTGTATCGGGCTTAAAATATGGGATTTCATACTTAAGAAGTTATGGCTTCGGAATACTATCGCCATATTTAATTCAAAATCATCATCTAAAATAGTACAAAAATATTAGGAATTTGGTTCAAATTAATCTCTGCTATTAAAACTTTATAAAAAACACAAATTCATATTCAAGCCTTATGTTCAGCCGCTCTATTCTACAATGCCTTTTCCTCCCAAGTCGTATATCCTTGTAACAATTTTAAAAACACTTCACTTATCTTTTATGCAAAAAATACTTTTATAAGTGATTTTTTGTAAAAAAAAAAATGTAAAACAAGTAATTTTTCACTAAAATATTTACTTGTTTAAATTTATTTGCATTATTTTTTAATCGTTTCTTAAGGCACTTTCGTCCCATAGCTTAATTGTATATGATGAGAATTTTTGGTATTGTTTCATAAGGCTATAAATCTTATTCCCAGAGATCGGTAATGATATTGTTTTTGAAAAGTGGTTCCGAGCACCAGAGATTAATTTAAACTCATTTCTCAATACTGTTGTAATATTTTTGATGATGATCTTCAATAAAATATGACGATAGTATTTCGGAGTCATTGGATCATATGAATAAAAAAATAGATATTACAAATAGAGGGAAATACAGGGTTTTTAAGCAATTACTTCACAAATCTAGTCTGCTTGGGACTAGACTAGAAATTAGTTTTTTTAATTTTCGTTTACATTTCATGTTATTCTACCAGCCAATTGGTAAATTTAGAGTTAAAAGCCATTCCTAAGCCCAAAGTAATTACTTCGAAGTAATTGCTAAGTTTTATTCATATGACCCATTATATCGAAACCGTGAAATCCCATATTTTACGCCAGATACATCACAATATTTTACATGAAATTTAATAACAAATCTAGTAGTTTATGAACCGTGAAGATGATCTGATATCAAATTAATAAAAATCAGTTTACAAAACTTTTTCAAATTTTTAATTTTGCAAAAAAGGTTATTTTTCTATTTGGAAATTAAGAACAGATTGGTATTTTCTCAAAATTTGAAAACAAATTTATGAAATTTTTGGTAAAAAGTAGCTAACATCTTAAAAAACAAGCTTAGTAATTAATTTAAATCAAAATACTAAAATATTTCGCAATATATAGCCTTTTTTAATATTCTCTGTAAGTGCGTTATAATTTTGAACCACTCGTTTGGAGCTTACATATAATTAATTTTTTTTATTATAATTTTAATTTACATACATAATTTACGCATATCAACATCTTTATAAAGTGGCGATAGATCTGTTACTTTTTTAAAATGTGTAGCAGTTTGTACTTCACGTACTGGTTCCATAAGAGCATCTCGGACAACAATTGATGTCCAAATGTATCTTCAACATAACCAAACGAGCATGTGCTTCTGGGAGGGTATATAAATACGCTTTTCAAAACGACGACGAATAGCCGAATCGAAAACCCAATGTACTTATATTCGTAGCACCCAATAATAAAATCCCATCGGTATCATTGAACAATTTCGTCAATGAAAATATCCGATGGTTTATGTTGGCGAGCCAATTCAAAAAGATTCTTTACTAATTTCTCAGATTCACCGAACCATTTACACATGAGAACTGAGCTGGAAACTGAGAAGAAAGTGGAATTGTTGGCTTCGGTGGCCACAGCTTTGGCTATATATGATTTACCGGTACCAGGAGGACCGAAAAGTAAAATTCCCTTCCTTGGCAGCATCTAAGTTAGCAACATCTGACATTTTTAATTTTGGTTTGCAATAACAATGGCCCCCTCAAGTTTACTTCGTAATTTTTTCTTTTGCGGATCTTTACCACCTGAGTCACTATCACTTTTTTATCTTTGTCGTCTTTACAACTGGATTCACCTTCCTTGACTGGCTTCTTACCCTTTTTCAAATATTCCTTAAGATTGAATCTAGCCTTTTCTCCTTGAGCCATATTTAATGGCATGTAAAAAATACACACCACCATGTTCTTAAAAACGTAAAGCCTCAGCATAATTTTTATTGCGATCCTCTTCTGTGGCTTTGGTTACTAAATCAATGGCTTTTTGAAGGGTAGTACCTGAAGCCATTGCAAATACAAACTTGCTATTTATTTGTTACTGCAAAATTATTATTAAGTTGCTTTTAGTTGCCTCTAGACCAGTGATGTAAGCCATCCAATTTTTGCCGGTCAGTCAATCAGCCGCCGATCACTTCCCTCAGCCGCGCAGCCGACGGTCATTATCGGCTGCAAACGGCTAACCGGCTGAAGCTAGTGGGAATATGGGAATTTTTTTATGAGTTTAAAATTCGGCGTTTTGTGCACAGAAATACTTTAATTTCATATTTCTTAAAAACAAATAATGCATAGATAGATACTTATTTTTAATTGAGGTTTGGAAGTTAGTGAATTTCGAGTCACTGATTCTTAATACGGTTTCAAAATTATTCTACCATAATTTGAAGAATCTCACGATTGAAACCCATGTTAAGCATTTAATTCTGCAGTACTCACAAGCAAGCAATACCGATTTGTTCCCAAGTTGTCAAATTTACGATAAATGCTAATTTACTACTTAAAGTAGTACGAACTGTGAATTCTATAATCTTATGTAAATTTGAATTCAATCCAACAACAATTTATATACAAATGTGCTATTCGCCAACATTTTTATTTTTTTTTTTTTCAAAACAGTATTGGACATGCTTGGACATTCGTCTTCAAAAAACCTTTAATTTGATACCCTATTTGTCAAAGTTTTGTTTTTTTTTTTAAATATGAGAAACAAATTCTTAAGGCAAACATACACGTTCAATATTATTGATCAATGTTTTTAAAATCAACCAATCAGAACAAGGTACATATTATAAATAAAATGTTCTGATTGGTTGATTTTTGAAAAATGTATCAATAATATTGAACGTGTATGCCCTACTTTAAAATCGAAAAAATTTATATTTGACTACACTTCTTAATCCCTAAACGTGGGATTGGGCTGCTAAAAACAATACGTTTCTTTAATTTTTTCTCCTCTATCACAAATCCAAATTTCATTAAAATCGGAGGAAACCCACCGCAATAGATATTATTTTTTATATCTTTTCTAATGAGGAGTTTCTTTTTTCCATATATGTTCCACTTATTGGAGCAAAACTATCGTGAATAAAAAAAATTTATATTGCCAGAAAGGCCATATATTTCTATAAAAATACATAGATGGGGAAGTGTACGACCTCGAGTCATTCTTGTGTACAAAATTTAAAATTTGTCATGTTAATTCCGATATATAAAATCACTTAGAAAATATTGTTGATGACACCACACATAATTATATGTGTCTTTTTAATGGACCATATATAATGATATCTGAATTTAATTTAAAAATATTCAGGAAATGGGACCTAATATATTTGTATATAGTTTTATATGGAGCAATATGTGACTTTAACAAAAATTATAAAAAAAAAATATTTTCAATATTGGCTCACATGTAGTTATATATAATTTTATGTTAATTTATGTCGAATTATAAATGAACTCATATATTATTCTATATTGTTCATATAGTTATATACAATTAGGTATATTAAGTACAATTATATGTAGGACGATATGAAATAATATATTACTATATATGCCTCCATATTTTGAACCACCGCAAAGCTATATATAAGTGTATATATGCTTTGACATGTACGTTTACATGGCTACATATATGTGTACATTAGAGTGCTCCACGCTTGTATGGAGAAAAATAAATTTTGAGTTTTTGACCGTGCTACCCCCTGGAAATATTTATTTGGGTGTAAAACTATGTCCTTCAAAAAATTAAAATAATCGAACATCGGGAAGACGTGCCGCATCGGCCCTGAAGTTTGGAACACGGATTACAAGGGAAAATATGACTTTTTGTGCATTTTCTCGTAATTTAGAGTGAATTCTCTTTATAATAAAGCAATAAAAACTTAAATCGGTTAAAAATCAGCCGAGTTATAACGATTTCCCCAGGCAACTGATGTGTCGCAGGCCATTTAATCAAGAAATTCGGGTCCAAATTTTAAAATTTATTGAAATAATCTACTACAGAAACATTTTTTTATTCTATAAGTTCCACGAACTCAGATAAGAATTATTTTTTTCTATTGTGTTTTGCTAACTCGTTTTAAATTAGTGCTAAAGAAGGTCGGAATTCTTAAACACTTAGCGTGTTTTTTAATCACCTGGATTTAGAATTTTTCATACAAAAAATGGATTTATTGAATCCAAAAAAAAAGCTGGATTTAATAAATCCACAATAAAAGCACAAATATATGAAACAGCCTATTAATTTAATGTCAGGAAAAAATACGAATGAAAATTAAAAGAGAAACAAAAAAATTGAAAAACTAACAAATAAAAGGTTTTTATAAAATTTTTTTTATGAAATATGTTTAGAAAAAAAAACTACACCTCACCAAATACATATTTTTCTTCTTGGACATGGAGAAATAGCTCAAATAGAAATGGCAATTTGCCGGTAAAAATAAATGTATGAAGAAAAAAATATTTTTTGGCTAAAATATTAAAAAAAAGTAATAAACAAAAGGTTATTGATTTTTATGGTAGCGGTAACAAACATTTATTTTTACCGGCAAAACTGTTGAGTATATAGAAAAACGTTATATGAACAGATTAAAGGAATTGTAATTTTTAATTTTTTTAAAATTGTTTGAGCAAAATCTGACTAGTGGTTCTCGAGTTATGTCAAAAAAAGATATATCTCGATTCCTAGGGGTGACCCAGCGAAACGCCGGGACACGTATAACTTGTTTTTGACCGATATAACATTTCCCGTTGGTTTCATCCCATCCCGATTTTGACTGACGCATAGTGATATTAAATATTGTAATGGAATTTTTCAATTGTGTAAAAATGTAAATGAAGTGATAAAACTGAAAACGCAGACTGTTTATCGGTGTTTTATGTAAATATAATTATAAATTAAAAGTTAAAGTAAAATCCTTCATCATCGATTTCGGTATTAAAAATTAGGGTAAAAAAAGTGTCGGACAGAAAATTTTATTAAAATAGGAAGACTCTAACCCCATCTGTTGAGCACTTTTAGAAATACTTTTTGGATTTATTAAATCCAAGTGTTTAGAAAAAACGGCTACTGTTTCAAATCTACAATTTTAAATTTTTTAAAATTTTTTTAAAGAAATTTTAAAAAATCAACGATTGAACTTTAAGGTTTTATTAAGAATATATTAGAGATTAAAAACTACAAAAATTCAGGGTTGGCAGGCAATACCGCTAAAATACCGTTATCGATTCAAAACCCTTTTAACTGATTACCATTACCCCTAAAATACCGTTACCGAAATACCGCTATCTTTAAAATACCGTTACCGAAATAACTGAAATACCGTTACCCTTAAAATACCAATACCGAAATAAATTAAATATCGATACCCTTAAAATACCTTTACCGATATAAATGAAATACCGTTACCCCTAAAATACCGTTACCGATATTTTTAATTTTCTGTTTTTGGCAATTGCACTGGATTATTGAGTATTTTTCGTACATTAAGTTGGTAAATTGGTTCTGTTTTTAATCTCGTTTGTTTTTCGTAAAAAAATTGAGGGATGCATCTAAAAAACTGACTACCGATATCCTTAAAATACCGTTAGCGAAATAACCGAAATACCGCTAATCTTAAAATACCGTTACCGAAATAATCAAAAAACCGTTATCCTTAAAATACCGTTACCGAAATAACTAAAAAACCGTTATCCTTAAAATACCGATACCGAAATAAATGAAATAGCGTTACCCTTAAAATACCGTTACCGAAATAATCTAAAACAGCGTTACCCTTATCGATAACCGCATCGTTTCGGTTACTATCCATGCAAAAATTGTAGGATTTCGTTTTTTAATTTGGCTGCGGCAGAGATTTTCTTTAAGCGGATTTCGAGAAAACAGCATTTATTTAGCTTTTAGGCAAATTTTTCTTTTTTCTTCTTTTAATTTCACAAGATTTTGGCCGGAATATAACAACACAAGATTAAGTACTTCGATTCTGAAATTTAGAGCAAAATATAATTACATTAAATTGCCCCTGTGTAAGGTCAGAGGTCAAATTTGAGAAGATTTTGCATTAAAGGAATTAAATATGCTAAAATCCCAAACGTATTTTACAAATTGTGAAAAATAATCTGTTGGAGGCATGTCCCTATCCGGATTTCATTCTTGCCTAAGGAACTCGTCAGGGGACGCTGTTTTTAGAACTTCTGGAAATATTTGTTAAGTTTGTAGCGAGTTGTCTTATTTAAATTTATTTTATTAATTTTATTAAGGCTTACAAAAAACTTATTCTAATTACAAAAATTTAACTTTAATTAAGCTAAATTACGAACACCAAGCGTCTGTTCTCGAATAATAGCTCTGTTCCACGTACGTTACCGCGGGTACCCGCGGGAACCCAATCTTACCAAAAAGCGTTTCTATTGTTAAAAATTGGGTAAATGAGAGCGTTGATGAGAGAATAATTTGTTTCTCTTTTTACCAGAAGTTACCCGTACTTTTTTTGCGGGTAAAATGGTAAAACTGTCAAATCACTAGTTTTTTATAAATCAGCTGTTTTAAAATTGTAAAAATAATTAAAATATTAACAAAACTTGTAAACAATGGGTGCGTTCGGCAGATACAATTTGATAGTCAACAGTTCTACATCAGTTGTGCAACTATCTGCTGAACGACCTGATCACTAACCGCTCAGTCTGAGCGCTGTCATATTTTGGTAGCGTAAAAAATGTTTGCTACTTTTGATCAAATAGTGATACATTTGTTGTTGTTGATTTTAAAAAATTTTTGTTTTGTATGATTGACAAATAAAAACATACAAATATAATTCAAAAACAAAAAATTTATAAAATCAAAGGAAAATAAAAAAAAATGTATTTAAAAACAAAACAAAGAAAACATCGTTCAGCAGAGTAAGTAATCACAAAGCGCTACAAGTCACCGGTATCATTTTAAGGTTTCTCTGCCGAATGCTACCAATAATTAATATCGTTAACAAATGCCACGTTATAACATTTTTTCTTTATTCCCTTCGATATTTTATTCTTAAAAATAGCTTTTGTTTATATGAATAACTTTGACGTTAATTTTTGGGCTTAAAATGTGGTTTTGTGCGTTCCAGGTATTGTGAGCAATTTTACAATTTTTTGAGATAATTATTTGTTTACTCTCATTTTACCAGACTTTACCCAGAATTACGTGGAACAAACCTAATATAGCACGACAATTAACTGTGTTGCATAACGTAAAAATATTAAGTACAAAAAAATTATAGTTTTGGTAAATACAAATAAAATCAAAATGAAATCGTTACTTTACGTACGTCGTTACACCACAATACCCCCACCTAGTTACCAACTAACGATATTTAAGAGGAAATCGCACGTGCCGTTCTGATGAAGTCACTCGTGTTTGTCGTCTCGGACTAGTGCTCTCAATTTTTTCGTCTTCTCGAGATGTAGGATCTACGCTATCGCTGCTGAGTTGTGTACCTTCATTGTCGTTATTGTGTTGTGGTTCTTCACTGATATTGTGTTTAGGCGTTGTTGTTTCTGTATCTGGTACATCATTAAATATGGGCTGAGTTCCGAAACGTCATTGGCAATGCAACTGAACAAAGTCATGCATTCCTAAACGCAACCGTGTAAACGTTGACGATGTCATACATCCCAAAATGTATAATAAAAGTTATCGATGCGCATACAAAACGCAAACTGTGCATCACTAATTTTGTTGATGCTTTGTTGACATTTATAAAAAATAAAGTGCAAATATAACAATGGCGGATGAAAAGTAAGGAAATATTTTTGTTATTAAATTATTTTGAGGCGTTTCTTCCAACAATCCCATCCCATCAAATTTTCCAAAATAATATTTTTTACCATTTTCAAAGGAACTGATTGCATAAAAGTGTTTCTAAACGTTAAAAATATGCAGTGTTTTTATTACAAAGTAAACAACACACTTGTTTGCTTTGTATCGAAACAGTAGTAAAACCGCATCACTGCAATGTGTTTTGACGTTTTGGAACTCACCCATGTATGCGGCTTTAAGACGATCGATAGATATTTTCGACTCTCGTTGATGAATTTTGATGACAAAGTATTTTTCTTGCTTGGATACCACTTCAAAAGGCCTTCGTAACTTGGTTGCAAAGGTCTTCGTACCCGATCGACTCTAACGAAAACGAATTTACAACTTAATGCCGGTTGTACAAAATGTTGTCTGATACCATGACGTTGCGGATTCGTTAAAGGTAAATTGCTCATTGCTTTGCGTAGCGATTCTTCAAATTCTGTCTCATTGGTGGCGTTTTTACGGGGCACGAAAAACTCACCGGGATTCTCAAAGGTGCTCTAAAAACTAATTCTGATGGACTTAACCCAATGTCGCTTTTGATTGTTGTACGCATGCCAAGAAGTATTAATGGAAGGGCTGAACTCCAGTTAATAGTCCCTGAACACTTTATAGCAGCCTTCAATGATCGACTTAGGATGGTATGAAGTGGTGCTAAAATGTTTAACTCCGAGCATTTCCATTAATTCTCTAAAAACAGCTGACTCGAAATGGCGTCCTAAATCAGTAGTAATACGTAATGGAACGCCGTAAATCGATATCCAACCATCGATAAGGGCGCTGGCGACATTTTGCGTAGTTATGTATATCAACCATTGGGATCGCAGCAGGCCATCTTGAAAATCGGTCGATGCAAGTCAAACAGTAGCGAAAACCATTCGATGTTGGCAGCGGGCCAACGATGTCGATATTAATATGCTCGAACCGAACGTCAACTGATGTATAATCGTTTAAGGGTGATTTCGTGTGGCGATATACCTTTGATTTTTGGCATGGTATGCATGAGCGAACGTATGTAGCTACATCTTTTGACATCGAAGGCCAGACATAGTGGTCCGCTACCAATTTCCTCGGTGCCCTGATGCCAGAATGTGACAAAGAGTGAATCTTGCGAATTACAGTTTCACGAAAGCTTTTTGGTACATAAGGCCTTATTCGGTCACGTAAGATATGGCAATATAATTCTTTTGTTGATTCTGGAATGGCTAATTTTGTTAGCGTAATCGATTTATCCTTACCTTCTTTTAAAAGATTGTGTAGTTCCAGGTCGGACTGTTGTTGTATAGCCATCTCTTCAAAATTTATAATGTCGTCTTGTATTTCATTGATGCGTGAAAGCAAGTTGGCTACGTTGTTGTCCGCACCTGGCAAGTGTTGGGTATCGGTGGTATATTGGCCAATAAAATCAAGTTGACGAGCCCTTCGAGGCGATGCTTTTTCACTTTTTTGTTTAAATGCGAAAACGATAGGCTTGTGGTCAGTAAATACCACAAACTCTCTACCTTCAAGTGTTAATTCCCGATCATAGGCGCTATAATTCTTCTTTGAAGATGTAAGTTTCTTCGAATAGAATCCGAGCGGTTGAGTTTGGCCGTCTACTATCTGTTGCAGGACTGCGCCAACGGCGTCGTCAGAAGCATCTGTTGTGAGTGTTAATTTTGCATTTGGAGCCATGTAATTCAACAGGGTGGCGTTAGCAAGTTCGTCTTTACAGGACTGAAAAGCATTTTCAGCGTCGGTAGTCCAATTTATGTGACTTTTATCATTCTTTTTGTTACCAGGAATTAAAAGTTGTAATACTTGCTGATTTTTAGTTGCCCTGGAAATGATCATCCCCAAAAATTTTTTGAGGTCTTTTACAAATTATGGTTTCGGAAAGCTACGTATTGTATCCACCTTCTCTTCGGGTGGTTTCAAACCCTTCGAATTGATTTTTTGTCCCAAAAAGGTTAGTCCGTGTTCTCCAAAATGACACTTACCAAAGTTTATAGCAAGATTTGCTTCACGTAAATGGTCGAGAACTATCCGGAGGTGTTTTGTGTGCTCTTCCTCAAATTCCGATGCGATGAGTATATCATCTATATAGGCAAATATAAAATCGAGACCCTTTAGCACTTCCTTTATGTTGAAAGGTTTGAGCCGCATTCCTCAAACCAAATGTCATATACTGAAACTCATATAACCCAAAAGGGGTTATAATAGCGGTTTTGGGCATGTCACACGGTTCGACCGGTATTTGGTGGTAAGCCCTTTGAAGATCGATTGTTGAAAAAATTTTCTTTCCATAAAAAATGCTAGTTACGTCATGTAAATACGCTATTGGGTATCTGTCGGGCACTGTTATATCGTTCAATGGACGATAGTCACCACACGGCCGCCACTCACCGCTGGTTTTCTTAACTAAGTGGAGTGGGCTAGCCCAGTAACTTTTCGATGGTCTGCATATACCCTTTTCCATCAGGTATTCGAACTCCTTTTTTGCTGCCATTAATTTATTGCCAGATAGACGACGAGCAACTGCATATGTTGGTGGGCCGTTTGTAGTTATGTGATGCGTAACTTTGGTATTTGTTGGTTGTCTATTGGCGTTGATTGTAGCGAGTTCTTTGAATTCATTTATCAATTGAGCATAACGTTCACAAGAACCGTAAGACAATACTTGCGCTGCATCACATCGTGTTGTTTTACATTTTGACTCTAGTAAAGTTGTTCTGTCAATGAGCTTGCCACCTTTCATGTTCAAGGAAGTCGGACCCTATAATAGCACTCTTGACATCTGCTACTATAAACGTCCAAGTAAAATTTCGCCTTAGCCCCAAAGACAGTCGGATTCGTTTTTCGCCGTATGTGTGTATAGGGGTACTATTAGCTGCAAACAAATTTGTTGATTTTGTCGTTTTTGTTTTAGCTGAGCGATAAACTGGCAGCACGGACACGTCTGCGCCAGTATCAATTAAAAAATGTTGTTTTGAATTGTCATCGTTGATTAGTAGGCGAGCTATACGATAGCTATCTTTGAGTCTGCCCGCTGGACCAAAAGATAGACTTAGTTTTTTGATGATTTGTGCTTGATTTTGCGTTTGTGCAAGGCTGACGACATTTCTGGCGTTTAGCAGATACAGATCGTGAACGACGTTTATAGTTGTTGTTAGTAAAAAGACTATTTATTTGTTGCTCGAGGCACTCAAACCGTTTGGCCATTTCAGAAGCAAAAGGTGGTAATGATCGTGATGTTGTTACAGCCGCTAAATGCTGAAATTCGCCAACTTCCATTATTTTATCTGCCAACTTAGCTAGCTTATTTAAGTCGGCATCCGATGCTTGTAGTATTGCTCTAACTTGTGCTGGTAAGCGCTGCAACCATAATGTTTTCAAAAAATCCCGTGTTACCTTATCTTTCGCCAGCGAACTTAATTCATTGAGTAGTTGTGTTGGTCGTTTGTCCCCCAAATCGATTTCCGACAATAATTTTTGTGTTTTCTTTTGTTCACTTTCGCAGTAACGTTCCAAAATGCATTTTTTTAAATTACCATATTTATCATCTTCTGGTGGGTTTACAAACTCAATGAAAATTTCTTGTTCTCGTCTAGGAGCGTTATTAAACATTCGAAATATCAAAGAAAAAACAAAAACAACAACAAAGAATTTACCACAATTTGCTTTGTCATCTTCCAATCAAAAAATATTATTCTTAATTTAATTTTAGAAAATTAACCCTAAAGTGCTGTTGGGGCCTATATGCCCCAATAAAAAAATATTAGTATATTTTCATCATAGGGTCAAAAAAGCCCCAAGAGCACTTAAGGGTTAATTTTCTAAAATTAAATTAAGAATATTATTTTTAGATCTAGAAAAATAATATCAAGAAGTTCCATCAATATCCGCTCAGGAATATCTGTTATATTGATATGTTTAAAAAAAATTAAAATCTTCTCAAATTTGACCTATGACCTTACACAGGGGCAATTTAATGTATTTATATTTTGCCCTAAATTTCAGAATCGAATATTTAATCTTGTGTTGTTATATTCCGGCCAAAATCATGTGAAATTAAAAGAAGAAAAAAGAAAAATTTGCCTATAAGCTAAATAAATGCCAAAAATCGCTGTTTTCTCGAAATCCGCTCAAATAAATTCTCTGCGCAGCCAAATTAAAAAACGAAATCCTACAATTTTTGTAGTTTTTAATCTCTAATATGTTCTTAATAAAACCTTAAAGTTCAATCGTTGATTTTTTAAAATTTCTTCAAAATAATTTTAAAAAATTTTAAATTGTAGATTTGAAAACAGTGTTTAAAATTCCGACCTTCTTTAGCACTAATTTAAAACGAGTTAGCAAAACACAATAGAAAAAAATAATTCTTATCTGAGTTCGTGGAACTTATAGAATAAAAAAATGTTTCTGTAGTAGATTATTTCAATAAATTTTAAAATTTGGACCCGAATTTCTTGATTAAATGGCCTGCGACACATCAGTTGCCTGGGGAAATCGTTATAACTCGGCTGATTTTTAACCGATTTAAGTTTATATTGCTTTATTACAAAGAGAATTCACTCTAAATTACGATTCTTTAGTGTTTTTTATACGAGTTATTTTTAAAATATCAGTTTTTTCGAGAAAATGCACAAAAAGTCATATTTTCCCCTTGTAATCCGTGTTCCAAACTTCAGGGCCGATGCGGCACGTCTTCCCGATGTCCGATTATCCTAATTTTTTGGAGGACGTAGTTTTACACCAAAATAAATATTTCCAGCGTTAGATTGAAACGGTTTACACACGGTTACCCTAGTGTAGATTGAAACATATAATTGTATTAACTCATTTTAAATAATATTGAAATATATATAAACTTTTTTACTTGGGAATTTATGATATAAAATTATATCTAAAATGACTTAGACCATTTCTTCGATTTGGGTTTATATGTGATTATGTATTGGATTATATTTTATTGTATATTAAACCTCAATCTATGGGATCAACCATATCTGATTCTATATAGTTATGTATATCATTAACATTAACACATTTGTTGGTATATGATTTTATATGGTTATAGAATAGAAAATTTCGGGAAATATTTGGAAGATATTATAATATATGAATACTAGAGTTCGTCAGAAATATAAAAAATTTCTTTGATTTTGGGATATCATAATTTTTTTTAAGGTTTTCGCATCAAAAAAAAATGGCGTTTTTTTATTTCAACTCCTTCCACTGGCCCAAAAACGCTGATCTGGAGACCCATTTTCTGCAGAGCAAAAATGGCTGCATTTCTGAGAAATCTGACTTTACCATTCGATTCTACAGCAAAAATTAATTTAAATAACATTTTTTTGCGTTTTCTGAATACAGCAGATAGTCATTAGAGTTGTCCAAAATTCCGCGACCCGTTAAAAAGTAATCAAATATGTTTAATAAAAAAAATTTTTGTAATAAACATTACAAAACTTACAAATTATTTTGTCTTTACTAAAAAATAAATTTATAATGCGGCAGCGAGTGTTGAATGCTGCATTATAATTAGCTCAAATACTTTTTCATTGAATTAAAAATAAAAAATCCAAATTTGATTAGATAACTTTTTAACGGTTCGCGGTATATCCAAAATTTTTGTACCCATCTACTCAGCCGGAAATGCATTTTCATTGTGTGTAATAAGAAAGTAAGCGTGAGCGTCTTTTTTAAGATCAATTGCATATTTGCTTTATGAGCTATTTTGTTCA
Organism: Leucophora obtusa; assembly: GCA_949987735.1. Taxonomy (NCBI): domain Eukaryota; kingdom Metazoa; phylum Arthropoda; class Insecta; order Diptera; family Anthomyiidae; genus Leucophora; species Leucophora obtusa. Next base: position 158,586,618 of record OX465295.1, on the reverse strand, counting down.
CTGCTGCTAACTTTTTTCCTAAAAATATCGCTAAATCAAACTAAAAAATCACTAGAAAATAGTTGAAAATGGTAAAATATCGCTATATTTGACGAGAAAATAGCTAAATTGGCAACAGTGATTTTGTTTACGTCAAAAGTAAAAATAAATCGTATTTTTGAGAAAATTTGTGAATCATAAAAATAATAATAAAATAATAAATAAAAAAAAATTTTATGTTAATAAAAAATCACAAACAATTTTTTTATATAATATCTTATTTTATAAATCATAATATGGCGGCTGATATGTTAAAAACAGATGTTTTGTTTTATTTGCAACTTAGCTTATATGCAAAGTGATTTTTGCTAAAGGTTTTTTTATTGCAAATGAAGAAAAATAAAGCAAATTGGAAATACATACATTTTGTTGTTGTGTTGATGCAATCGTTGATTTTTTGCAATCATTTGCAACGTTTGCATCGTTTGCAATACCCATCGTGAGTACCCTTACTATATGTTAATGTGTATTTTTGTATTAAAAATTATATTGTTATATATGAACTTTTTTATCCGGGTTTAAGGAACTACCAAAAATAACTGTTTACTGTAAAACTTCTGTTTTGGTAGTTGTTTATTATGAAATTAAAAATAACTGCTTTAAACAACTGTTACAAAATTACAGTACTTTTCGTTAGTTGTTTTCTTAAATAACCGTCATAAAAGTTGTTTTGCATTTTTCTATAGAAAAACAACTGTAATTACTGTTAAAAACAATTACTGATTACTACACAAACAACTGTCATGTAGTAACTGTCAAACTTAATATTACCGCGTTTGTAACGTTTTTTATCCAGAATGTTATTAAAGCATTAGGATCTGTACAATACCAATTATTTTTTATTTCCTAATTGAGATATCCGGAGTCAAATAAAACGATAAATAATAATTTAAAGCCAATTTGATTTTCGCGAAACAAATTATTCTAGATTGAAAAACTGTTCGTTTTCGATTTTCATCACACCCCTGAGTGTGTAGGACCCGAAATCCTGCTGCCTCCAATTCAAAGTTTTTTTTTTATCATTTAAATTTAATCATATCGTATTGTATTAACTTATATCCAATTTGATCGGGACAAAATTCGGATATAAGTTTATCATTTGATATAACTTTGTATCCTTGTAAATACAATTATATCCAATATGATACAATTTAATATGACCATTTTTCGCATGAAATTATATCCAGTTACATATTGCAAATATATCCATTCACATATAATTTTATATACACTTTTTTCCCGGGTATTTAAAAAGATTAGTACATTTACACACTTTATGCCTAATATTTGTTTTTAGGTACAAAAATATAATTGCACACACTATGTATGTAACTATACAGAAAAAATACTTATTATTACGATGTATGTACAGTTGTGGACACGAATTTAAGTCAATTCAAGTTTTTTTCTAATTTTATTGTTGTTGCCTTTATTTTTAAAGATCAAAATAGTGGCTAAATTCGCCACGAAAGGCAAGGAGATTGTAAAAAAAATAAACAGAATTTTAACGTAATGTTTGTTATTTCATTTTGTCACTTGTTTTAAGTGGGCGTGGCTTTTAACGAACAATTAGCGATATCAACCTTTTATCAAATTACATAGTAAAATTTAGGCAGTACTGATCGGTTCTGTACAAACTGTATATTTTTGGAAATCCTATAAAATTTCCTTAAGTCTTGAATTATTTTATCTACAAATAGTCGCCAGACTTAAAAGTGCAACACTTTAAACAAGACCAAATTTTACTTTGTTTTTAGCGATTTTTAATAAAGTTAACAGCACTAAAATTTTAAAGTGAATAGTTTTATGCTTTTCTTACCACAATATAACAAATCAGTCAAGATTTTTTTTACGTTATAGTAAAAACCATTTCATGTTAAAATTTCAGCGTTGTTAACTTTCTTTTAAAATCGCTAAAAACAAAGAAAAATTTGGTCATGTTTAAAGTGATGCAATTTTAAGTCTGGTGACTAATTGTAGATAAAAATAATGCAAGACTTAAGGAAATTTTATAGGATTTCCTAAAATATACAGTTTGTACAGAACCGATCAGTACTGCCTAAATTTTACTATGTAATTTGATAAAAGGTTGATATCGCTAATTTTTCGTTAAAAGCCACGCATACTTAAAACAACTGACAAAATGAAAAAGCAAACATTACGTTAAAATTCTGTACAATTTTCTGAACCATATCCTTGCCTATCGTGGCGAATTTAGCCACTATTTTGATCTTTAAAATTAAAGGCAACAACAATGAAATTAGAAAACAACTTGAATTGACTTAAATTCGTGTCCACAACTGTATGTGTATTTTTGTAGACAAAATTAAGCATTTGGCTTAATATCCCGAGTAAAAATAGTTACATATAGTCATATATAATGTGATTAAGTTATATCTGTATAAACATGCAGTCTGATCCGAAAAATGGCCCGATATAATTGTATAAAATTTTGATAAATTGTTATCTAATTATATCAGCTTGGATCTTAACTGATTAAATTATTTATTAATCAGATGAAATTATATCCGATTTTTGTGCTGATAAAATTTTATCGGATTATACCTAATGGTATCTCTTTTAGATCGTAATCGGTACAATTTTGTATAAATAAAATATTATTATATCCGGCATCTACCTCACACAATTGTATCAAATGGTCGATCCTGATATAATTGTATCAGGTCGAAACTCGGACAAAACTATATAAGTTTGTATACAATTGTATCTATTTGCATCTAAACTGATACCTTGCTACATAAACCGATAAAATTGTATCAGGTCAAAAATAGGATGCAATTTCATCTGATTAATATATTATTTAATCTGTTAAGATCTAAACTGATAAAAACTGATAAACAACTGACACAATTATATCGGGCCATTTTTCGGATGAATTGTTATATGCATCACACTAAGTTATATATTTCCATATAAAGCTCCATATTAATTTTTTTTAATAGGGATTATATAATATTTTACATATTCTATAGTAGTGATTTTACAAGCACTTTTTAGAGTGTAGTACATAACTGGTTCTTAACTAGTATTTTTCCTACTGGGTAGTGGAACCCTTTGTGTGCTACTTACTCCGTTAATTACTTGGTAATGTCTGTTTACTTAAATTTTATTCATTTTTAAATACAAATTTTACCTCAAATTTAATCTTTATTCACTTTATTATATGTTCGACAACAATTACACCGAATGACAAAATCTTAACTCTGACATAAAATTTTAAGGTTAAGGTTTTACAAATAGATTTTCTTATTTCTTAACAATTGCAATACATGTATTAATTCTTTCTAAAAGGTGACGATTTCCCATCATATTAGCTTTCTGTTGTAGAGCATTTAAAGTGTTACAATCACGTTGATCAAAAGCAGTTTCAACAGCTTCTTCATAAAGCCTATAGGGTAAAAAGATAAAATTAATGAAAATTTTCATTGTCATAGCAAAAATAACATACTCAGCTCGAATATACCAATAAGATTTACGATCATCACGACATTTAAGTATATATTTACGGGCATCAGTTAAATTATTATGCTTAAGGCAAACCTCAACAAAGGGTTCATAGCCAATGGGACTTTTTTTACTTTTTGAAAATTTTTCCAAATCATCCCATTTGAATTTACTAGATAAACTTAACATGCGTAACCACCAAAATCTAAAAAATATGTTAAGTTCAGTTACAATAATAATATAAAAAAATTTGAAATACCTTCTATCTGGTACTTTAAAATCACTTTTAATTTTTTCAGCTTCCTTTAATTCGCCTAATTCTAATAATTTTTCAATTGTATCATGTATTGATAAACCATGAAATATTATTGGGCCAAATATTTTGCTATATCTATTGGAAAATAGGAATACATTTGCAGCGAATAAATAGTTTTAAGTTATTTTTTAACAACCTACTTTGTGCTCAATTCTTTTTGCAATTTGATTAATTTACTGGTATCTGAACAAAGTTCTGCTTCCGTATTACGACGACCTTGGGTATATCTATTGGCTATGGTTGATAAATTTGAATCTAAATTATTACTTTCGAGAGCATTGCGAAAATGATATTCTGCTATGGATTTGTGATCGTCTTCGGTGTTACAAATGTCGTATAATGCGGTACGGCTCCATTCATTCATAATTTTTTTGTATATATTCAAAGCCATAGGATATTCACGTATAATCATCTAAAATAACGTATTATAAAAATCAATTAGATTTTAGAAACTTTATGCTATGAAATAAACTCACATGGAAATTTGTTAACATCATTTTCTTTTTTATTTCCAATAAAACAGTAGCTACCAATTCTGTATCTCCTGATTGTGTTGCACTTTGTACAGCACGATCATATTTACCCAATTTCAGTAAAAGAGGAACTTGTAGTGAAGCTCTAGGTTCCAGTTCTAATAACTAAAAATATTTTCTACTTTAGGAAATTGTATAAAATATAGTGTCCGACGAGTATTAGGCTTCGGCTTCGGAGTTCGGCCAAAAAGTGCTGTTCTGCCAAATTTTGGCAGAACACCGAACATTTATATAAACCAAGATTTTACTTTTAAATTTTTCGTAATACCATAGGAAAATATTTTACTTTAACTTAATTTGCGATTTTGAATACATAAACATATTTCAATATATTTTTTAATATTTTTGGAATTAAAAAGATTGCATGAAAATGTAATCTTTTTGTTTCTATCTATAATTAATCAAGTACTTTTAACTTTTATGATATTTTGTTTTTAAAAAACATTTAAAATCTTGCTTTATATTCAAATACTAAAGTGTTCGTCTTCGGTTTCGGCCGAACTTTAAAATTTTTGCCGAAGTTCGGCTGCGGCTCGGTCTTAAAATGCATTTATTTGGGAAAGTCTTACTTTTATGGCTAATTCATCCCTTCCATATGCGTGTGCTTTTTCGGCTATATTACAAAATGAAATACCTTCCACTGAGGGATTTTTGAATTTTTCCGTAATTTTACGAGCCACTTCATTGTCATCTGTTTAAAAAAAAATAAATTTAAAAAAATATCAACATATTTTTCGTTATGTTGGTTATATACTTTTATCATTAATAACTTTATGATAGGCCCAATGCTCTAAAATCCAAGATTCTGGTAATTTTAAATGTTTAGCGACTTGTATGGCTATCGCATAATGTTTGCGGAATACCAAACGTCCCAATATAACATCAGCTTTTAAATATAAAAATCTGAAAAAAAAATAAAATAAATAAACTCATTAATAGAAATAAATTTGTAAAAATAGCAGGAAAAGTTACTAAAAATTAGTTAAAAAATGATGCTGCAGAAAAAACTGTTGAAATTAGCAGATTTATTTTTTGCTAAATACTAATAAAAAAAAGAACATCAAAATTAAAAAATATACAGAATTTTAGTTATATTTGAGTTAAATTTTTTTAAATTAACCTGCTAAAATCAGCAAAAAATTTTGGTAAATAAATTGTAGCCTAAAAAATCACAAAAAAATTTAAATTTTAGAAGTTTTTTTAGATTTTTTTTAAACGCAAATATTTTTGCTGATTTTAGCAGGATAGACTGCTATTTTTTAGATATAACAGTAAATTTTTGCTATTCTTAGTCTACTAATATTTAGCAAAATTTTCTACAGTAGGGGAAAGTCGTGTACCTTGGATCGCGTGTACCTTGGAACTTTGCATTTTTCTCCTATTTGTTAATGTTTTACTGTAAAGTCTTCTTCTATGAATTTTTTTATTTTGCCTAATGATCATTTTAAACTACTCAAAGTTTCAGATAAGTCATAGGAGACCCTAAAATTGGGTGCGTGTACCTTGGATCGACAAAAGTAAATTTTTGAAAAAAATTTAGACTAATTTTTTAAAAATAATCAAGATATTTCAAGTTACGGGCTTAAATCAATATAAAATTTGTCATTTTCTAAATGCAGTAACTAGTAAATTTCTTAACTATATTGTACAAATAAGAAAAAAATATCTTTTTTGCAAAAATTAAAATGCGTGTACCTTGAAACTTTTTGAATATTTCCACTTCTGTGTATCCAACAAATTTCAATACATGAAAGCTCCACAGGGTAACTGTACTTTTTGAATTTAATTCGCTTCAAAATAACCTTTGATTAAAGATTTTCGCCATTTTTTAAAAAAATTATGTTTTCATGCAAATATTAAATTGCATTGTCTCATTTCAAGTAGATATTAACTCTACTGCAAATAATGCAATAAATTTCATTATGGGGCAGTATTTTTTTTAAGAAATTCCCTTCATTTTTACGAGTTGCACAGTATACGCCAATTTGTAATTTGGAATACTTTTTCGCTTTTCTAAAAAAATTGAAATTTCTTAAAATGCATAAGAATTATTAAAGTTTTTATTACTTCCAATCAATAACTACACCAACACTAATATTTCTGCATTAAAAGATTTTTCGCATCTATCTTAATCTTAGAGATATTGACAAAAGTTAACTTAAATATAACTAAAATTCTGTAAATTTAACAGTTTTAATTTTGCTGTTCTTATTTTAAGCAGTTCTTTCTGCAGATTATTTTTAACTAATTTTTAGTAACTTTTTCTGCTACTTTTACAGATTTATTTCTATGAGTGTAATAATTGGAAATAACACTGCTAAAATACACTATGAGATCAGCCAGGCGGCAACCCGTCTCCATAATACACTCTGATCTTTTCTATGTGGTAGATGCGTTCCAGGGCAAAACAACATTTTCATGCCCGTTGGATTCCACATAAATTAAAAGGTTTTCAAATTAAGGCCCGAATTGATTGGTGCGGGTTTATTTTATGAGTGTGAATAATTTAATAATTTTTGGTTCATTTTGTCTACACTTGCGGGTAATTTTATGTTTCAATTGTGGCAATGCTGCGTGAGAAGTACACCACGTCAGCTTATTATTGGTTTGACCCACCGACAAAATTTTAAATAATTTAATTTGATATCAAAAAATGTGATAAAAACCATGTAACCATCTAATTTCTAATGCATGGATTACATTTGAGTTGTATATTTCGATATATATCAGCGCATTGTCACCTGTTTCACAAAATTTATAACAATCTGACCAATTTTTGGTTAATACATAAAATTTGTGACCAATTTTATAGGCCAAATGTAAACTCCGTAACCAGTAACTCATAAGATGTTTTAACTTTAATAGCTTATGTTTTAATAACCAATGAAGCTAAACACTAACTGAAGGAATTTTTATGAAGAGGAAAAGTGACGTTTTTAATAAAAACGAGTAAACAGGTTAAAGTCGGGCATGCCGACTATATAATACCCTACACCAGTCTGACTTAAAGCCAACAAATGATTGGATCCGAAATTTGAATGGGTTAAAACGGACTTGTGTCAAAATTTTATATAAAATCATAAAAGAGAAAATCGAAAATATAGCCCATATGCGCGATAGGTCCAAATATGGACCGATCCTATCTAGAATAGACTTTTTCCTTGGGACCATGTGAGTCAGCGAACCAAATTTCATTGAAATATCTTCGTAATTGCGACCTGCAGCGTGTAAAAAATACAATTTTGGGGGGTACCCTTATATGGGCACTAGTTCTAAACATGGACCGATTTCAACCAAAATCAATAGGCTCCGTTCTTGGGTCATCCTTGGGCCGCCGTACGTCGGTGTACCAAATTTCATCAAAATATCATAATAATTGCGACCTGTAGCGTGCGCACAAGAATGCATAGACAGACAGACAGACGGACATCGGTTAATCGAAATAAAAAAAAATTCTGAGCCGATCGGTATACTATAAGGTGGGTCTAGGACCAATATTTTTTGGTGTTACAAACATCAGCACTAGAGCGTACCACCTTACACGCAAAAAAAAAGTGCGCCGTACACCCTCCAATATAAAGTATTTTTGCAAGGAGGTTTCAAAAAAAAATTATTTTGTTTTTTTTTTTTGCCGAACGTAGGGGTCACCATTTTACATTTTTCGTTATATCTTTGGCATTTACAGTCGGATATTAAAGTATGATACATCAATGTTTTTCTCTCGAGGAGGCCAGTGTTTTGCTCTAAGGGCCATTGAGCTCAAGTATCCCGTTCTAGTAGTTACCCACCAGAATTCAGTTGCTACCAACCTAATATAACACCCTAATGTCAGAAAATTAAAGCTCGCAAAAAATCATTAAACTTTTGCTAAGGAAGTTTTTCGATTAACCCAGTAGAAATTTTTTTTATATATTGTTTGCCGAACGTAGGGGTGGCATTTTTAAATTTTTTTTCATTGGATTTTTCCTTTATAGCAACACACTGGTCTCCTCGAGGCAAAAAATTGATATATCACACTTTAAAATCCGACTTTAAGTGCCGAAGCTATAATGAAAAAAAAAAATTTTTTTTTAAATTAGCTTGCAAAAATACTTCATATTTGAGGGTGTACGGCGAACTTTTTTTTAAGGTACGGTCCCAGCAAAATATTGGTAATGACACCCCATTACTATCTGCATTACCAAAAATGATATATCATTACCTTTTGCATTATTTTATAATATAAAATAATGACTTCCTAATAACGGCCTATTGTATTCATTGTTTCTAAATATAAAATAATGACTTACTCGTATTAGTTTAAATAAGTACTTTTTACACAGTTAAATTTTTTTATTATATGTAAATATGTTTTATGTTTAAATTTTTATGGCGAGTCCTAAAATTACACACTAGAGAAAACTTAAATTTTTCTGAATGTATTTCCTTAGGCTAATAGTATTTGCCTAACTCCTTATTTTTAAGAATCAAGTAAACAATCGGATAACCACTTATAATTAAACTTTTTGTATGCATGTGCGTAACCACTTATTATTCAAAATATTATAACTACTTATTTCTCATTTTTTCGTAAGCGAGCGGGTAAGCGAGACTACTTATAAAAACGACCAAGCCAAACAAAAATAATGAGTTTAGACGCCAAAAAATAAGTTGTGCGGAGCTATGAATTTCTATTATATAATCACTTATTTGGTAATGAACGATTTTGCTGGGGTCTAATCAGCACAAACTTATAATACCCTCTCCACGTAGTGGTGTAGGGTATAATTAATACATTTTACAAACTTTTTCGTATATCTTTGCTAACACGACTTCAACTTTGTAACGATTTTTCGTCATAATTTTTGATAAAAATGGATGCACCAGAATTTTGGAGTTATTTATTAATTATATTGGGAAAACTATAATGTTATTTATACTCAAATGATCGTTGCACTGTAAATAATCATCTAGTATAACAGACGTAAAGTTTTTCTGCAGTATGTAACATTCTCGAGATGAAAAAGGATGTCTTTATTAAGATTTGAAAAAACGTTGTAAACTCCGTTCCTAATTTTTAGAGCAAACCATTTAACGAATAATAAAAACAATGGCATATTTGGATTCACCTTGTAGCCATCATACGATTTTGTTTCGGAAAGAAAATTCTGACAAAGCGTTTCTGAAAGAAAACGAAAAAAGTAACCAAATGTAAACTCCGTTACTGTAAACTCCGTAACCAAAATTGTTTGCATCAGATTGCATTCAAAAAAATGTAGGTAAATGTTTAAAATATTTTAAAATAACCATAAACAGAGGTGATTCAACTAATATTTATGCATCAAAAGATGATTCAACCGATAATTTTGCGTCAAATTAAAAAAAGTTATCAGTTTTTTTACCCTAAACTACTGGAGCGAAAAACGATTGATTTTGCATTTCATTGGTTTGGAATCGATATTTCGAGCCATTAGTTTGACAAATTAAATTTGTTTCACACAATTTAAGAATTTTTTGATCGAGGAATGTTATGTTTTTAATATATTATTTTGTAACTTCGCAACCGCTGATTGGATTTTAAAAAATTTTATATTTTTGAAAAGCGTTTAAAAAGACTAATGTGCTAATTCATAAAAAAAATTTATTTGGTATTTGAAGCTTGCTATAGTTAAAGTACATATTTCGCTTAATAAAGAGTTATTATAAATCTTGATTCATAATCGTATTTTAACTATAAATTAATTTTTCGATTTGATACTGGCAACACTATTGTTTATTTTCTCTCTTCTCCCAAATAAGTCGTAAGTGATGTACAAATTTAGTAAACGATTGACTCGGTAATCGGAAGTGAAAATGTATTTTCTTTAATTAGAGAATTATTGATGTGCTAAGATAAATTTAAAAGCCATTAAAAATATTTTTTTTTATTTATAAAGCAAATCAATGGAAATGTGTGTAAAAAAGTAATATTTTAAAACAAATTATTCGAAGCATATATAAGGAATCGAATTTAGAATAATGTTTTGACAGTCTGTACATCACTACTGTTTTGTTTTTCTTTTTGATTTTATTTTTACATTTTTTTTTGAAATTTTTTCGAAAAAGGTCATTGGCTACGCAATTGTTGTAGCTTTTTTCAGTTTGATGGATGCAGGTTGTTGGAAGCCACAAATTCTAGGGATGGGATGGCTTTAACAAATCATTTCATGCCTGAAAATGAAATAATTAACAATTAAATTGTGTCTTCCTCACTCCAAACTTTAAAAAAGGTTTAAAGTTAATGAGTACCAACATAAACCTTTATTTTCTTCGTTATTAAGCAAATATGAATACTGTTTTTCACAAATTAGCTTAAAATCCTTCAATAAAACTGTTGTAAAAGTTTATGAATTAGACCATAAAAATACAAAATTAAAAAAAAAAATTTTTTTTCGCGGAATGAATTTTATTTTTATTCGCGAAACCGCCAATTTGATAAACACAAATTGTATATTATTGGGAAGCATGTTGAAAACCCAAATATGAAAAACTAATAAATGAAGAAAATTCGTACGCAATTTTTTTTGTTATATCTTTTGCTGTGGAAATGTAAACTCCGTTACCACAAAAAAAAATTAAAATTGTGCAAAAAAAGTTATTGCGACAACTTGTAGAAGAGATGTTTTGCAATTAGGTTTATAATGACTAAACTTACTGATTCCATTAAGAAAAAACCGAAATATTAACACTTTTTGCTTCTCACAAATTTGGCCCAAAAACTTCACATTTTTTGATTTCACCCATATACAAAAATAAAAAAAAAAAATTACTTCATTAATATTGCCAAAGAGTATGTATTATAGAGAGAAATTATGCTACTCTTAATTCTCTCGAAAAACAATCGAACTCGGGTCAACTCGATATACAACATTTTCCCCTTAAAATTAAGTTGAGTTGCAACATTTTTAAGTTGAGTTGCAACATTTTGTGTATTTAGTTATGGTGGAAGAATGCCATATTTACAAAAAAAGTAAAAAGTATAAATTTTCCGGTTTTTGGTAAAATTTGCCTCTTTTGGGTTTAATTATGCCGAGTTTTTATTATAAGTGTTATAAGGCCAATAAGGCATAGGACGAATAACTTTATATCCAACATAATCAAGGTAAAACGTTAACCAGAGATATTTCCATATAAATTTGACATGGATAACTACGGGTAAGCATTAAACTTAGTTTATTTTAAAATAAGTTAATAGTTAAAGAAAAGTAATTTTTTGCTAAAGTGCAGTTTACGGGCATAACTCTGATGAGTTCAAAATTTTTATCGTAGGTAGATATTTTTATTGTGAGTTCAAAAATGTAAGTTCGGAGTGCTTTAAAGTTGAAAATTGAAATTGGAATAAGTCTGAAGATACTTATCCTTATACTTATTATACTATAAACGCACACAACATAAACCAACGCTGATAGTTTGCCGCGCAAACACAGCTAATATATTAATAAGGATGGGTGCGAACTGGCTAAATAAAATCTAAACTAAATTCAGGTTTCCAAATTTCTATGAAATTTGAAAAAAATTAAAAACAAATTTTTTTTAAAGAAATTTTAAACCCTTTTGTCAAATTGTATTTAGTTTAGAATTTATTTAACCATCTTGCACAGGGCCTAATTACAAATTATATTTTTGAATACACAATCTTCTGAAATAAAACCTTTTTTTCTAAAAAAAAACTTATAAAAGTTAAAATTTTTAATTTGAGCCGTAATGGGTTAATTAACATAAAAATCGTTAATTTCACATGAAAGATATTTTAAATATCTTTCCAATAGTATGCGTACTATTCATTCAAATCCGATCGCGCGCAGTTATAAGCAAGTCCAATTTCAAACTTTGAACCGAAATAACTCCCGAGATAGGCGCAACCGACAAAAAATAAAGTTGTTTTGCAAGCCCAATTAAAAGTTTTACCTGTGGTAAAAATTTTGACCCGATCGGACCAATTTTTTCATTTTTTATTTATTTTTGGAGATTTTTTCATTTCCATCTGAACCTGGCATTTTTAACACCAAAAATGGGTAAAATTTATATGGCAGCACATATCTCTGACATTTTTGCACATTAAACCAATTTCTGTACTTTCAAACCAAATTTCTGCAATTTCATACCAAAAATTCCCTTACATAAGGGAATATTTACTCTTTGGTTGTAAATCGAGTTGGGGACAGCTTGTGAACAAAAAAAAAAGAGTACCAGTTGAGTACGTAAAAGTAGCATGGAATGAGTATGGTATTGCTGCATTTCCATAACAACCAGTGTAGATTATAGAGTTGTAAAATTATTGAGTATTTGGGTACTAATTACTAAATACCGCCTGCTTTTACGAGCACTCAATACCCAAAAGCAATTACTCAATAGGTTCAGTTTTAAATTTTTCCAAATAATTTTTGCCATGGCAATAACCTACGACTCTTTCGGAAAAAGATTGTATGAAAAAACATTGAGAATTATCGAGTTCTCAATTGAAGAAGTATTGAGTAGTCTCGAGTACTTAAAAATATCGAGAATTTACAGCTCTAGTAGATTAAAATAAAAAAGAGAACTGCTTTTAGGCGCACATAAAATTATGGATATGGAACAAAGATAGTCAAATTAAAAAACAAAAAATTTATATGCAGCACAAAACAAGAAAATTTATTTTTTCGAAAGCTTAATAACTTTTGATTTATTGTATATAAATTTATGAAAATTTATGCTTTTGGTTAAAATATATGCTGAAATTTAGTGTTGAAATAAAAAATAAGGTTGTTCATGAGGGGTGTGCTATTTGTTGTATAGTCCTAAGAAAAAACAGAATTGTTAAAATTTAAATTGAAAAAATACAACATTTGAGAATAGCCCCTACGGGAAATTTTAACAAACTGTCACCAAACTGGCCCCTTTATATGAAATAGACTGGTCACTTTTACATGGCGTTGTCATAGCAGGGGGAAATAGACCCCTTGTGACATGTCACAAGACAAATCCCAGGACAGGTCCCTGAATTTTGTTTTTTATGAGAGTTGAGTAACCTGTCCTAGGATTTGTCTTGTGACATGTCACAAGGGGTCAATTTCCACCTCCTATGACAACGCCATGTGAAAGTGACCAGTCTATTTCATATAAAGGAGCCAGTTCGGTGACAGTTTGTTAAAATTTCCCGTAGGGGCACGATACAATATTTCCACGTATGTTTAGTGTCCTATGTTTGAGTGTGCTAACTTAGCGACTTGTTCAACCAACGAACAATTTCTTGTTCACCCATGAATTTGTCTCGAGTGGACCCCTCTGTTCATGTTTTGTTCTTGTTCAGACAACGTTGTCAGCACAATTGTTCTCACAACTACTTATGTGCAACAACAGCCACGATGCCAGATCTAATTTTTACTTAGTGGCATTACTACAAACAAAAGAAAATATTAGAAAATTAATAAAATGCTAAGAAAAAGTAAATAATTTGTATTATTATTAAATTTAAAGCAATTTACTTTTTTTATTGTTAAAAAATAAGTGGAAAGGGCATTGAAAACATGAAAATAAATAGTTTCGTTTGTGACCTACTCCAACAAAAAACAAAAAATAATGAATTGTCTAACATTACGTACACTCAAAAAAAAAAAGTCAGTAAAGTCAGCAAAAAATGTTGATGTGTCATCAAATTTTTAGTCAGGAGCGTGCTTGCAAAAAAGTTGGTAATTTCAGCAAAAGTGTTTGCTGAAAATCAGCGAGCTGATTTTTACCACAAAAAATAGTAATCTTCAGCAAAAGTTTTGCTAACACTTAGTCGACTGCAAATGAAAAAAATCCTTGCTAAAATCACTAAACTTTTTGCTGAATATTAGTAGACTGAAAAAACTCAAAAAACTTGTAGCGAAATTTTACTTTAGTTAATTTACTTGCTGAAAATTTAAATATAGAATATGTGTAGAGTTGTATTCCTTTTTGTCATTTCCGTTTCCAGATAAGCTGCGACATCTAGACTATCTGGTTGTCGTCCACGCTATGAATGCTGTTATCAGCACAATTTTTGTAGCAAAATAAATTAGTAAAACATTAGTTCAAAATTAGTTTAGTGCTAAAAAAATATAACTAAAATTTTTGCTGAAAAAGGAATTTCAGCAAAAAAATTGCTGAAAACTAGTACACTTGATATACAAGACGTTTTACTAATTTTTCTACTAACTTATTTTTTTGAGTGTATGCTCCACCCAAAACAAATTGACAAATTTTTTCCCGTTATTCTGCCGACGATTAGTTTTTGGGCAAACAAATCAATGTCTCGTCAAGACTCAGATTAACAGATAGAAAACCCAATAGAAAATCGTTGTTAAAGTCAAATAAATATTTTAACAACTCTGTTTTTTGTTACAACGATACAACAGATAGCACACCCCTTGTGAACAACCTAAATATATTTATAATGTAGATTTTAAGAAAAATTAATTAATACCGACTGTTTAGCATATGGGTCAAAATAATAAAAATTGACGATATATCTCAATTATGACTTGAAATTAAAATGAACACCATGGTAACCGAAACGATGCGGTTATTGGTAAGGGTAACGCTATTTTAGATTATTTCAGTAACGGTATTTTAAGGGTAACGCTATTTCATTTATTTCGGTTTCGGTATTTTAAGGATAACGGTTTTTTAGTTACTTCGGTAACGGTATTTTAAGTATAACGGTTTTTTGATTATTTAGGTAATGGTATTTCAAGGTTAGCGGTATTTCAGTTATTTCGGTGAAGGTATTTTAAGGATAACGGTATTTTAGGGGTAACGGTAGTCAGTTGAAAGGGTTTTGAATCGATAACGGTATTTTAGCGGTATTGCCTGCCAACCCTGATAAACACCATTTTACAACTACCCAGTAGAATTATCAGATATGTATATAAAGTTTTCATTTGTGTCATAATTTTATTCTCTGCAACGTCAAACCAAAAGAAAAAGAGAAAACACAAAACAAAAATAAATACATAGTTTGACCACAGCCTACAGTGTTGCCAGAAACTTTCGTTCCAAATATGCTAAATTACCATAAAAAATATGCTAAATTCTGCTAAATTGTCAAAAAATATGCTAAAAATAAGCCTAACAAAAAATTACAAAAATGTTGAAATATTCTTTATGCTAAAAATCTGCTAAATTACCACATACAAAAATATGCTAAAAATCTGCTGCATAAAAAATATTGAAACTTTTACTCTTCTAGCCGCGTTTTTGTTGAGTTTTCGTATTAGATAATCATCTTTGACGGTTTTTTTTAACGTATACCTGTTTAATCATTCAAAAAATTAGTGTAATCATTATTGAAAAAAAAATAAAAACTACACTCATAAAAAAAAGTTAGTACAAAAGTATGTTAAACGCGTTCTAATTCAGTTGAACTAATTTTTCCTGTTGTTTTCGTTTAAATCCGTTGTTTAGCTAAAGTTGTTAGTTATCCAATGTTACCACAAAAACATATTTCTGCTGTACTTGAACTAATTTTTCCTCCTGATATTTAGCATTTTTTTTTTATAAATGATTTTGACAATGTTATCAGCTAATATAGATAAATTTATTGGCAACTTTTTTAATATTTGTGTATTCAAAAGAAAACGGTAGGGGCGCTAGTGTATAGTGATTGATGGTGCTTGATGGTAAAGTGTGTATTTGTGAGTTTGCCGACCAATACAAATTAGAAAATTTCTAATAAGTGTATTTTAATGTGTGTGATGAGTCATCACTGCCCAGTTGGCCAAACATCAACGATGAAATTGTCTTCAACGATTTCTTTAAGACATTTTGGAATTTTTCGCTAACGACATTTGTCGCTGAAATTGTCTTGAAAGACTATGTAAAGGAAATCATCTTTAACGATTAGCTGCATTAACAAAATATTAGCTGATCGTGTATAACATTCTGTTGGTGACAAGTTCAGCGACATTATAATGTATTTGTTGTATAACACACTATGTTGACGAAATGGTGAGCGACAAAATATTATTACAGTCGTCTTACGGCTCCGTTGACGACAAGATGAGCGACATTGTCTTTAGATGTCTTATTTTTAGGAATTCTCATTTAGTTCATCATTTTATTGCTTAAATATAAAACTTTGATATTAAATTTTAGTATTAACATTACTTAATACAAGCGCTTTATTTTTAAATTAATAAAGCAATTTTTGAAATGAAATGTTGTTTATTTAAATGAGTTAAATTGTTTAAATAAAAATTCAAATTAACTGCAAATAATAAATATAATTTAAATTATAAAAAAAAATATTTTTACATATGCAAAAAAAATTAAAAACCGTTTTTTGCGCCGTTTGTTTTACGTTTAAGTAAATAAAAATATTAACTCGATGCGAAATTTTTAGTTTAAATTTGTTTGAAAAAATAATAAAGAAATCAGTGTTGTCAGTGACCACCTAGGCGAAGCTGTCACCAGCAAGGTCGTCTACGTTAGCATTGTGAACAATGTCATTTATTTCGACGTCAACGACAAAGTGGGGCAAATTGTCGCCCAAATAGTCAAATATAATTCAAGGACAATCTCAGCGAAAATGTCGCTCAGGTGGTCGTGTACGATTTTGCGGACAATCGTTTGAAAACGTCGTCAACGATTTGTATGGACTGTCACTAATATGTCGTTTACGACTTTGTATGGTCGTGCACCCAGCGTCGAGGATGTCTTCAAGACAGAGCCAACTGGGTGATGACGCTTACCAAAACAAATAAAAATAATATGTCGCATGTTAGGAAAGTTCTAGTAAATAAAATAATATGATACGAGCATGTTTGCTCTTGTTTCTGTTAGTCAGCAAAGGAACGCAAAAGAAAACGGAGGTATGCTGGACATTAACATTTCGCAGTTAAAATTGTATTTAAAAATAAAATAATAGAGGTTTGTTTTATAATATAAACTATATTTATTTAAGGGAATACTATTAAATATGTTTTTTTTTTCTTTTATTTCAGCCCTTTAACATTTTCATCTAAATTCGACCCACAGGTAGACGAAAAAAGGAACCATATAATACAACTCCAGCGGAAGTTTAACATATTGGCAAGAAAATAAAAGTGATATACATATAGTGCAAATAGTGTTTTTGGATTGTGTAATTAATTCGAAAATAAAATTAACAATATTTACATTTATTTGTTTTTATTCAAATAATAACAAAAAGTGATTGTAATTTTAGCAGCATGTTTTGCAGATTTCAACTGACCCACTTTCATTTCTATTAAACGAAAATTCTTCTAAATTTTTGAATGTTAACTGAATTTTTTTACCTGTTTATAACCAACTAAAATTTAGCAGAAAACATGTGCTGATTTCAGCTGAGTAATTTTCATTTCCATTAAACAACATTTCTTATAAATTATTGTATTTGAACTAACTTTTTTACCTAAAATTTAGGTCACCTAAATTTAGCAGACCATGATTCTCAACATCATTGAAATTTCTGCTGGCGCAAATTCAGGTATTATTTCCTGTTATTTTAGCAGAATTTTTAACTATTTGTACAGGATTTTTTTTATGAGTGTAGATCTTACGTGGACAAAAATATGCTAAAAATCTGCTTCTGTCAATCGAAATGTGCTAAAAAGCATTGAGCATATTTTTCAAAAATAAATATGCAACTTTCAAACTCAATCTGCTAAATCTAGCAGAAAATATGCTAAAATGGCAACACTGACAGCCTATCATTCCTAATCCGCTGCAAAAACCATACTCTTGGTTTTTATATGTGCAGATTACAAATCTTCGATGTAGGAAATTTGTTCAAATTTGCTTTGAAATAGGGGAAATTTGTTTTGAAATCAAAGAAATCCTCTCAGTGAAATCAGGGAAATTTGCTCTTACCCTTTACGTAACACAGTCATACTCATTCCATGCTACTCTTACGTACTCAACTGGTACTCTTCTTTTTGTTCACAAGCTGTCCCCAACTCGATTTACAACCAAAGAGTAAATATTCCCTTATTTAAGGGAATTTTTGGTATGAAATTGCAGAAATTTGGTTTGAAAGTACAGAAATTGGTTTAATGTGCAAAAATGTCAGAGATATGTGCTGCCATATAAATTTTACCCATTTTTGGTGTTAAAAATGCCAGGTTCAGATGGAAATGAAAAAATCTCCAAAAATAAATAAAAAAAATTGGTCCGATCGGGTCAAAATTTTGACCACAGGTAAAACTTTTAATTGGGCTTGCAAAACAACTTTATTTTTTGTCGGTTGCGCCTATGTCGGGAGTTATTTCGGTTCAAAGTTTGAAGTTGGACTTGGTTATATCTGCGCGGATTTGGACAGTACGCATACTATTGGAAAGATATTTAAAATATCTTTCATGTGAAATTAACGATTTTTATGTTAATTAACCCATTACGGCTCAAATTAAAAATTTTAACTTTTATAAGTTTTTTTTTAGAAAAAAAGGTTTTATTTCAGAAGATTGTGTATTCAAAAATATAATTTGTAATTAGGCCCTGTGCCTGATGGTTAAATAAATTCTAAACTAAATACAATTTGACAAAAGGGTGTAAAATTTCTTTAAAAAAATTTTTTTTTAATTTTTTTCAAATTTCATAGAAATTTGGAAACCTGAGTTTAGTATAGATTTTATTTAGCCAGTTCGCATCCATCCTTATTAATGTATTAGCTGTGTTTGCGCGGCAAACTATCAGCGTTGGCTTATGTTGTGTGCGTTTTGTCGTGATCGGATAATTATCTTCAGACTTATTCAAATTATCAACTTTAAAGCCCCGCCCACTCGAAAGTAGGTGTTTCAGAGAAAAAATATTTATATTTTTGAACTCACAATAAAAATATCTACCTACGATAAAAATTTTTAACTCATCAGAGTTATGCCCGTAAACTACACTTTAGCAAAAATTTACTTTTCGTTAACTATTAACTTATTTTATGGAATAGACCACTGCATGTTATGTATGCATCTACTAATATATTGCCACCAGCTCTAAAGCAACTAACATAAGCAGTATTAGACTGCATTAGGAAGAAAAAATAAAAATGAACTTCTTTAAACGACAATCACTACTGAACTGAACAAATATATGAACATATACTTAGGTGTTACATCATTTTTCGGATCCATTCATATGTGGTTGAACCATAAATGTTCATATATGGACATTTTTCACCGGCTAAGAAGAATTGGCTAACTTTTATTAATATGACCCAATCTTCAATTTGAATAAAATAATATGTTGTTTCGATGTAAATTTATAACATTTTAAATGAAAATGAATTTCAATTTGAATTTACTAAGATACATATTAAGAGTTCATTTAAAACAAGAATATATCGTAGATTATATAGGGAAAATAAATAGCCGTTTTTTCTAATCACTTGGATTTAATAAATCCAAAAAGTATTTCTAAAAGTGCTCAACAGATGGGGTTAGATTCTCTCTATTTTAAAAAGAATTTGCTGTCCGACACTTCTTTCATCCTAATTTTTAATACCGAATTCGATGATGAAGGATTTTACTTTAACTTTTAATTTTTAATTATATTTTATATAAAACAGCGATAAAAAGTCTGCATTTTCAGTTTTATCACTTCAATTTATATTTTTACACAATTGAAAAATTCCATTGCAATATTTAATATTCACTAATTGGATTTAATTAAATTACTTACTGTAGAGTGAAAAATTGCCATTTCTATTTCAGGTATTTCTCCATGTCCAAGATTAAAAATATGTATTTGGTGAGGTGTAGTTTTTTTTTCTAAACATATTTCATAAAAAAAAAATTTAATAAAAACCTTTTATTTGTTAGTTTTTAAATTTTTTTGTTTCTCTTTTAATTTTTCGTATTTTTTTCTGACATTAAATTAATAGGCTGTTTCATATATTTGTGCTTTTATTATGGATTTATTAAATCCAGCTTTTGTTTGGATTTAATAAATCCACTTTTTGTATGAAAACTTCTAAATCCAGGTGATTAAAAAAAACGCTAAATGTTTCTTTTTTAAATCAATAGGCTTGTTTTGTTGCTATACATATGTGGTACGAAATCCCATACAAAGTCTGGCTGCGTATGTTAAGTATTATCTCTTTTAACATATTTTCAACGTCGATAATGTATGGGTAATCTGTCAGATAATATCACTCAGATTCTATTCAAAAATATTTTACCGGTTTTTCGTTTTTATGTTATTATTTTTTAAATCACTTGAACTTTATATCAAAATTTGTTTTTGTAAAAAAATATTTTCCAATTAAAAATGGATTGTAATTAATTTCGATAAAATTTTAAATGAAATTTAAATTGAACATGAAACTTTTTTTTTCATAGTTTTATTTATTGAATCTTCACAACAGTGAACTAACAATAAGTTTATCAAATCTTAAGATTTAGTCCTTAAGGACTAAAGCTAAAATATTAAGCCCAGCCAGTGCCAGACAAAATTTTAATTTTAAACATTAAATATTTTTTTAATTTGATCTAAAGTAAATGTATATAAATAGTTAAAAAGGATAAATTAGAAATTTAACTTTAAAAAGGTCGAAAAAACTAATTTTTATTTTAAAATAGAAATTAAAAACCAAAATTTTGTTAAAAAGGATATAAATTTATTCTATAGAGCCAAATCAGCGGTGGTCCTTCTTAGAAGGCGTCGGTGTCCTTGATCCTCAAGCAGTTTACGAGCCAATGAATTTGGGTGAAGTTGCAGCCTCTTTAAGTAGTTTTGGGTATATCTCGCGATTTCGTCATTAACGGTGGGAACATTCAAATCCAAGTGTATGTAAACATTTTTTATATACCAAGGTGCGCAAATTATGGTTCGCAAAATATTGTTCTGCTTCCTTTGAATTTTCTGAACATTTGATGCAGACGCAGTGCCCCAGAGTTGGATGCCGTAGCACCATATAGGTTTTAAAATCGAATTATACAACAACAACTTGCAATCAAGGCCAAGTCTAGAATTTCTTCCAATTAGCCAATTAAGTTCTATTGCTTTAAGTTTCATTTGAGTTATTTTAGCGTCGGTATGGTTCTTCCACGTGAGACGACGAGCAAGATGTATACCAAGATATTTGACATTTGAGTGTTGGGCCACATTGTGATTGTTAATTTTGATAAAAGAGCATGTTTCTTTTCTTAAAGTAAAAGTCAAATGAATACATTTCTGTTCATTCACCTTTATCTTCCATTTTTTCAGCCACGATTCCAGTTCAAATACGTGTTCTTGTAATATTCGAGAAGCTTCATATGGGTTTTTGTGACAACTCAAGATAGCCGTATCGTCAGCAAACGTAGAAGTATGAGTATTACTATCAGTTGGCATGTCAGAAGTATACAAAATATACAAGAGTGGGCCCAAAATGCTACCTTGAGGTACTCCGGCCCGAATATCTTGAGGAGAGCTGAAGAAATCTCTTTCCTTGACAACAAATTTATGATTACTTATATAGCTTTCAAGTATCTTATGTGTGTTACGCGGCAGTATATTTTTAATTTTAAATAACAAACCTTCGTGCCAAACTTTATCAAAGTCTTGCGGATACGTCAATAAAGAGTGCAGAACAATAATTCTTATCCTCAAAGGCCTTTCGTATTTCACTAACAAGTCTGTGAACTTGCTCAATGGTGCCATGCTTTTTACGAAACCCGAACTGATGAGTAGGAATTAGGTTATGTTGAGTGACAGTTATCGTTATTCTGTTTGCCAATAGTTTCTCAAAGAGTTTGGATAAATTAGATAAAAGACATAGGCCTATAAGATTCAACTTTAGTGTGATCTTTCCTGGCTTGGCTATCATTTTAATGGGAGACCTTCCATACTGGTGGATAATATTCAAGGCGTAATATTGCATTAAAAATAAAAAGTATTATTCTTACAGCTATCTGGGGTAACTCCAAGATCATTTTATTACTAATTTTATCGGTACCAAAAGCTTTTTTTGGGTTTAATTTAGAGATAGCATTTTCGACCTCTCGCAACTCAAACCGAATGGGTGCCTCTAGGTGCCGTGGCAAAATTGGTGGTAACTCAACTAGTGTGTTAGGATCGTTTGGCAAAAACACAGATTTTAAATGTTCTACAAACAACTCACCTTTCTCCGTATCATTTCTAGCCCAGCTTCAGATTTGCATTGGAGGTTTACATATTATAGGTCTTTTTACATTCTTTGTAGCACGCCATAATGAATAGTCCGTTCTTGCCGTAGCCTCCAGGTTTTCCAAAAAATCATTCAGAGAGTTATTTCTTTGTAATTCAAGTAATTTGCGTAACTTGTTTGAGCATTCTTTAAATCGAGCCTTAAGTACAGGAGATCTGTGAAGCTGCCACTCTCTACGAGCTCTTCTTTTTCATTTAAGATTCGCTCAATATCAACTGAAAAAATTAGATTTTGTCTGGATTGTCGGGGGGGTTTGGTAGCAAGTCGTGCAGCAAGTTTAAGATAGGATTCAAAATTCCTAAGTGAGAGATCAATGTCCTCTGTTGTTCTCAGCAAAATATTTTCCGAGCAATGAGTACTGATAAATTTTTTATATTTGAGCCAATTTGTTCCTTTTTAAGTTCCTTTGTAAGTGCTAAGTCACCGGTTGGAGATACAGTTCGGGGGTTTATAAGAGAAACAATAGTGGGTGTATGATCAGAAGAGAGTTCTAATGAGGATTCTAAGTGCACCAAATTTCTTGCTATATTTTTAGTTACTCCAAAATCAATGAGATCCGGTATTTTATTTCTATCTGATGGCCAGTGTGTGGGTTCGCCGCTGGAGATCACATCCAAACCCATTTTATTAATTGTATCAAACAATACACGGTCCCTCGGGGAAAAGAGCCTTGACCCCAGAAAGTGTGCTTGGCATTGTAATCGCCAGCTGCCAGAATGCGTGAGCCTAATGATTCGAAAAAAGATTTAAATTGATTTTGAGAAATCTTAAATTTTGGGGGGAAATAAACCGAAAAGATCACTAGGTTCATATTATTTTCTTCTATAAATACTGAAGAGGCTTGAAGATAATCTTCACAAAGATCACACATGAGATAATGTTTCAAGCGAGTTTTTATTAAGATACCTGAGCCTCCACACGCCCTGCCTCTGGGATCCTTTGTGTCATAAAATGTATATTCATTAATTGAAAAATTACTACGAGGGGTTAAGTGAGTCTCAGAAACAAGCATTATGCCAATCTGTTTGCTTCTGGGAAAATAATTGAGTTCTTCTTTGTGTTGGCGTATGCCGTTTGCGTTCCAAAAACATATTTTCAGAGTATTCATGGTTTACTCAGAAAAGCCTGCAGTAACATAGACTGCATCTTTATCATCTCCTGTATCATATTGTTCATAGATTTTGTAAAATCTGAGACCGTTTGCACTAACATATCAATTGCTGCCTCAAGTCCACTAAAGTCCGATTTTTGACCTTGGGATTTATTTTGATTTCTTTTCATATTAGAATTAGATTCATCACTTATATTTTCTTGAAAATTTCCAGATGGTGTACCACCTTTTAAAATAGATGCAAAAGTCTGATTTTGGTTCGTAAAATGCTGCACGTTCGGCAATTGGGGCTGCGAGTTAAAAATTTCTAGATTGGGCAATTGGAGTTGCGAGTTAAAATGCTCTTGAATGTTTTGGGTTTCCCTGTTGTAAAACTGCCTTCTGACAATAGAGCACTTAACAATTGAGTATGCAGAACATCCTCGGTACTTGGCCGTGTGATTTTCACCACAATTACTAAATTTTTTCAATTTTGGGTCGCCTTTAGACTTGTTACAGTCTTTTGAGCTACGTAGCTCACCACAAATCATGCAAACTGCAGGATGCTGGCAATACGTTTTAGAATGGCCAAATTCTTGGCAGTTAGTACACTGTATGGGACCTTTTCTTTTATGGGGCTCCTTCACTGTAATTCTACGATGTAGTAAATATTTTAGTTTGTAAATTGGGTGTACCTCACTCTTCTTCAAATTAATATTGCTGGGTTCTAGTTCAATACGAAACAGGGGTTGGGGTAGTTTTTCTCTGTTTCGAATATTAACTACAGATTTTATTTAAAACCTTCGCTTTCTAGCGCACTTTTGACATCAGTGGGGTTGACCACTGCCTTAATGACAACTTGCAGGCCTTTACTGCTTTTCAATTGATAGGTGTAAAAGCTCTTCTTCCGGTCTTCAAAATGCTTAACCAATTTTCTGTAGTTGTCCTCGCAATATATGTACGTGAATCTTTGTTTCACAAATGTTACCGTTTCTGATTGGAACAACGTGGAAAGACTTATCGCCAACAACTTTAATTAATCCATTCACTATCTCATCGGAGCATTTCTCTCTTAAATAAATAGGTGGTGGTTTAAACGACTTACCTGTCGCCTCGGCTGCACTTGGTTCACAGTCAAGTAACGCAAAACGATTACTTTTTTCGTTACTTATTACCTGTTCTCGTAGCTGTTTTATAGGTTGTACAGATTTGGAGGATCCGGGGCTCCGCCTCCTCTTAAGAACGGTAATGTACATATCCATTCCGGTCTGTACCGTACGTTTTTGTGTTATACACTCATTTAAAGACAAACTTCCACTATTGTCATTTGGGACTAAAGGTGTTAAAATAATTTTAATTCCAGGTGATGCCATATTTTCCTTCATAGAACGAGCCGACGTTAGAGTGACTGTATTTATATTATTTGAAGCAGCAGGGGACTCGGGAGTATTTAGATTTATAAGCAGATTGCGGCAAGCTGTATTGATGTTAGTTGGTTTAGCTGATAGGTAATTTTTGTTGTAATTGGGATCAATTAAGTTTCTTGTATTTTCTTGATAGATACATGTTCCGACCGTTTGCTTTAAATACTTAACGTTGATAGGCATGAGACAAAATACAGCTGGTGTTAATTTATAAAATTAAAACAATAAGGAAAAACTAAATCCGTAGTCGCTGAATAAAAGAAACATATCTAATCATAATAAACTGAGTGTGATTAATCAAAAGAATAAATTAACACCAGCTGTATTTTGTCTCATGCCTATCAACGTTAAGTATTTAAAGCAAATCCACGTTAACCCGATTATAGTATAAAAAAATTTTAAACAGGTAATGTTTATAATTGTTGCGTTATAATCGAACGTTCGTCAGCAAAAGTTTTTAGGATGTAACGCGAATAAGTTACGTTAGATGTGAAACTGTATAAACGTTGAGTTTTCAATGTTGATAATTATCCGTGTTGAAAGTTAACGTGCATACGAAAAGTAATGTGTTAGTTTTCGTCTTAAACGCATTTTTATGCACTTTGAGTTTTTTTATGAGTTAACGGATATAGTTAAGTCGAAAACACAGCTACCAATAAAATATAAATATTTTTATATTCATTTTTATTTATTTTTTTTATTTTTTTTGGATCAAAAATTTTTTTTGGCACAACGTTTGAAACTGGGCTATATTTGGTCTTGCAATTTAAATTCCATGTTCGAGATCTGATTAAATATGACAACATATGTAAAAAGATATATTTAGATATTGGGTCACCCGGTGAAAAATGCTCATATACGCTCAAGTATGTTCATATATGGTTTATGTATGGACACATATGAACAAATATAGATTTTTTATGAACATATATGGATTTTATATGAACATATATGGAAGTATATGTGATTCCATATATGGAAAAAGATTTCATATACAGACATACAGCTATGGACATGGAAATAGGACACTTTTATGTGTTAAGAAACATAATTATTTATTTTGAAAAATAAAACAAAAATAAAATTCAACAATTATTTTAATTTTTGCATTAAAAAATACAAAAATTGTTTTTTCGGACTTTCTATATTTTCATATATTTAGTTAGAATATTCTTCTACCTCAAGTCCAAATTCTAATATGATATTGTCATATTAGATTTTTATTTGTTGTTTCAAAAAGGGTTGATCATTTTCATGATAGACAATACAATTGTTTCGTAGACATCACTCTACTCTTCAGTTGTCCGCTAAGAAAATGATAACTTTCCTACTCAAAACGAGACATTACATAAGGTACAAAAAACCAACGGGATGAGAATTTTGTACTTTCGTATATGAACTGTCTGATTTGGTAAAACCAGTTATAAATCAACTCCTTTTTGAAAGCAACAATTACATAAAAGTACCCTTTGGGTACTATTTATATGTATGTCTGTTGTCAATACATTTTGTAAAAACAACTAATTTTAAACTCAAAACAAAATAAATATTTGAATGAGATTTTAGCCGTGGTGTGCTTATTTTCAACAATTATTTTAATTTTTGCATTAAAAAATACAAAAATTGTTTTTTCGGACTTTCTATATTTTCATATATTTAGTTAGAATATTCTTCTACCTCAAGTCCAAATTCTAATATGATATTGTCATATTAGATTTTTATTTGTTGTTTCAAAAAGGGTTGATCATTTTCATGATAGACAATACAATTGTTTCGTAGACATCACTCTACTCTTCAGTTGTCCGCTAAGAAAATGATAACTTTCGTACTCAAAACGAGACATTACATAAGGTACAAAAAACCAACGGGATGAGAATTTTGTACTTTCGTATATGAACTGTCTGATTTGGTAAAACCAGTTATAAATCAACTCCTTTTTGAAAGCAACAATTACATAAAAGTACCCTTTGGGTACTATTTATATGTATGTCTGTTGTCAATACATTTTGTAAAAACAACTAATTTTAAACTCAAAACAAAATAAATATTTGAATGAGATTTTAGCCGTGGTGTGCTTATTTTCAACAATTATTTTAATTTTTGCATTAAAAAATACAAAAATTGTTTTTTCGGACTTTCTATATTTTCATATATTTAGTTAGAATATTCTTCTACCTCAAGTCCAAATTCTAATATGATATTGTCATATTAGATTTTTATTTGTTGTTTCAAAAAGGGTTGATCATTTTCATGATAGACAATACAATTGTTTCGTAGACATCACTCTACTCTTCAGTTGTCCGCTAAGAAAATGATAACTTTCCTACTCAAAACGAGACATTACATAAGGTACAAAAAACCAACGGGATGAGAATTTTGTACTTTCGTATATGAACTGTCTGATTTGGTAAAACCAGTTATAAATCAACTCCTTTTTGAAAGCAACAATTACATAAAAGTACCCTTTGGGTACTATTTATATGTATGTCTGTTGTCAATACATTTTGTAAAAACAACTAATTTTAAACTCAAAACAAAATAAATATTTGAATGAGATTTTAGCCGTGGTGTGCTTATTTTCAACAATTATTTTAATTTTTGCATTAAAAAATACAAAAATTGTTTTTTCGGACTTTCTATATTTTCATATATTTAGTTAGAATATTCTTCTACCTCAAGTCCAAATTCTAATATGATATTGTCATATTAGATTTTTATTTGTTATTTCAAAAATATATGAAAATATAGAAATATATGAAAATATAGAAAGTCCGAAAAAACAATTTTTGTATTTTTTAATGCAAAAATTAAAATAATTGTTGAAAATAAGCACACCACGGCTAAAATCTCATTCAAATATTTATTTTGTTTTGAGTTTAAAATTAGTTGTTTTTACAAAATGTATTGACAACAGACATACATATAAATAGTACCCAAAGGGTACTTTTATGTAATTGTTGCTTTCAAAAAGGAGTTGATTTATAACTGGTTTTACCAAATCAGACAGTTCATATACGAAAGTACAAAATTCTCATCCCGTTGGTTTTTTGTACCTTATGTAATGTCTCGTTTTGAGTAGGAAAGTTATCATTTTCTTAGCGGACAACTGAAGAGTAGAGTGATGTCTACGAAACAATTGTATTGTCTATCATGAAAATGATCAACCCTTTTTGAAACAACAAATAAAAATCTAATATGACAATATCATATTAGAATTTGGACTTGAGGTAGAAGAATATTCTAACTAAATATATGAAAATATAGAATGCAAAAATTAAAATAATTGTTGAAAATAAGCACACCACGGCTAAAATCTCATTCAAATATTTATTTTGTTTTGAGTTTAAAATTAGTTGTTTTTACAAAATGTATTGACAACAGACATACATATAAATAGTACCCAAAGGGTACTTTTATGTAATTGTTGCTTTCAAAAAGGAGTTGATTTATAACTGGTTTTACCAAATCAGACAGTTCATATACGAAAGTACAAAATTCTCATCCCGTTGGTTTTTTGTACCTTATGTAATGTCTCGTTTTGAGTAGGAAAGTTATCATTTTCTTAGCGGACAACTGAAGAGTAGAGTGATGTCTACGAAACAATTGTATTGTCTATCATGAAAATGATCAACCCTTTTTGAAACAACAAATAAAAATCTAATATGACAGTATCATATTAGAATTTGGACTTGAGGTAGAAGAATATTCTAACTAAATATATGAAAATATAGAAAGTCCGAAAAAACAATTTTTGTATTTTTTAATGCAAAAATTAAAATAATTGTTGAAAATAAGCACACCACGGCTAAAATCTCATTCAAATATTTATTTTGTTTTGAGTTTAAAATTAGTTGTTTTTACAAAATGTATTGACAACAGACATACATATAAATAGTACCCAAAGGGTACTTTTATGTAATTGTTGCTTTCAAAAAGGAGTTGATTTATAACTGGTTTTACCAAATCAGACAGTTCATATACGAAAGTACAAAATTCTCATCCCGTTGGTTTTTTGTACCTTATGTAATGTCTCGTTTTGAGTAGGAAAGTTATCATTTTCTTAGCGGACAACTGAAGAGTAGAGTGATGTCTACGAAACAATTGTATTGTCTATCATGAAAATGATCAACCCTTTTTGAAACAACAAATAAAAATCTAATATGACAATATCATATTAGAATTTGGACTTGAGGTAGAAGAATATTCTAACTAAATATATGAAAATATAGAAAGTCCGAAAAAACAATTTTTGTATTTTTTAATGCAAAAATTAAAATAATTGTTGAAAATAAGCACACCACGGCTAAAATCTCATTCAAATATTTATTTTGTTTTGAGTTTAAAATTAGTTGTTTTTACAAAATGTATTGACAACAGACATACATATAAATAGTACCCAAAGGGTACTTTTATGTAATTGTTGCTTTCAAAAAGGAGTTGATTTATAACTGGTTTTACCAAATCAGACAGTTCATATACGAAAGTACAAAATTCTCATCCCGTTGGTTTTTTGTACCTTATGTAATGTCTCGTTTTGAGTAGGAAAGTTATCATTTTCTTAGCGGACAGCTGAAGAGTAGAGTGATGTCTACGAAACAATTGTATTGTCTATCATGAAAATGATCAACCCTTTTTGAAACAACAAATAAAAATCTAATATGACAATATCATATTAGAATTTGGACTTGAGGTAGAAGAATATTCTAACTAAATATATGAAAATATAGAAAGTCCGAAAAAACAATTTTTGTATTTTTTAATGCAAAAATTAAAATAATTGTTGAAAATAAGCACACCACGGCTAAAATCTCATTCAAATATTTATTTGGTTTTGAGTTTAAAATTAGTTGTTTTTACAAAATGTATTGACAACAGACATACATATAAATAGTACCCAAAGGGTACTTTTATGTAATTGTTGCTTTCAAAAAGGAGTTGATTTATAACTGGTTTTACCAAATCAGACAGTTCATATACGAAAGTACAAAATTCTCATCCCGTTGGTTTTTTGTACCTTATGTAATGTCTCGTTTTGAGTAGGAAAGTTATCATTTTCTTAGCGGACAACTGAAGAGTAGAGTGATGTCTACGAAACAATTGTATTGTCTATCATGAAAATGATCAACCCTTTTTGAAACAACAAATAAAAATCTAATATGACAATATCATATTAGAATTTGGACTTGAGGTAGAAGAATATTCTAACTAAATATATCAAAAATAAAATTTTTTATTTCATATACGGGAAAAGTTATTATTGATGATTGTAATTCATTCCTTATTTAAATAAAAGTCCTTCAACTATTTTAAATATATTGGTAAATATGTATAAACTAATAAAAATACCTGGACTTCTAAATAGGACACATCCCAACAAACAATCACTATTGAAACAGAGTAAATATAGATTTGATAACAAGTTTATTTCTCTAACATTACCTTTGAGAATAGCATTGAGAATTTTTATTCTCAATTTGAGAATCATGCCGTTCTCTATAAAAACGGCAGTTAGAGCTCAAGCATATTTCTCAAATATTTTTAGAGTCGAGATATAGACTTGAAAGTAACAAAAATTCAAATGTTTCTCAAATCAACATTTAACCTGAATATTAAATTTTTATCAATATTAATTATATAATAGAAAAATACTGTCTATAAAGACTTGAGAAATATATTATATATCAAATCTGCGTCCAATGAAAATAATGAAATCTTTTCAAATCTTACTACCATTTATTTTTTACACTTAAAAAAATAAAAAATTGTATTGAATGGTTACAAGATAAAAACATTTAAAAAAGTAAAGTATAAAATATTTAAAAGCCACTTAAAAATTAAACTCCCGGGTGGTAAAAAGTTATCTTCAAATTTGGATACCTTAAAATACAAAAATGATTAAGGGTCGGTTTAATAGTCAAAAATAAAAACGATTTTTTTCTTAAATTTTGCTTAATTAAAAAATGTTGAGATTTTTTTTTTTTTTGTAACTTGAGTAGTATTTAAGACAAAAATCAGTTCTTAGTTGTGACTATAAAACTGGCTTTTTAGTTTATTTAAATGTTAAAAGACAATTAAAACAATCTTATAGGCATTAAATTTTCAGGGCCAGTTTTATAGTCAGAACTGAGAACGATTTTTTTTCTAAAATTTTGCTTAAGCCAGAAATTTTCAAACAAAATTTCTAATTTGAGAAATATTTAGGACAAAAATCTTCCATAGTTCTGACTATAAAACTGGCCCATGTAACATATTTATTAAGGCACATCTACACGAGAGGGAAAGCTGCTAGATATAGAGCAAAAAATTCCTCTAAATAGCTTAAATCATTCACAATAGAGCTAATTAGAGGTGTTTTTTGATCTATTTCTAGAAGTTTTTTCTCTCGTGTAGATATACCTTTAGAACTGCATACAGGTTGTTTTTTTTAATAATATGTCCATAACACTACATTTATACTTGAGCAAAAATCACCTAGTTTTTGTACAAAACTAGTTTTTGCTTGTTTTTTTGTATGCGTTTTGTCAAGCTAAAAACTAGAAGAGCCAAAAACCAGGTAGTTTCTGATCAGGGATAAATGTAGTATAAGATTTTTTTATTAGTCTCGTAATGAAAAAAGGAGCGCTTAAAATGCTTACTTTAAATCATATCTTACCTGAAAAATGCAAAGCACAACCTTGATGGCAACATTCGCTGTAAAAAGTACGATCTGTAAAATGTTGATGAAATAAGTTAATTTTTTATATTCACTGTTATCATATTTTATTACTTACCTTCTTAGCTCCTTATAACATATAAAAGACGCGTTGCCTCTTTCTGTAAAATAAGATATTTCAAGGCGTATTTACGCGTTATTCCTAAAATTTTCCAATATATATTTTATTTATTGACATTTTTGTTTTGTTATTTGAGATACGTTATACATACAAAATTATCTCAAATCATTATCGAATATAGAAAAATACTCCACAAATACTTGAAATATATATAATTTTCTAATGTGAAGATAATTTTTCTAAAAAATTGAAAAAAACTTATTTTCAGTTTGAAAATGATTTGATATAAATGATAAATCTCAAACCTATGCTTTTAACTAGAAAAACACTAGAGGAAAATAGAGAAGTTTATATAGAAATTTCAAAGCTTTTACAAGTATATTTCTCAAATCGATTTCAAATATTAATCAATATAAAATTATGGACTCAATTTTATTTATTGAGACAGATTTGAAATATACGCTTGATATCAAATGTGAATCTCAAATTTTCTCTAAGGCTTGAACTGGTGTTTGTTGGGATATTATATTTTTACAAAAAACATTTTTTGGGTTTTTAAAACAATTATTATTTTTTAGCATTAATATTACACTAATATTTTGTGCTATATCCATTATTATCAATAACCGCTCCGCATCTTCTTTGCATACTCTCAACTAATCTCTGGCATCTTTCTTTTGGTATAGAATACCAGGCTTCTTGAATACCAGCCCAAAGTTCGGTGGAATTTTTGTAATTGTTTTGCGAAACTTTTGTCTTTACATCATTCCATAGATTTTCTATTGGATTAAGGTCCGGCTTTGGGCTGGCCAGTCCAGAACCTTAATTTGTTCTTTTAAAAACCAATCCTTCACTATGTTTGACGAATGCTTCGGATCATTGTCTTGCCAAAGAGTATATATTACAGAGAGAAATTATGCTACTCTTAACTCTCTCGAAAAACAATCGAACTCGGGTCAACTCGATATACAACATTTTCCCCTTAAAATTAAGTTGAGTTGCAACATTTTTAAGTTGAGTTGCAACATTTTGTGTATTTAGTTATGGTGGAAGAATGCCATTTTTACATAAAAAGTAAAAAGTATAAATTTGCCGGTTTTTGGTCAAATTTGCCTGTTTTGGGTTTAATTATGCCGAGTTTTTATTATAAGTGTTATAAGGCCAATAAGGCATAGGACGAATAACTTTATATCCAACATAATCAAGGTAAAACGTTAACCACAGGTATTTCCATATAAATTTGACATGGATAACTATGGGTAAGCATTAAACTTAGTTTATTTTAAAATAAGTTAATAGTTAAAGAAAAGTAAATTTTTGCTAAAGTGCAGTTTACGGGCATAACTCTGATGAGTTCAAAATTTTTATCGTAGGTAGATATTTTTATTGTGAGTTCAAAAATATAAATATTTTTTGTCGGAAACGCCTACTTTCGAGTGGGCGAGGCTTTAAAGTTAAAAATTGAAATTGGAATAAGTCTGAAGATACTTATCCGATCACGACAAAACGCAAACAACATAAGCCACCGCTGATAGTTTGCCGCGCAAACACAGCTAATATATTAATAAGGATGGGTGCGAACTGGCTAAACTAAATTCAGGTTTCCAAATTTCTATGAAATTTGAAAAAAATTAAAAAAATTTTTTTTAAAGAAATATTAAACCCTTTTGTCAAATTGTATTTAGTTTAGAATTTATTTAACCATCTCGCACAGGGCCTAATTAGAAATTATATTTTTGAATACACAATCTTCTGAAATAAAACCTTTTTTTCTAAAAAAAACTTATAAAAGTTAATTTTAGCCAAAATGTAATCCATTAACATAAAAATCGTTAATTTCACATGAAAGATATTTTAAATATCTTTCCAATAGTATGCGTACTGTCCAAATCCGACAAATCGCGCAGTTATAAGCAAGTCCAACTTCAAACTTTGAATCGAAATAACTCCCGAGATAGGCGCAACCGACAAAAAATAAAGTTGTTTTGTTTTCATGTAGGTTGATAAACAGCATCCGGTTTATAATTTGTTTATTTTTACTAGCACACGCTGCAAAATTGCTTATTTAAAAATTTTATTTGTACATTATTGTTTTCTTCTACTGAACTGCAGAAAACAGGCTTTGAATTCAGTGAACTTATTTTATTTTTTTTTCAATTCAGTGAACTTATTTTTTTTTTTTTCATTTCAGTGAACTTATTATTTTTTTTTAATTCACTGAACGTAATTTTATTTTTTTTTATTCACTGAACGAAAATGAAATTGAACGAATTCAGTAGTGAATTAATTCAGTAGTGAATTAATTCAGTAAGGAATTAATTCACTTTTTTCCGTTCGATTTATAAAATTGAACGCGTTCACCTGCGAATTAATTCATTTGATTTAATAAAAAGAACTATTGCAATTGAATTAATTCTTTGAATTTGTTGTTTGATGTACGCGTTAATTCAGTGATCTACTTAAGAAAAGGAATTCATTCAGTTTTAGAGAAAATTGAATTCGATTGGTAGTGAATTCATTCAAAAAGGAATTAATTCTTCAAAGCTATGGTTAAGAACAATAATCAATACATTAAAGGAATTAAATATGCTAAAATCCCAAACGTATTTAACAAATTGTGAAAAATAATCCGTACTGCCACATCATAATCAATACTGCCACACATAATCAATACTGCCACAATAAAACTTAAATTTGCATTTAAAAAAATGTTATACCCGAGTAAAAAAAATTATATAGGAAATTATATAAATTAATATGGACTAATATATTTATATATAGTCAAATGTGGCACTATATCTTTGTGGATATAATTATGTATAGCTTTGAGTTTTTCAAAAATTTCTTATATGATGTCATATATATTAATATATACCATATTTAGTTACATATGCTGCACTCATAAAAAAAGCCCGTACAAATAGTTTAAAATTCTGCTAAAATAACAGGAAATAGTACCTGAATTTGCGCCAGCAGAAATTTCAATGATGTTGAGAATCATGGTTTGCTAAATTTAGGTGACCTAAATTTTAGGTAAAAAAGTTAGTTCAAATACAATAATTTATAAGAAATGTTGTTTAATGGAAATGAAAATTACTCAGCTGAAATCAGCACATGTTTTCTGCTAAATTTTAGTTGGTTATAAACAGGTAAAAAATTTAGTTAACATTCAAAAATTTAGAAGAATTTTCGTTTAATAGAAATGAAAGTGGGTCAGTTGAAATCTGAAAAACATGCTGCTAAAATTACAATCACTTTTTGCTATTAATTGAATAAAAACAAATTAATGTAAATATTGTTAATTTTATTTTCAAATAAATTACACAATCCAAAAACACTATTTGCACTTTAATTTTCTTGCCAATACGTTAAACTTCCGCTGGAGTTGTATTATTTGGTTCCTTTTTTTCGTCTACCTGCGGGTCGAATTTAGATGAAAATGTTAAAGAGCTGAAATAAAAGAAAAAAATAACATATTTAATAGTATTCCCTTAAATATAGTTTATATTATAAAACAAACCTCTATTATTTTATTTTTTAAATACAATTTTAGCTGCGAAATGTAAATGTACAGCATACCTCCGTTTTCTTTTGCGTTCCTTTGCTGACTAACAGCTCTTATCATATTATTTTATTTACTAGAACTTTCTAAACAAGCGCATATTATTTTTATTTGTATTGGTAAGCGTCATCAGTGATGGCTCATCACACACATTAAAATACACTTACTAGAAATTTTCTAATTTGTATTGGTCGGCAAACTCACCAATACACACTTCACCATCAAGCGCCATCAAGCACCATCAATCACTATACACTAGCGCCCCTATCGTTTTCTTTTGAAAACACAAATATAAAAAAAGTTGCCAATAAATTTATCTATATTAGCTGATAAAATTGTCAAAATCATTTATAAAAAAATAACTAAATATCAGGAGGAAAAATTAGTTCAAGTACAGCAGAAATATGTTTTTGTGGTGACATTTGATAACTAACAACTTTAGCTAAACAACGGATTTAAACGAAAACAACAGGAAAAATTAGTTCAATTGAATTAGAACGCGTTTAACAGACTTTTGTACTAACTTTCTTTTATGAGTGTATCACAATTTTAATACAGCGTCATATATAATTAAAAATGGCGCAATGTAAAAAAAATTCTATGTTTTTCTGAGATATATTTACGTATGTATGTACTATGTATGATTTCTAGTATCCGACCGAACAGTTCGGCCAAAAAGTGAAAATTCGTCGATTTTCTGTTATTTGAAAGCATTAGGGAGAAACTTTCATACTGCTAAAATATTTGTTGAGCCGATCTAATTCGATTTTGAGTATCAGATTTAAAGAAAATACGGTAGTTTAGCCGTAAAGTTAACTGTTCGGCCGCCGAACTTTTTTTTCAATTTGGGCGAACTTTCGGCGACCGAACAGTGAATTTGTTGCTTAACCTCAGACTTTTCCTTAAATTTTACACTCAAAATGCACTCTAATCGGCCCAACAAACATTTTTCCATAAGCGAAATTTATCCCTAATGCTTCAACATACCAAATAACAACCAAATACATTTTCAGGCCGAACTGTTCGGTCGGACATTAATGATTTCAAAATATAAAAGCGTACTCATTATAACTCCTAAATTCCTTGTAAACCTTGTATAAATACAAGCCATATTTTTTATGTATGGAATTTGACATTAAACTCATAAACATACCAGGTTTACACAGTTTACAGGTAGAATACAAGTTTATATGAGAAAGCTTAAAATGCTTGGTTACAATTATGTACAACTACTTCTAAATACATATGTGTAAATTCATAAATGCCTAAACCTCTTATAATTTTATAAAACATTTATGAATTTACACATTAAAGTTTTATTTAAATTTTGAATTCTTAGCTTAAGGGTGTTATTTTTTTAGTACTTTTAAATAGTTTTTGTTTTGAGCCTGAAATATAATGCGTTATATAATTATGTCTTTCTACATCAAATTAGATATGCTTATATCGGGTCAAAATCCGGATAAAATTCTATATGATTTAATATATTTAGATCTTATCCGATATAATTTTATCCACCATTTTTCGGATCATAACATATCTTCAATTATATTAAATAAGATATCATTACATATGACATCATATTATTTTTTTACTCGGGTATCTAAAGTTTTGAAGATTATATAAAAATTCTTCAATATCCCCTGAAGAAATAAAAAACAAGTCAGAGAGTGTTTACATTGAGCCCTCGATATAAAAAAATAGTTCTATTTGAGTTGAATTTCAGTCAATGAAAATACTAATTTACGCTTCAAAAATCAGGATAAGATTTTACTAATTTTCTCAGTCTCTTTATCGTTTTCTAAGGCCTGTTAACAATAAAAAAATAACGTAAAGTTTGAGGGAACTTACGCAGATAGCATTTTATCAGACGAGTTTTAATGAAAATTATCAGTAAGCTAATGATGTTTGCTTCCCAAAGTGAATGATAAATTTCTTATATGATTTTTTTGGGTGTATGAAATTTTTAATAAATTATATGAAATTTTCCATTAAATTTTATCAAAAACTGCATCAATTCATTGAAAAGTTTCAATGGATCGATTCCATCGAAACTTCATTGAATCAATGAAAAAATTCATAAATAGCATGCAGACAATTCTCTCAGTGTGTAGTTACAGATGTCAAATTCCATGTAAATTTAAATTTTTTGTGCTTTTAAGTTATTTGTTGTTTTAATTTGAATAAAATTTTAAATTTAGTGAAACGGATTCGGGTTCCATGGTATTCTAGTAGAACATGTTGTAGAATTTATGTGGTTTTGAGCCACTTTCTTAGTAAAGTAAGAAAAGTTAGAGTTCTTACAGAATTAGGCCCTGTGCGAGGTGGCTAAATTTATTCTAAACTAAATACAAATTGACAAAAGGGTATAAAATTTCTTTGAAAATTGTTTTAAAAATTTTTCTAATTTCAAAGAAACTTGTAAAACTGAATTTAGTTTAGAATTAGTTTAGCCAATTCGCACCCACTCTTAATATGTCGACTGTGTGACAAAGTTTTAAAACAAATGCAACCTTGTCTTAAAGGGCATGGAAGTATAAATTACATTAGTTTTAATTTTTAAAAGAATTAAGACAGAATTGAAATATTTTCTTTTGAATTTCCTAAAGCCTGCTCCAGCCAAATACGTCGTGTGTTTTGAAAAGTTTAAAAAAACCTTTATTTTGGCCTTTCGCGATGTTTTTGAAAGCTTTTTTTATAAAAAGAAACTTTGATATTTTGTTGAAATATTTGCAAACATATTTTATTAAAATTTTGGGGTTTCTTAAAACACATGAGATGTCTCGCTGGTGCCATGTCGATTTGCTTCGAGTTCCTTCAAAAAAGGTATCTAAAGGCGTAAGGATCTCTTTCATTCGATTTTTAAAGAATTTGATGATACTTTAGTTAGTATTTGTTTGTCTAAGCTTTTCTTACCATTTTTAAGCAAGGCTAAGAAAATTATGAAGTTTTCGGAAAAAAATAAAGGAAAAATTCCATTTTAAAAATGTAACCGGTTAATCGACATATTTTAATCGATTATTCGGGTCGAATAATTATTTTAGTTTTAAATTATTTGTTTCGACATTAACCGAAATAGAGGCGAATAATCGAGGAATCCGTTAATCGATTAACCGAATTGGAAACACTAATATGAACATATTTGGAAGAATACATTTTTCCATATGTGTAAAAGGAACTCATATTTGGATAAATATGGAATTATATTTAATGCAATGAATAAAAAAAGGAACATATGTATGTAGCGCCTAATTTGAATGTCATACATAAATTTATATCTATAGTACAACCTTATAATAAAGAACAGCAACGTTCGCATGTATTCGCATGTATAGAAAGATGTTCCCTACAGGCAAGTCAGCTAACTTTTAATGCACTTAAATCTAACTATTGCGCAACTAGTGGTGGTTGATACTTGGATTATTTTTAATGGAGCCAACTGACTATTTTAACATTACGATGTCATAGGCGGTAGTCAATTGTCCGACTCTGCATGACTTTTCAACTGACTTAAAGTTAATTGAATAGAAGTTAGCTAAAAGTTGGCCATAAACTGACTTTATAAAAAACCCAAAAGAAAGATAAATGTAAAAATACAACAAAATTATAAACAAAGCTTTTTATTCCTTCTTCAGTGGAATTATTAAACCCGAGTAAAAATAGTTATATAGGAAATTATATAATTTAATATGGACTAATATGTTTATATATAGTCAAGTGTAACACTATATCTTTGCGGATATAATTATGTACAGCTTTGAGTTTTTCAAAAATTTCTTATATGATGTCATATATAGATCAGTATAAATATACATGTCCCCATATATTTTTGTATGTGCCATATCTATTTACATATGCTATGACAATTTTAATACATCGTCATATATAATTAAAAATGGCTTTATCGGAAAATATATAAAGTTTTATATAGCTCAATGTTAAATTTTTTTCTAAGTTGTTTTAGATATGTTTAAGTATAGCGCAATGTAAAAAAAATTCTATGTTTTTTTGAGATATATTTATGTATGATTTCAAAATATAAAAGGCGTACTCATTATAACTCCTAAATTCCTTGTAAACCTTGTATAAATACAAGCCATATTTTTATGTATGGAATTTGACATTAAACTCATAAACATACCAGGTTTACACAGTTTACGGGTAGAATACAAGTTTATATGAGAAGTTTTAAAATGCTTGGTTAGAATTATGTACAACTTCCTTTAAATTTTTATTTAAATTTTTAATTCTTAACTTAAGGGTGTTATTTTTCAGTACTTTTTAATAGTTTTTGTTTTGATCTTGAAGTATGAAGCGTTATATAATTATGTCTTTCTACATCAAATTAGATATAATTATATCGGGTCAAAATCCGGATAAGATTCTATATGATTCAATATATTTAGATCTTATCCGATATAATTTTATCCACCATTTTTCGGATCATGGCATATCTCCAATTATATTAAATAAGATATCATTACATGTGACATCATATTATTTTTTTTACCCGGGAAATTAAAATTATTAAAGATTTCACATTTTCTGTTTATTTATTTTCACATTAACTGCACGCACGAGCGCTGATTTTGATAATGAGCAAAAGAAAATGAAAAATATGTAAAACAAATCTAAAAGAAAGAGATAGTAAGATGTAAAAACAAGTGAAAATGTCACTGCACACAATAGCCAAGCTTCGATTTTGCATTACATTGTAGTTAGCTTATGTTAGCTCATAAAAGTTAACTAAAAGTGTGATTTTTACGTAGTCGACTACCGAATTGCTTATAGGGTTATTATAAACATTTTTACATGTACTAGTCTGTAAGATAATTATTAGAGCCCCCCATTACCCGGTTTTCGGTCTACCCGGTCTCAAAAGCGGTCTTACGGTCAGACCGAAGACCGGGTAGACCGAAAACCCGGGTAGACCGGTCAGACCGGTCTACCCGTAAAAGCCATAGAAGAAAGTAACTTTTACATAAAAATGTACCTTTTTTCGAAAACAATACTTTTTTCCAAAAAAAATATATTTTTTAAAAAAAATACTACTTTTTTACAAAAAAAAATACTTTTTTGGAAAAAAAAATTTTTTTTTACGAAAAAGTACTATTTTTGAAAAAAAAATTTTTTTTCCAAAAAAAAGTACATTTTCAAAAAAAAGTGCTTATTGCATAAAAAATACTTTTTGCATAAAAAAGTACTTTTCCATTAAAAAGTACTTTTTGCATAAAAAGTACTTTTTTTTTGAAAAAAGTACTTTTTTTTTTTTTTGAAAAAAGTACTTTTTCCTAAAAATTTTTTTTTAAATGTTTTTTTTTTAAAGTACTTTTTTCAGAAAAAGTACATTTTTATATGATAGTTTTTCTATGGTAATACAAAAAACTCTACTATAAGTTGTATATTCATATAAAAATACCACGGTCTTTTTCGGGTAGTAGTACGGCGTTTTTACATCGTACCTTCAAATCGGCTGAAACTTTACAGGAAATATCTACACATAAATTGGACCAAGAATTATGAACATCTGTGTAGATCGTGGAACAAAAATGTTCCGAAAATCGTAATAGAATTCAGAAAGTGCTGCATTTCCCATGTATTTATATGAAAATGCCACGGTCTTTTTCGGGTAGTAGTACGGCGTTTTTACATCGTACCTTCAAATCGGCTGAAACTTTACAGGAAATACCTACACATAAATTGGACCAAGAATTATGAACATCTGTGTAGATCGTGGAACAAAAATGTTCCGAAAATCGTAATAGAATTCATAAAGTGCTGCATTTCCAATGTATTTATATGAAAATGCCACGGTCTTATTCGGGTAGTAGTACGGCGTTTTTACATCGTAGCTTCAAATGGGCTGAAACTTTACAGAAAATATCTAGACATAAGTTGGAACAAGAATTATGGACATCTGTGTAGATTGTGGAACAAAAATGTTCCGAAAATCATAATAGAATTCAGAAAGTGCTGCATTTCCCATACATTTATATGAAACTGTCACGGTCTTTTTCGGGTAGTAATACGGCGTTTTTACATCGTAGCTTCAAATGGGCTGAAACTTTACAGAAAATATCTAGACATAAGTTGGAACAAGAATTATGGACATCTGTGTAGATTGTGGAACAAAAATGTTCCGAAAATCATAATAGAATTCAGAAAGTGCTGCATTTCCCATACATTTATATGAAACTGTCACGGTCTTTTTCGGGTAGTAATACGGCGTTTTTACATCGTAGCTTCAAATAGGCTGAAACTTTACAAGAAATATCTAGACATAAATTGGACCAAGAATTATGGACATCTGTGTAGATCGTGGAACAAAAATGTTCCGAAAATCGTAATAGAATTCAGAAAGTGCTGCAATACCCATGTATTTACATATATGAAAATGCCACGGTCTTTTTCGGGTAGTAGTACGGCGTTTTTACATCGTAGATTCAAACCGGCTGAAACTTTACAGAAAACAAGTCAACATAAATTGGACCAAGAATTATACACATCTGGGCGGATCGTGGAAAAAAATTTTCCCAAAATCGTAATAGAATTCATAAAGTGCTGCATTTCCCATGTATTTATATGAAAATGCCACGGTCTTATTCGGGTAGTAGTACGGCGTTTTTACATCGTAGCTTCAAACGGGCTGAAACTTTACAGAAAACAAGTCAACATAAATTGGACCAAGAATTATAGACATCTGGGCGGATCGTGGAACAAAAATGTTCCCAAAATCGTAATAGAATTCAGAAAGTAATGCATTTCCCATATATTTATGTGAAAATGCTACGGTCTT
Source organism: Leucophora obtusa (assembly GCA_949987735.1). Taxonomy (NCBI): domain Eukaryota; kingdom Metazoa; phylum Arthropoda; class Insecta; order Diptera; family Anthomyiidae; genus Leucophora; species Leucophora obtusa. Next base: position 158,544,481 of record OX465295.1, on the reverse strand, counting down.
TTTCGGTTAGTAATACGGCGTTTTCACACCGTAGTTCCAAATGTGTTCAAACTTTGCAAAAATTATCGGAAGGTAAATTCGATCAATATTTAGAGATATCTGTCTACTTTGTGGAACAAAAATATTCTGAAATTTACTATAGAATTCAGAAAGTACCGCATTTTCCATACATTTACATGAAACAGCCACGGTCTTTTTCGGGTAGTAGTACGGCGTTTTTACACAGTGACTCCAAATGAGTTAAAAATTTACAAAAACTATCTGGATGTAAATTCGACCAACAATAGTAGCGAGTTTTTTAGGTCGTGGAACAAAAATGTTCCGCAAATCGAACTAGACTCCAGAAAGTGCAGTGATTTCTATACATTTCTATAAAAATGCCACGGTCTTTATGGGATAGTAGTACGGCGTTTTTATACGATAACTCCAAAAAGGTCTAAACTTTACAGAAATTATCTGGATGTGAATTTTATCCCCAATTATAGCCTTTTGTGTAGGTCATGGAACAAAAATGTGCCGAAAATCACAATAGAATTCAGAAACTACTACGATTTCTATACTTTTATATGACAACGACACCGTTTTTTCGGGTAGTTGCACGGCGTTATTACACCGTAGCTCCAAATAGGTTAAACACGTAAACGAGTTATCTGTATATAAATTGGACAAAGAATTATAGGCATCTGCGTAGGTCGTGGAACGAAAATATTTCAAAAGTTACACTAGAATTCAGAAAGTGCTGCATTTTATATACAGTCACATGAAACTGCCGCGGAATCTTTTTTATATCTCGAAAACTAAGCGAGATAGAGCAAAATGGTTAAAATTTTTGCCCACAGGGTGTTAATACACCCAAAAAACCTGTTTATTGAAATCAAATTTTAGCTAACTCTGCTAGATTTTAAAATTGCAAATATCTCATAAACTACTAATGCTAGAACGAAAAGGACGTTTATGTGGTTTTTCGCCTATAACTCGAAAACTAAGCTAGGTAGAGCAAAACGGTTAAAATTTTTGCCCTTTGGGTATTAATACACCCATAACACCTGTTTAGTGAAATCAAATTTTAGCTAACTTTGCTAGATTTTAAAATTGCAAATATCTCATAAACTACTAATGCTAGAACGAAAAGGACGTTTATTTGGTTTTTCCCCTCTAACTCGAAAACTAAGCGAGATAGAGCAAAATGGTTAAAATTTTTGCCCATAGGGTGTTAATACACCCATAAAACCTGTTTAGTGAAATCAAATTTTAGCTAACTCTGCTAGATTTTAAAATTGCAAATATCTCATAAACTACTAATGCTAGAACGAAAAGGACGTTTATTTGGTTTTTCGCCTCTAACTCGAAAACTAAGGAGACAGAGCAAAATGGTTAAAAGTTTTGCCCTTTGGGTGTTAATACACCCATAAAACCTGTTTAGTGAAATCAAATTTTAGCTAACTCTGCTAGATTTTAAAATTGCAAATATCTCATAAACTACTAATGCTAGAACGAAAAGGACGTTTATTTGGTTTTTCGCCTCTAACTCGAAAACTAAGGAGACAGAGCAAAATGGTTAAAAGTTTTGCCCACAGGGTGTTAATACACCCATAAAACCTGTTTAGTGAAATCAAATTTTAGCTAACTCTGCTAGATTTTAAAATTGCAAATATCTCATAAACTACTAATGCTAGAACGAAAAGGACGTTTATTTGGTTTTTCGCCTATAACTCGAAAACTAAGCGAGGTAGAGCAAAATGGTTAAAATTTTTGCCCTTTGGGTATTAATACACCCTTAAAACCTTTTTAGTGAAATCAAATTTTAGCTAACTCTGCTAGATTTTAAAATTGCAAATATCTCATAAACTACTAATGCTAGAACGAAAAGGGCGTTTATTTGGTTTTTCGCCTCTGCCTCGAAAACTAAGCGAGATAGAGCAAAATGGTTAAATATTTTGCCCTTTGGGTGTTAATACACCCATAAAACCTTTTTAGTGAAATCAAATTTTAGCTAACTCTGCTAGATTTTAATATTGCAAATATCTCATAAACTACTAATGCTAGAACGAAAAGGACGTTTATTTGGTTTTTCGCCTATAACTCGAAAACTAAGCGAGATAGAGCAAAATGGTTAAAATTTTTGCCCTTTGGGTGTTAATACACCCATAAAACCTGTTTAGTGAAATCAAGTTTTAGCTAACTCTGCTAGATTTTAAAATTGCAAATATCTCATAAACTACTAATGCTAGAACGCAAAGGACGTTTATGTGGTTTTTCGCCTATAACTCGAAAACTAAGGTTTTATGGGTGTATTAACACCCAAAGGGCAAACATTTTAACGAGTTTACTCTATCTCGCTTAGTTTTCGAGTTAGAGGCGAAAAACCAAATAAACGTCCTTTTCGTTGTAGCATTAGTAGTTTATGAGATATTTGCAATTTTAAAATCTAGCAGTGTTAGCTAAAATTTGATTTCACTAAACAGGTTTTATGGGTGTATTAACACCCAAAGGGCAAAAATTTTAACCATTTTACTCTATCTCGCTTAGTTTTCGAGTTATAGGCGAAAAACCAAATAAACGTCCTTTTCGTTCTAGCATTAGTAGTTTATGAGATATTTGCAATTTTAAAATCTGGCAGAGTTAGCTAAAATTTGATTTCACTAAACAGGTTTTATGGGTGTATTAACACCGTGGGCAAAAATTTTAACCATTTTGCTCTATCTCGCTTAGTTTTCGAGTTAGAGGGGAAAAAACAAATAAACGTCCTTTTCGTTCTAGCATTAGTAGTTTATGAGATATTTGCAATTTTAAAATCTAGCAGAGTTAGCTAAAATTTGATTCCACTAAACTGGTGTTATGGGTGTATTAACACCCAAAGGGCAAAAATTTTAACCATTTTGCTCTATCTCGCTTAGTTTTCGAGTTATAGGCGAAAAACCACATAAACGTCCTTTTCGTTCTAGCATTAGTAGTTTATGCGATATTTGCAATTTTAAAATCTAGCAGAGTTAGCTAAAATTTGATTTCACTAAACAGGTTCTATGGGTGTATTAACACCCAAAGGGCCAAATTTTAACCATTTTGCTCTACCTCGCTTAGTTTTCGAGTTATAGGCGAAAAACCAAATAAACGTCCTTTTCGTTCTATCATTAGGAGTTTATGAGATATTTGCAATTTTAAAATCTAGCAGAGTTAGCTAAAATTTGATTTCACTAAAAAGGTTTTATGGGTGTATTAACACCCATAGGGCAAAAATTTTAACCATTTTCTACCTCGCTTAGTTTTCCAGTTATAGGCGAAAAACCAAATAAACGTCCTTTTCGTTTTAGCATTAGTAGTTTATGAGATATTTGCGATTTTAAAATCTAGCAGAGTTAGCTAAAATTTGATTTCACTAAACAGGTTTTATGGATGTATTAACACCCAAAAGGCAAAAATTTTAACCATTTTGCTCTACCTCGCTTAGTTTTCGAGTTATAGGCGAAAAACCAAATAAACGTCCTTTTCGTTCTAGCATTAGTAGTTTATGAGATATTTGCAATTTTAAAATCTAGCAGAGTTAGCTAAAATTTGATTTCACTAAAAAGGTTTTATGGGTGTATTAACACCCACAGGGCAAAAATTTTAACCATTTTGCTCTACCTCGCTTAGTTTTAGAGATATTAAAAAGATTCCGCGGCAGTTTCATGTGGCTGTATATAAAATGCAACACTTTCTGAATTCTAGTGTAACTTTTGAAATATTTTCGTTATACGACCTACGCAGATGTCTATAATTCTTTGTCCAATTTATATACAGATAACTCGTTTACGTGTTTAACCTATTTGGAGCTACGGTGTAATAACGCCGTGCAACTACCCGAAAAAGACGGTGTCTTTGTCATATAAATGCATAGGAATCGTAGTAGTTTCTGAATTCTATTGTGATTTTCGGCACATTTTTGATCCATGACCTACACAAAAGGCTATAATTAGGGATAAAATTCACGTCCAGATAATTTCTGTAAAGTTTAGACCTTTTTGGAGTTATCGTATAAAAACGCCGTACTACTATCCCATAAAGACCGTGGCATTTTTATAGAAATGTATAGAAATCACTGCACTTTCTGGAGTCTAGTTCGATTTGCGGAACATTTTTGTTCCACGACCTAAAAAACTCGCTACTATTGTTGGTCGAATTTACATCCAGATAATTTTTGTAAATTTTTCACTCATTTGGAGTCACTGTGTAAAAACGCCGTACTACTACCCGAAAAAGACCGTGGCTGTTTCATGTAAATGTATGGAAAATGCGGTACTTTCTGAATTCTATAGTAATTTTCAGAATATTTTTGTTCCACAAAGTAGACAGATATCTCTAAATATTGATCGAATTTACCTTCCTATAATTTTTGCAAAGTTTCAACACATTTGGAACTACGGTGTGAAAACGCCGTATTAATACCCGAAAAAGACCGTAGCATTTTCATATAAATATATGGGAAATGCATTACTTTCTGAATTCTATTACGATTTTGGGAACATTTTTGTTCCACGATCCGCCCAGATGTCTATAATTCTTGGTCCAATTTATGTTGACTTGTTTTCTGTAAAGTTTCAGCCCGTTTGAAGCTACGATGTAAAAACGCCGTACTACTACCCGAAAAAGACCGTGGGATTTTCATATAAATACATGGGAAATGCAGCACTTTCTGAATTCTATTATGATTTTCGGAACATTTTTGTTCCACGATCCGCCCAGATGTCTATAATTCTTGGTCCAATTTATGTTGACTTGTTTTCTATAAAGTTTCAGCCCGTTTGAAGCTACGATGTAAAAATGCCGTACTACTACCAGAAAAAGACCGTGGCATTTTCATATAAATACATGGGAAATGCAGCACTTTCTGAATTCTATTACGATTTTCGGAACATTTTTGTTCCACGATCTACACAGATGTTCATAATTCTTGGTCCAATTTATGTTGACTTGTTTTCTGTAAAGTTTCAGCCCGTTTGAAGCTACGATGTAAAAATGCCGTACTATTACCCGAAAAAGACCGTGGCATTTTCATATAAATACATGGGAAATGCAGCACTTTCTGAATTCTATTACGATTTTCGGAACATTTTTGTTCCACGATCTACACAGAGGTTCATAATTCTTGGTCCAATTTATGTCTAGATATTTCCTGTAAAGTTTCAGCCCATTTGAAGGTGCGATGTAAAAACGCCGTACTACTACCCGAAAAAGACCGTGGCATTTTCATATAAATGTGTGGGAAATGCAGCACTTTCTGAATTCTATTACGATTTTCGGAACATTTTTGTTCCACGATCTACACAGATGTTCATAATTCTTAGTCCAATTTATGTCTAGATATTTCCTGTAAAGTTTCAGCCCATTTGAAGGTACGATGTAAAAACGCCGTACTACTACCCGAAAAAGACCGTGGCATTTTCATATAAATACATGGGAAATGCAGCACTTTCTGAATTCTATTACGATTTTCGGAACATTTTTGTTCCACGATCCGCCCAGATGTCTATAATTCTTGGTCCAATTTATGTTGACTTGTTTTCTGTAAAGTTTCAGCCCGTTTGAAGCTACGATGTAAAAATGCCGTACTACTACCCGAAAAAGACCGTGGCATTTTCATATAAATACATGGGAAATGCATCACTTTCTGAATTCTATTACGATTTTCGGAACATTTTTGTTCCACGATCTACACAGATGTTCATAATTCTTGGTCCAATTTATGTCTAGATATTTCCTGTAAAGTTTCAGCCCATTTGAAGGTACGCTGTAAAAACGCCGTACTACTACCCGAAAAAGACCGTGACAGTTTCATATAAATGTATGGGAAATGCAGCACTTTCTGAATTCTATTACGATTTTCGGAACATTTTTGTTCCACGATCCGCCCAGATGTTCATAATTCTTGGTCCAATTTATGTTGACTTATTTTCTGTAAAGTTTCAGCCCGTTTCAAGCTACGATGTAAAAACGCCGTACTACTACCCGAAAAAGACCGTGACAGTTTCATATAAATGTATGGGAAATGCAGCACTTTCTGAATTCTATTATGATTTTCGGAACATTTTTGTTCCACAATCTACACAGATGTCCATAATTCTTGTTCCAACTTATGTCTAGATATTTCCTGTAAAGTTTCAGCCCATTTGAAGGTACGATGTAAAAACGCCGTACTACTACCCGAAAAAGACCGTGGCATTTTCATATAAATACATGGGAAATGCAGCACTTTCTGAATTCTATTACGATTTTCGGAACATTTTTGTTCCACGATCCGCCCAGATGTCTATAATTCTTGGTCCAATTTATGTTGACTTGTTTTCTGTAAAGTTTCAGCCCGTTTGAAGCTACGATGTAAAAATGCCGTACTACTACCCGAAAAAGACCGTGGCATTTTCATATAAATACATGGGAAATGCAGCACTTTCTGAATTCTATTACGATTTTCGGAACATTTTTGTTCCACGATCTACACACATGTTCATAATTCTTGGTCCAATTTATGTCTAGATATTTCCTGTAAAGTTTCAGCCCATTTGAAGGTACGCTGTAAAAACGCCGTACTACTACCCGAAAAAGACCGTGACAGTTTCATATAAATGTATGGGAAATGCAGCACTTTCTGAATTCTATTACGATTTTCGGAACATTTTTGTTCCACGATCCGCCCAGATGTTCATAATTCTTGGTCCAATTTATGTTGACTTATTTTCTGTAAAGTTTCAGACCGTTTCAAGCTACGATGTAAAAACGCCGTACTACTACCCGAAAAAGACCGTGACAGTTTCATATAAATGTATGGGAAATGCAGCACTTTCTGAATTCTATTATGATTTTCGGAAGATTTTTGTTCCACGATCTACACAGATCTCCATAATTCTTGGTCCAATTTATGTCTAGATATATCCTGTAAAGTTTCAGCCCATTTGAAGCTACGATGTAAAAACGCCGTACTACTACCCGAAAAAGACCGTGGTATTTTTATATGAATATACAACTTACGAGTATAGTAGTTTGTTGTATTACCATAGAAGACTGTCATATAAAAATTAACTTTTTTCTGAAAAAAGTACTTTTTTTGGAAAAAAAAAGTAAATTTTATAAAAAAAAAAATTTTTTAAAAAAAGTACTTTTTTCAAAAAAAAGTACTTTTTTATAAAATGTACTTTTTTCAAAAAAAAAACGCTTTTTTGGGAAAAGTACTCTTTTTTGGAAAAAGTACTTTTTTTTGGAAAAAATGACTTTTTGTAAAAAAAAAATTTTTTTTTTCGAAAATATTACTTTTTCGTAAAAAAAAATTTTTTTCGGAAAAAGTATTTTTTTTTACAAAAAAGTAGTTTTTTTTTTTAAAGTAGTATTTTTTTTTTTTTTTTTGGAAAAAAGGATTTTTTTCGAAAAAAGGTACATTTTTATGTAAAATTTACTTTCTTCTACGGGTAGACCGGTCAGACCGGTCTACCCGGTTTTTCGGTCTACCCGGTTTTTCGGTCTACCCGGTCTTCGGTCTACCCGGTCTACCCGGTTAACCGGTCTTGACCGCAGGCCCTAATAATTATGTATCAGTAGACTGAATAAATAAATAAATAAATAAATAAATATTTAATAAATGTATATGTTCATATATGTTCATATATGAACATATACTTAGGTGTTACCTCATTTTTCGGATCCATACATATATAGTTGAACCATAAATGTTCATATATGGACATTTTTAACCGGGCATATAAAATTTTTTCGAAAGACGAAAATTACGTCTTATTACATATAGTGCCATACAAAGCAATATATAACGAGACATAATTGTATTAAATAATATAAAATAATGTATAACCCGTTTTACTCGGGCCTCCATAACTTTTTTTATTATCGGTCGATATTTACGTTTTATAGCAAAAATTAAAAGCTAAAGTCCCACCTACCAAAGAAAAAAAAACCGTATATCAAAATTTCAATCCAATCAAAAGTTATGGATTTTTGACCGCCTTCTCGCGAAATGGCCCACTGTGCCACGGTCGGCATAGCGCTGAGTGTGGCTAATTGAAGTTTTTTTCAATCACAGCCTATACACTATTTTTTGTAACCAGAAGAGCCAGAATTAACTAATACACTCAGATAAAAAAGTTAGTAAAAAAGCTTGTAAACAATTTCCAATCGCACTTTAGTATTTTCCCAGTAGCAAATGCTCGAACTAGTACTAAAAAGTACTAGTTTTGTGACTAGTAATTACAGAACTAGTTCTCACGCTAATCATTTTGAGACAGTTGTGTACTAGTTAAATACGAACTATATAGATACTAGCGGTTTTCATATTAACTCGTAAATTCCTTGTAAACCTTGTATAAAAACAAACAATATTTTTTATGTATGGAGTTTGAGATTAAACTCATAAACATTACACCGTTTTCGAGTAGAATACGAGTTTATATGAAAACCCCTACTGTTAAAAAAAAATACCTAAATTAAAATATGAGATTTGAAATTCCCGATCAAAAAAACATTATATCTAGCATATGTAGTAATATCTCATTTGATATAGATCGACATATGATCTTATCCAAGTTCATCTCAAAATTGGGGTATCCAGTAATATCCAATCAGATCCCCCAAATATATTACAGGATTAAATTACATCCGAATAGATCTCAAAATTGGGAGATCCAATAATATCCAATAATATCAAATTGAGATCCTGATAGATCCCAAAATATCCCATGGGATTTATTTACATCCAATTAAATGCAAACGGATAAGCTAATTTTGGCAGATCGAATTGGATAATTTGAGATCAAAATTTATCCTATGATATATTTGGAATTATTTAAATTTTAAAAAAATTTAAAAAATAACACAAAAAATTAAAAAAAAAACTCATCATAATGTGATAATTACTTGTGAAAAAGGAGAAAAAACAATAGGATTAAGAGAGGAAACATTCTAATTGAAAAATAAATTGCTCAAGTATTAGTTAATTCTGGCTCTTCTGATTACAAAAACATACATTGTATAGGCTGTGATTGAAAAAACTTCAATTAGCCACACTCAGCGCTATGCCGACCGTGGTGTAACTTGATAAGAGGTGATGCTACGAGTCATAGCCTTTGCAGAGGACTGCCGATTCAATCCGCGGTCATGGCAATACACAAAAAGTTTTTCATATAGAGACAAATTAACAATTAAAAATTACTTTGATCAGTTGACACATAAACTAACCACTGACGAGTCTTTGGGTGAGACGAAACTGCGGCAGTCTGGTGATTCCCTTGTGTCTGTTAAATTTTTCAATAAAAATGTTTTCTTCTTCCTATAAATCAACTCTAGAAAAAAAAAAACATTTATTATTTCAAAATATTTATTTCATTAAAAAAAAAAATGCCGTCGACAGGATTTGAACTCAGGTTGCTGGTGTTGTAGTCGGCCACTTAACTCACTCAGCCAAACACTGCTATACAACATGACTGACTATATGAGACAACATTGTTCGTGTTACTGAGTTATGTACAATTACATAAATTTATATATGTAAAGGGTGGTTAAATTTTAAGGGCCGATGATGAATGTGAACCACACCTAAACTTCAAGTTTTTTTCTGCATTTCATTTGACATTTCTCAATTTCAGACTAACTCAATTTGAACCATGGAAAGATACACAATCGAGCAACGCGTTAAAGTTATTGAGGCTTATTATGAAAATGGGCGTTCAAATCAAACTGCATTTCGTGCACTTCGTGATTTCTTTGGTCAGCATAATCGACCAAATGTGTCCACAATCGGGAGAATTGTGCACAAATTTCAGCAAATCGGGTCTGTAGGAAATGTGAAAACACCTGTTATTTGAGTTTGGTGTGGTTTATGGGCTGGCGGCGTCATCGGGCCGTACTTCTCCGAAAATGAGGTTGGCCAAGCAGTTACCGTGAATGGTGTCTGCTATAACGGACTTCTTGTGGCCAGAAATTGAGAATGTGGACCTGAACGATATGTGGTTTCAACAGGATGGTGCCACTTGCCACACAGCCAATGAAACAATGGCTCTTTTGCGCGAGAAATTCAATGGCCGCGTTATCTCACGTGGTGGCGATGTCAATTGGCCGCCAAGATCATGTGATTTGACACCGTTGGACTTCTTTCTTTGGGGTTATTTGAAAGAAAAGGTGTACTCGATAAGCCAGCAACAATTCAAGAGCTAAAGGATGAGATAATTCGGCACATTAACGGCATAGAACCTCAATTATCATCGAAAATTTGGACCATCGAATGGAGGTGTGCCGCCGAGGTCGCGGCGGCCATTTGGCCGATATTTTGTTCCATACATAATTGAACCATACCAATATTATCATACAAATGACAATAATTTCCTAAATAATTTGTGTTTTATTCAAAATCAACATCGACCCTTAAAATTTAACCACCCTTTATATTAGACCGACTCACGAAAAAAAGTAAAAAAAGTGCACCCCTCAAAATAAACCTTGGTTTGTTTTATGATGATTCCCAAAATATTTCGGGTCTAGCAACGAGATCTCACGAGCTGGACCATTTTTAAAAAAGGTATTTTTTTTTAGTTTTTGTAAGAAATTTGCATTTTAGCTGTAGACAACATACTCAATATGGATATCATATGAAAGGTTTTATTGAGGCGCGTCCAGCGGAATATATAACATGTTCAAGCGTATCCAGACATGTCCTATTTTCAAGGATATTCTATAAAAAAAACAAATTTTTGACTCTTTTGTACGGAGATGTTTGTTATTGAAATTTCAAACTTACATATCATAATCTATAGACGATTTAAGTGAACACGTGTTTCAGATTTTTTTGAAATTCGCGATTTTACGCGTTTTATCAGAAATTCAATGTGGACGAAAAAATGTGTTCTAAATAGGGCAATATGGATACCAAAACTTTTCTTTTGATAAGTAAATCATCGCAAAGTAGATATAGTCCGGAATTTTGCAAATTTCAGATATTTTGCGTGATGCTGTGTACCAAATTTTGTTAAAATTTTGGAGTTACTGCAGTCTGCATTTGAATTCAATATCTAGTTGATGTAAGATAAAAATGCAACTTAACAGAAAAAATCCAGCACGCGCTTTTTTTTGGCGGAATATCTTTTTTTCGCGAAAAAAATTTTATAAAATTTGAATAATAATTTTAATTCAGTTTCTAGTAGATGTAAGGATAAAAATGCAACTTAACAGAAAAAAACCCAACATGCGCTTTTTTTTGGCGGAATATCTTTTTTTCGCGAAAAAAAAGTATTATTTATTATTATTTAGGGTCAGCATATATTTAGATTTTTCTTAAAAAATTTATAGACACGCGTATTTTAATAAAATATTATATTTAATAATAAACCTACAAAAAATTTCATAAATTTTTTTTATTGAATTGGGGTAACTCCAAATTTTATCAAAATTCTGGACCAAATTTTGAAAAATGTATTAAATTAGCAAAATTCTAAACTACATCCATTTAGCGGTTATTTACTTATCAAAAGGAAAGTTTTTATATCCATATTGCCCTATTTTCAACATATTTTCTCCACCATATTGAATTTCTGATAAAACGCGAACAATCGCGAATTTCAAAAAAAAACCTGAAACACGTGTTCACTTAAATCGACTAGATATTAAGATATGTAAGATTGACATTTAAATAATAAAATTCTTCATACAAAATAGTCAAAAGCTTGTTTTTTTTTTTGTATAATATCCTTGCAAACAGGACATTTCTAGCAATGATTGAACATGTTATATATACCGCTGGACGCACCTCAAAAAACCCTTTCATATGATACCAATATTGTGTATATTGTCTTTAGCTAAATACCAAAATTTTGCCAAAAACTAAAAAAAAATACCTTTTTAAAAGCGGTCCAGCTCGTGAGATCTCATTCCTAGACCCGAAATATTTTGGGAATCATCATAAAACAAACCAAGGTTTATTTTGAGGGGCACTTTTTTGCTTTTTTTCTGTCCATATAAGGTGAGTCGGTCTAATATATATATACAGATGACTTAGAAAAAATAAATTAATAACATTCTTTAAAAAAAAACAAAAATTAAAAATCTTAAATGTTTTCCACTGACGGAATTTTTTGGTGAATAAGATAAAAAAAATGTTTGTTGAAGGGTCAAGGCACCTATTTATATGGCTTAAAAGTCTAAATATCAACAGTCTGTATTTGCGAAATTAATAATGGGATAAGAGCAATATACATGTTATTTAAAAGGTAATATAAATGTCTTTTAAATAAGGTATGACATATATAAGCTATAAGTGGATAAGAGTATTTTTTTACAAAGAATTGCTATCCTTTGGAAAAAATACTCTTATCCACACTTTTTCACAAATTGTTTTGTTTGTATTAAAAGTAGGAGTAAAAAAATAAGAATATTGCCAAAATTGTATGTAGAAACAGCGCTGCCAACTTTGACGATTTGTCTCCATTTTGACGATTTTTAAAGTGAAATTTGATGAAATGACGATTGACGATTTTTCAAAACTTCATGTATGAAATATGACGATTTTTTAAAAATTAAGTAATTTTTATAGTTTATTTTAAAAAATGTTAATTTATTTAAAAAAAGGAACAAGAAGCATTAATAGGATTTCAAATTATATTTTGGAGGAGAATTCCAGGGTTCCATGAGACCCGTTGATAATTTTGAATTTTACTAAATCAATATTACTTTTGAACATATTAACATATTTGAAGGCACATCTACACGAGAGAGAAAACTTCTAGAGATAGAGCAAAAAACACCTCTAATTATCTCTATTGTGAATGATTTAAGCTATTTAGAGGTGTTTTTTGCTCTATCTCTAGCAATTTTCTCTCTCGTGTAGATGTGACTTTAGACTGAATAAAACGCAAATGTCAAAAAGCCGTCATATAAATTATTGTTTAATTTCCGAATAATTAATAGGAGAGCATAGTGAAATGTGGAACTTCCAAATTTCGAAAAATCCATTAAAAATTTATGTTAATTGTATTCTGTTACAATAGAGAGCCCAGGACCCTCAAAATAAGCCAAGCAAATTTTCTTAGTACATTTTGAAGTAGGATCAGATTTCCACATTACCCTACTGAGAGCGGCCAGCAGGGCTTAAAAAAGGTTATTAATTTTGAATCAATTCGCATAAAAATGTATTCATTTAATGAATCAGTGAATAATTTATAATAATTTTAAATCAATGATATTGAATAAAGTAGTATAATGATTTGGTCTAATTTTTATTGATTCAATTTTGATGCGATTGAATAATTTGTTTTAAGAGATAATTCGCGAAATACAAATCAATTATTTTTTTAAAGGTCTGAATCATTTTTAGTTGAAATGAATCAATTCATTTGATTCTGTGAAAAGATTCAACAAAAATCAAATTGATTCTTTGAATTATATACTGATTGAATAAAGTAGGCAAATACAATCAATTGAAATGAGTTTTGCGAATCTATTCTTACAAAATTTAATCAGATTTATAAATGGAATTAAGGAGTTATGTCTTTAAAGGTCTGGAAGCCAGTAATGAAGAACTAATTAGTGGGACACATTTTTACATAAAAATGTGAAATTGTAATAAATAAACTACGTAATAGGCTTTTTAAGAGAACGCTTCCTTTTTTAATTGAAATATAAGGAGTTTTTTGATTGAAGATTTTTTGACGATTTATCATTTAATAAATGACGATTTTTACGATTTTATTCACCAAAAATGACGATTTTCCAACAAAATGGCTTGGCAGCACTGTGTAGAAATATTACAAAACGAAATCATTTCCGCTCTGGAAGAACTCAAATTCAGAACTTTAACGCAATTATTATATATTACGATATCTAATTATATCTTTAAAATACTACTAATTGAAAACATAATTTGCAGATGCTGTTGACACAAAATGGTTTAAGCTTTTTAAGATCTGTAAAAAAATATTTATAAGTAAATCAAATTGAGTTAAAAAAAGTAAAAAAAAAAAATTTTTTTTTTGTGCCCGAGCTGGGATTCGATAATAGTATCTCAGTCACATATATAATTATGTGTAGGGTTACATATGAAAATATATAATAACATATTAAAATATTATTAATCCCAAGTTGCAGTAAACATAACTTTCAGGTGCTGTTGGCAGTAAATGGGTTAATTTTTTTAAGATCTGTAAAAAGAATATTTACAAGTAAATTAAATTGAGTTAAAACGAGTAAAAAGGTTAAAGTCGGGCATGCCGACTATACAATACCCTACACCAGTCTGGTGTATTGTTTGGATCCGAAATTCGAATGGGTTAAAATGGGGCTTGTGTCAAAATTTTCTATAATGTGAGTCAGCGCACCAAATTTCATTAAAATATCTTAATATTTGCGACCTGCAGTTTGTAACCAAGCCAATTTTGGGGGGACCCTTATATGGGCACTAGTTCTAAACATGGACCGATGTTCACCAAAATCAATAGGCTTCGTCCTTGGGCCAACATAGGTCTATGTACCAAATTTCATCAAAATATCTTAATATTTGCGACCTGCAGCGTATAAACAATATAATTTTGGTGGGAGCCTTATATGGGCACTAGGTCTAAACATGGACCGATGTTCACCAAAATCAATAGGCTGCGTTATTGGGCCAACATAGGTCTGTGTACCAAATTTCATCAAAATATCTTAATATTTGCGACCTGCAGCGTATAAACAGTATAATTTTGGTAGGACCCTTATATGGGCACTAGGTCTAAACATGGACCGATGTTCACCAAAATCAATAGGCTGCGTTATTGGGCCAATATAGGTCTGTGTACCAAATTTCATCAAAATATCTTAATATTTACGACCTGCAGCGTATAAATAGTATAATTTTGGTAGGACCCTTATATGGGCACTAGGTCTAAACATGGACCGATATTCACCAAAATCAATAGGCTACGTTATTGGGCTAACATAGGTCTGTGTACTAAATTTCGTCAAAATATCTGAATATTTACGACCTACAGCGTATAAACAATATAATTTTGGTAGGACCCTTATATGGGCACTAGGTCTAAACATGGACCGATGTTCACCAAAATCAATAGGCTGCGTTATTGGGCCAATATAGGTCTGTGTACCAAATTTCATCAAAATATCTTAATATTTACGACCTGCAGCGTATAAACAGTATAATTTTGGTAGGACCCTTATATGGGCACTAGGTCTAAACATGGACCGATATTCACCAAAATCAATAGGCTACGTTATTGGGCTAACATACGTCTGTGTACCAAATTTCGTCAAAATATCTTAATATTTACGACCTGCAGCGTATAAACAATATAATTTTGGTAGGACCCTTATATGGGCACTAGGTCTAAACATGGACCGATGTTCACCAAAATCAAACTTGTTCGTCCTTGGCCCAACATAGGTCTGCGTACCAAATTTCATCAAAATATCTTAATATTTGCGACATGTAGAGTGCGCACAAGATTGCATGGACAGACAGACGGTCGGACGGACGGACAGACGGACATCGTTAAATCGAAATAAAAAAAATTCTGAACCGATCGGTATACTATAAGGTGGGTCTACGACCAATATTTTTTGGTGTTACAAACATCAGCACAAACTTATAATACCCTGACCACATAGTGGTGTAGGGTATAAAAATAAAATAAAATTTTTTTTTTGTGCCCGAGCTGGGATTCGATAGTAGGGTCTCTCAGGTAATATGTGACTATATATAATTATATATTAAACACATAGAAAATATTACTGACGTGGGACCATATATAATCATATCTAAAATTATATTGTTAATCTTGCACCATATATGGAATCATATATAATCATATCTTATAGCATTTAATCTAATATATAATCATATATAAAAATATCTTACATCATACAACCAAAAAAAGTTTATAACAGGGCTTATATTACTATATCTCAAAATACATGGCTTATATGCCACCATATGTGATCATATATTATGTTATATATCTCATTTATAAAAGACAATATATAAAAATATATGGTTATATAAGGTACCACATAAGAAACATATAATTATATATGGCTATTCATGACAACTACGGGTTATGTCCCGGGAATTCCCGGGAATCCCGCCCTTTTTTAATCCCGCAATCCCGGGAATTATGTGCGGGATTTCCCGGGACTTTTTTTATTCTTTTACCGAAGTTTTAGCTAGTATATTACAATTTTGGAAGCTTTATTTAAATTTAAAGCATTGATTTTTTTAATTTAATTTAAAATTAAAAAATGCGATTTAAAATTCAATAAACAGAATTAGTATTAAAAAAATACTATTTAGGCCGAGTTTTTTTTTGATATCAGTTGAATTTAGTTTAGTTAAATTGAAAACAAATTTTATCAGCCATTATCAAGTTTACCAACAAAATTTCTCGTACCTCGGAAAAACCTTGTTCTTTAAAAGTATGATCTTTCTTCAAATAAAGCAATATATACAACATTTCAACATCAGTATTTTAGTTATAAATAGCTCCAAAAACTCGGAATTCAAATTAAAAAATTTGTAATTTTTTCGTATTTTTAATTGACATACAGCCATGGACAGTAAATTAGCACAATATCATTGTAAATTTTGATTGTGTTTTTTTTCTAATTTTCGTCCAAGTTTTGTTTTTTTTTTTAAGGAAGATTTTGCATTTTAAGTTTTTATGTTTACAAATTTTTGTTCCCAGAACTAAAATACAATTATTTATTATGACAAATAAATTCTAAACTAAATACAAATTGAAAAAAGGGTTTTAAATTTCTTTGAACATATCTTGAAAACTTTTTAAAATTTCATATTTTTTATTACTGAATGTCCACTTAAAATCTAGCCAACAGTTAAATTCAAATTTTATATGGGAAACAACAAATATGTCAGTTAAAGTCCCAGTTAGTAGCTAACTGAACATTCAGTAATCGGGCCTTAGAAACCTAAATTTAGTTTTGGTTTTATTTAGCCAGTTCGCACACTGAAAATCTACATAAAAACAAAATATCTAGAAAAATAAATTTTTTGGTTCCATTTTTAAGAAATATTTAAGCAAAAATCGACCTTATTTCTAACTATAAAACTGGACCTAAGTATCGTTTGTTATCGTAATACATAAACCAGGGCTGAAATTTTAAATTTGTGTAAGACACAAAACGAAAAAATAAAGAACATGGTCCAGAATTTCATAGAAGAAACGAATAAAAATTTCTCTAAAACTTCATTATAATAAATTTGTTGGCGGTATGAATTAAGTCCCCAATGAACTAAGTTCCCAAAATCAAAATGAACCAAGTCCCCAAAATTTTGTACAGGGAAAAACAACAACGAATTTGGGGACTTATTTCACTTTTTGGGGACTTAGTTCATTCTCAAATTGGGGGAGCTAATTCGCAATGAAATAAATCCCCAATTACTGGAAACGAACTAAACCCCAAAAATTATTTTTGGGTAGTTAAGTTAATTCATTTTTACTAAAATTAAGATTATTGAAGATTGAGAGCACCTGCCGCGTGCGTCGCGGGCCCGCCGCGAGCGCCCGCCGGACGCGCCCCCCCCCCCTTTCCACCTCCTGTACCGTATTCTTTTGGCAATATGTAACTATAACAATTACACTGTTATGGCGTTATTCCCACTTCGGTTGATAAACGATTATGGTGTTATTGCACTTGGGTGTTGGCAATAAAGCCATATGGTTTTATTTCTCACTCCATTGAAAATAAGTTAATAATATGTTTCTCTTGCTTCGTTTAAATAGATAGATAAATAAAAACTTTATAAAAAAAATGGGACCTTATTTCATTTTAGAAATGGGGAATTATTTCATTATGACCTAATTCCACAAATGTGGGGAGTTACTTCATTTTCGTTTTGGGGATTTCTTTCATTTCATTGGGGGTTTATTTCATTTTTGAAATTAGGGGTTTATTTCATAATGAAATAAACCCCCAATTTTGGGGATTTAATTCAATTCCATTTTGGGGACTTAATTCATTGGGGATTTAGTTCATACCGCCAAATTTGTTGTTTCACCGACCGACACAAAGTTGCACCCATTAACAATTCCAATATATCCTGAAAAAAGGGATGAAAAAATACCCATGTCTTTTACCTTTTCTAAATCAATTCGTTTCTTGTTGGAAAAGAAAATTAATGTATAGTTAAAATATTTTAAAGAGTTTTTTTTTTAATTAAGATGGCCTTCCATAAAAATACATTACCTAATATTAATTCGCGACTTACACTGTTAAACGAATTCATCTAGAAAAAGTGACTATTTTATATTTAGCCCTTCTTTCAGAATATATTAAGTAGATTTTCTCATGGGTACAACCAAAAAATGGACTTTTTCCGACGGTGTTTTGATAGAAATTGAGTTTTGCAAGTACAATATAGGTCGCATTTATCGGGATCTCGGGAAATTGTAGAAAAAATCCCGCTGTCCAGGGAAATGAAAAAGTTCGGGAAAAGAAAAACCCTAATGACAACATATATACTTACATATTATAAGATAAAACAAGATATTACTATATACGACTATATATAAATTTTTTTGATCGGGTTATTATTTTTTGCATTTATATTTAATAAAAAAAAATCAAAGTTTGCAAATAAACACTGAAAATTTTTTATTGTGAATTGAATTGAGGTGTAAATCAACTGGTACAGTACACTCAAAAAAAAGTCGGTAAAGTCAGCAAAAAATGTTGCTGTGTCAGCAAATTTATATTCAGGAGAGTGCTTGCAAAAAAGTTGGCGACCTGATTTTTAGCACAAAAAATAGTAATCTTAGAAAAAGTTTTGCTAACACTTAGTCGATTGCAAATGAAAAAAATCCTTGCTAAAATCACTAAACTTTTTGCTAAATATTAGTAGACTGAAAAAAACTCAAAAAATTTGTAGAAAAATTTTACTTTAGTTAATTTATTTGCTGAAAATTTAAATATAGAAATTGTGTAGAGTTGATTTTTTAATTGTATGTACTACATCCAGACAAGCTGCGATATCTACATCTTGTCTATATGGTTGTCGTCCAAGCTATAATTGCGGTTATCAACACAATTTTTTTTACCAAAATAAATAAAACATTAGTTCGAAATTAGTTTAGTGCTAAAAAATATAACTAAAACTTTTGCTGAAAACGGTATTTCAGCAAAAAAAAATTGCTGAAAACTAGTAAACTTGATATACAAGACGTTTTACTATTCTTTCTACTAACTTATTTTTTTGAGTGTACTGGTGGCAAAGAGTCACTCCATAACTAGTTTAGTAAATTTCTTATAACTACCAGTGTAGGTTCCTGTATTTCTTCCTAAAACAATAATCTTTAACAATTTGTGTACCGAAAAATGTTTTACGGGAATCCCCAAAAAAAAATTTTTTCCAATCGGTTTCAAACCACACTAGTTCTGCAACTGGTTCCACTGCAAACGATTCCATGAAACTGGTTCCGGAACCATGACTGACGTAGAATCAGTTCTAGAACTAGTGCCAGAACGAATTCTATTGCAACGCGTTTCACTTTGGTGCTATAGAAGTGGTTGCTTTTGGGACAATTTCAAACAAAAATCATCGGTATTAGAATTGAGAGTAGAACAGTCTGTAAAGAAAAGGTAGCTACTCTATAACCGATTTTTTGGAACAGAAGCTTTAGTGGGTAAGTAATTACTAGGGCAAGGAATTTCATGCAATTAAAAATGGAAAATATGCGCCTAAAAAATAAAAATATGCATTAAAAATATAAGAAATATGCACTAAAAACTATTATTTTTGCAAAAATAATATGTTTTCAACTTTGGCATAAGTAGATCATCATCAATGATTAACCCATAAAGGCAAACGACACTGATGGTGGTTTTGTAACGAAAGCCGAAAATACGTGATCTGTTTTGCTGGCCTTATCGAATTCTTTCAAAATCTTTTTATTCTTTGTAATTTACTTGTGAAAATTTTATCAACTTTCTTTAATTTGAAAAATAACTTAAACAGAGAGTGATATTAATTTATGATCTAAAATCGATCTAAAAATATTCATTCACCAAATAAAAAGATCAAATATACATACCATTTATTCAAAAATAATGCACTTTAAAACTAAAAAATATATTTAAGTTAGTTATTTTGCAAACAGACACACAACTCGAAGATTTTCCATAGGTCAATAAAGTTTTTAAGAATGTTTATTTTGATTGAATCAAAATATGAAAATTTTAATTTTTTATATTTTTTTACAAAATTGAAAATGCTCCTAAAAATTAACCCCTAAATTCATAAACGCTTTGTAAAATTATAGGAGGTTTATTTAAGAAATTTTGTATGAAAATGACGTTTTGCAAACCTGCTATAACTTTACAAAGCATTTATGAATTGAGAGGTAAAAATATGCACAAATATGCATTAAAAAGCACAAAATATGCATTAAAGACGCACCAAATATGCATTTAAAGTCAAAATATGCAAAAACATGCATTTTTGACGAAATCGATGCCATTTTGTTCTAAATTTGATGATTCGGATAAATATTATTCGGATCCATATTAGTTTTGGACTATCGAGAAAAAAACATGCATTTGCATGGAATACCTTGCCCTGGTAATTACCAACATCATATATATCCGTATTCTACTCGTAAACGGTGTAAACCTGTATTTTTAACTTGCCAAATTATAATTTAGCTTGAAACTTGACAAGACCTAAATTAACTTGGCATAGATTTTTTTGACTTGATAAGAGAACTATTTAAATGTCTTACAAAAAGTAGACATTTAAACCAGAATTCATTGATTTAAATATTTTCATTCTTTTATCCTTAAAATTGACGTTCTACATAAAATACGACTTAAATGCTTTCTACAATATATTAATAAAATAAATCAAAATAAAAAAATGTTACCAAAAAACTGATACTTTTCGATTTTCATTCCCATCTTCCGGGAAACCCTAGTCTAGGGTTGCCATTTCCATTTTGAGAAAAAGAGGACGTCAATCTTAAAAAAGAGGACAATTTTTTTTAATAAATTAATTTTACAAAAATCAACAACGCGATAAAATATACAAATAAAAATTTATTTATAAATAAAACAATTTTTATTCCCACTTACATAGGGGTTACACGATCAATTTTTGCCTTTCAAGTTTCAATACGCTCACATTTTTTTACTAACACACTCACATTTTTGAACAGCAACTTGATATCAATTTTTGCTTTCAAGTTTTGAGAAAACTTGACGGTCAAGTTTTTAAACAGCTGATCAATTTCTTGTAAATTTGTTTTTCTTTTTACAAATATTAGCTGTGTTTGTGCGGTAAGCTATCAACGTTGGCATATGTCATTCCCATACAAATTTGACATTAGTAACATTAATAGTTAACACTAAACGTTGGCTAGTGTCAAATTTATATGGGAATGACATAAGCAAACGTTGATAGTTTGCCGCACAAACACGGCTATTGTGCCGCAATAAAACACGATTGATAAAATACGGAATGTGAATACTTCGGTATATCGACGAAATGATTTAAAATTAAAAATAAATAAAAAATCAATTTCTGCTGACATGAAAATGTCTGTGGAATATGTGAAGAAAAAAATAAAGTCTTTTCGAACAGCCTACAGTGCGGAAACAGCCCACAGAGGCGAGCATTTTTAGTTCTTTCCTTGACGACGGCATCTTGAAAGCAAAATTGACTATCAAGTTGCATGCAGCCTACGTCACAGCTTCAAGTTCAACTGAATTTGACAAGCAGTATGTGTTATCAACTTGAAAGCAAAATCTTGATCATGTAACCTCACTGTAAAAAAAGAATTCACAAAAACCAAAAAAAATTATTCTGAACTTTAAATTAGTGGTACATAGATAAACAAATAAAAAACATAACGATTAACCAATTCATTGCATACATTTTCAGGAAAGTACGTTTCTATAATTTCTTGATACGAATTGTAAAGGGTTTCAGGAATGTTTTTCAACGCTTCCAATTTGAATCAATATATTACTATCGCATTTCTTCAAATATTCATATTCTTGAAAATTGATATAAAAATTTTATTTGACTCTAATAATATCAGAAATATAACTAGAAACAGTTTCTGGATTCAATATTTTTTACTGGCGTCCACTGGGCCTTGATTAAAAAAAACTCCACAAAAAAGATAACAAATCATTCTGAACTAAAGTTAGTAGTACTTGACTTAACAATTTTTTG